>WWNC01000048.1:4182500-4542500 GCA_011125475.1 Melanerpes aurifrons | reverse complement strand
AGAACAGCCAGCCTGAAACTGCAACCAGTGATTGATGGATTGGAAGCGGATTAATTTTAGGGTTGTAAGAAAAGAATGAAAAGACCACTCCCCGTGATACTATTAATCCTGTGGGAAAATTGATTGATCTCCTTCAGTAAAATAAAAAAGACCAAGGAGATTGGGAGCATGACTTTCTTTTTTTTTTTTTCCTTCCTTTTTTTTTTCCCCTTTTCTGTTTTTTTTTAGGGCCAGAATATATTTTCTGGAGGAAAATACAGTGATTTCTGTTGGGTTTGGTTTTTTGTTTGTTTATTTGTTGGTTTATGGGTTTTGGGGTTTTTTTTATCTTCTTGAGTCAGTCACTCACTGATATTCATCACAAATATCTGAACCAAAAGACCATAGGGTTTTGCACCCTGTTCCATGCATGTCAGTGATACACAGAAGCTGTTTGTCATGCTAACCTGCATATTTCATTCTTTCTGTTTCTGAACCTGATTTTCCTTAAGAGAAATTAAGAAACAAATTATAAAACAATAATGTAATAATGGTAATTGCTAATGCAATAATGATAATGCTAATTCCTAATCAAAGTTCTCTGTTTACTTAATGGCATATCACAGAATCACAGAATGTTAGTGTCTGCCAGACCAGAACCACCTAGAGTAGGTCACACAGGAGGGCAAGTGGGTTTTGATTGTCTCTAGTGAAGGAGATTCCACAACCTATGCTCCTATGCTCCAGCTTGCACCTGTTGCCTTTTGTCTTATCACTGGACATCACTCAGAAGATCCTGTCTCTGTCCCCCTGGTAATCACCCTTCATATATATATAAACAATAATGAGGTCACCCCTCAGTCTTCTCTTCTCCAAGATAGAGACTAAGCTCCCTCAGCCTTTCCTCATAAGGCAGATGTTCCTCTCCCTTAATCATCTCTGTGGCTCTGCGGTGGGCTGTTTCAAGCACTTCCTTCTGGAACAGAGAGCCCCAGAACTGTACACAATATTCCAAATGTGGCATCACCAGGGCAGAGTAGAAGGGGAAAAGAACCTCTCTCAGCCTACTAGCCTCACCAGTACAGTAGCTCAGTGCTACAAAGAGATGTGAATCTCTGTTTATGCAATGTCATAACCTGAAACTGGACATCAAACTGGATATCCCCAGTTGGGACTTTTGTCTTCATTAATAATGTTTGATGATCCCTGACAATGTAACGGTCTTTTGGAAACCACCACTCATGCCCTTGTTTTCCACTCACTTTATGTCTGCTCACATGCCCTTCTCCCTTTTTAACTAGTGCTCATGTCCAAAATGATGCTTGGTTTAGATGGAAAGCCTGCAAAACAAGGCAAGTGACAAATTATGCTCTGAAGTCAGCTATTTGCATATTTGAGTAGACAGAAAGAAATCTTTGGAAAACTCATGGGTAAAAATCAGAGGAATACTGTTGGTATTTTCAGACATTGTTTTTTTAATTCTTATTGACAGGATAATAATGCCTGTCCACAGGATGCCATATACTGTTACCATATATATTGCTACCAGGACAATGATACTGTGGCAAACTTAACCACCTGAGATGTCAAGGAATATATCCCTTTGGAAAGTATTATGGTGTACTTGTAACAAGTAAAGTCTTTTCTATCCCAAAGCTATCTTTAGATTCACCTTTATTGGAGTTTCTTAAATCTATACATGCAGGTATTTTAAAAATATAGCTTGTAAGTTGTTCATGTTTTTATTATGACATCTTTACTCTGTTTATAACCTTTTTATATGCAATGGCAGAAATTGAAAATAAATATAATAGATTAAATATAATAGATTAAGTATAATTTATTATTATTATGTATATAATATAATTTATATAATAATATATTATAATTTATTAAATATAGTAGATGTATTCTGCAATACTATGGTTAAGCATGTTTTTTTGATAATTTCCTTTCAATGATCAGAAATGTGCACCTTAATTTTTTTTTTGGTCCCAAATAGCAGACAAACCTAGACTTCTTTTAATTTAAATTTCAGCAATTTTGTGTGTGTGTTAATTTGCCATCTGAGACTGAATAATATGCAAGCAAAATAACCACATACATTTTACAGGTTAAAGATCAAAGTACTTCTTGTAAATCTTGTGTTCCACCAGGTGCGGTTTTTTAAGTTGAATTGTTAATCCAGACCAATCACAAATAACCTTCAGAATAAACTCTTTTTATCAGGGAAGTCCTTGTGGCTTGGGAAATCTTTCTGAGCAAAGCCAAGATCTTGCTCGGTTTGCGCCTCCTGAAGGATCTGCCAAAATTAGAAAGTGACTAGGAAAATCAGTGCCTTCAGAAAGTCAGGAAGGGTACAAGTTCAGCATTAGCCAGAGTCTCTTAACACCTAGCTCATGCTACTAGATCCCTCAGTTTGATGCAGAAGACCATAAAATTTGGTATTTTCTTCAGCTTCCAAGTGTAGAATTATCAGTATTTCAATTTTCCTCTCTTTGATGTGTAATCTTATACTCTTCACAAAGGCTAAAAATAACACTACTTACATGTTTATATGCCCTCTGATTAGTTTTAAAGTTCATATTTTCAAAGGGTCATAACTTCTAAGGCACAACTTACTGAATTCATAGAAATGAAAATTCTGATCCTAAAGAGGTGAACACTTCTTTAGGATCATGCTACCTTGTGAATCTAAGCCACACACAAGCAGTTAGTATGATTACAAATATTAATTCTTATTTAAAGGTGAATATTAAGGGCTCTTTCATATCTTCTTGGCTACCTGATTTTTAAAATTACCTTTTATCTCTCAGGCTAAAAATATGGCTCATAGAAAGAAATAGGCTCCCTTTGATGACAGTAGTTGTTCTGTGTGTTCAAGGCTGCTGAAGGACCACCCACTAGCATGTGGCAAGACTTCAGTGTTACAGCCTGTCAAACCTGTTGAACCATGGTGTACAGTTACAATTTTTTAAGAAACAGAAGAGATCAGTTAGCATCTCTAGCTCAGGTTAGTCCTAATAATGTGATTATGGTTCTTAAGAAAGAAAGAAACACAAGTGGGTACATGGTGACTTCTTACACCCCTGTTGTTAAGGTAGAATAGTGTTTACTTAGCAGTCAAAAACAATCTTCAATTGATAATCAGTTGAATTCTAAATATTAGCCTATCATGGTAGCACTTAATTATCTCCTTTTAAAATCTGACACGTTGCAGTTCTCATTTTCTGCTGAGCATCTTGTTGAGAGTATCAATTTAAGAGCTCACAGATTCTAAGAAAAAACAAATGTGAAAACAGTGAAACCTAGATTTTACAAAGCACCTGATTTTACAAAAGCTAGTAAAAAAAAACCACAAGCTATCTTAAAATGAAGACATATAAGAAACAGCTTCCTACCAAGAGTTTAGGAATATTTCTACAAGGTGTTCATTTTCCTCTGGGTGTGGAAAAATTCAGTTTGAAGGGAGCCGGATCCCCTATATGCACCACTGAAATAATACACAGTCCTAAATGTTTACAGGGCTGTGTCTTCTACCACGTATCTGGCAATCTATGTCATTTTCACCACCACATCCCATTCAGGTGGAGCTGTTTCTGCCCAGTAATACCTATGCATGACATCTTTTGTTCTTACTCTTTTGTCTAGTAGATGTCTTAAACTACTACACTAAAAGCAGGTGTTCAGTTTGTTTTTCTAGATTATGGTGTCCATACACCTGTCATTCAGTGACATGCTTTTGGTCAGATCACTTGTAAATAAAATATCTTTTAACTGAGAGTGGAAAAGTGGTGTTTTTTCCTTGCAAAATTACTTTCAGGCAGCCATTAAAACATAAATACATAAATAAAAGTGCCTACCTAGATAATAGGTTACTATACCTGAAGGGACGGAAACTAAGCTTCCTTTAAATCTAAGCACTAAGAAAAACCACAGTAGCCTCCCACAAACAATAGATCACATTGCCCAAGAAATCCCTCATTGAACTTACAAACATTCAGTGAAACAACTCATACAGTGATATTCAATCATGGTGCACCTTCCATTACATCCTTCTTTAGAGAGCTACCTCAGCCATTTTCGGAGTCGGTGAGTAAACATGAATTATGTGTACGGGTCACTAGGAGAGGAAATGATAGAATGGTAGAAACACAGAATCCTTTAGGTTGGAAAAGACCTTCAAGATCATTGAGTCCAACCATTAACTCCGCACTAACTGAAGTCCAGCACTAAGCCATATTCCAAGCACCACATCTACACAGATTTTAAAGACATACAGGGATGGTTGCTCAGCCACCACCCTGATCAGCCTAAGCCAATGTCTGGCAAGCCATTCACAGAAAATTGTTTCCCTAATACCCAGCCTAAACCTCCCCTGGTGCAGCTTGAGGCCGTTCTGTCTTGTTCTGTCACTGGGTACTTGCAAGAAGAGACCAGCTCTTATCTCATGACAACCTCCTTTCAGGTAGTTCACAGTATCACAGTATCATAGTATAACTAAGGTTGGAAGAGACCTCGAGGATCATCGAGTCCAGCCTGTCACCACAGACCTCATGACTAGACCATGGCACCAAGTGCCACATCCAATCTCCTCTTGAACGCCTCCAGGGATAGTGACTCCACCACCTCTCTGGGCAGCACATTCCAATGATGAATGACTCGCTCAGTGAAGAAATTCCTCCTCACCTCGAGTCTAAACCTCCCCTGGAGCAGCTTGAGACTGTGTCCTCTTGTTCTGGTGCTGGTTGCCTGGGAGAAGAGACCAATCCCTTCCTGGCTACAACCACCTTTCAGGTAGTTGTAGAGGGCAATGAGGTCGCCCCTGAGCCTCCTATTCTTCAGGCTAAACAATCCCAGCTCCCTCAGCCTCTCCTTATAGGGTTTGTGCTCAAGGCCTCTCCCCAGCCTTGTTGCCCTTCTCTGGACACGTTCAAGTGTTTTGATGTCCTTCTTAAACTGAGGGGCCCAGAACTGGACACAGTACTCAAGGTGTGGCCTAACCAATGCAGAGTACAGGGGCACAATGACTTCCCTGCTCCTGCTGGCCACACTATTCCTAAGGCAGGCCAGGATGCCATTGGCCCTCTTGGCCACCTGGGCACACTGCTGCCTCACATTCAGGCGGCTGTCAATCAGCACACCCAGGTCTCTCTCTGTTTGGCAGCTCTCCAGCCACTCCGACCCCAGCCTGTAGCTCTGCATGGGATTGCCCATTTCCAAAGTGCAGCACCCGGCACTTGGACTTGTAAAATGCCATCCCATTGGACTCTGCCCATCTGTCCAGCCAGTCGAGGTCCCTCTGCAGGGCTTTTCCACCCTCTAACTGACTAACATCTGCCCCTAACTTTGTGTCATCTGCAAACTTGCTGATGACTGACTCTACCCCTTCATCCAGATCATCAATGAAGATGTTAAAGAGGATGGGGCCCAGCACTGATCCCTGGGGGACGCCACTGCTGACTGGCCTCCAGCTGGATGTGGCACCATTCACCACCACTCTCTGGGCTCAGCCCTCCAGTCAGTTCCTAACCCAGCACAGAGTGTAGTGGTCCAAGCCACAAGCTGACAGCTTAGACAGCAACAGATTGACAAGATCTCTGATCAGCCTCCTTTTCTTCAGACTAAACAACCCCAAAATCAAGACCAAAGAGAAATAAAAACTAAATATTTTGGTCTCAAACATGTCCAGGAAATGAGATAAAAAATAGGATAGAAACCAAGCATGGAGATAATATATATAGACGACATAGTATTTCCACTTTCATATTAGTAGAACAGAACCAACACTTTACAATAAGTCTAATTCTTGTCATCCAGTGCCTAAATGGCACAGTGGTCTACTTGCTGGAAATTACATAATAAACAACTGTTTATTTTTATTAAATTCCATTTTAATTGTAGCCCTCAACAACCCTAAATGTCCACTGAACTAGAGTTAAAATAGTAAGACAGAGATTAGTAACTATCTGTATACTTTATGTTGTGAAAGCACTCTGAAAAATACATGTGCTCTAAATAAGTCTAACGTCAGGGAATGAGAAAAATCTTAGTTAAATCATTATGTTCTGGTAAAACAAATACGGTGACTAGCAGATACAGAGACAAGTGAGATACAAAGAACAAGAAAAAGGAATCTGACAGTTGATAGAAATAGGACAAATACTGTGACAAATCTGTCAAGTACAGATATCATCACAATGTGCTAAAATACAATGTTAAATTAGAAATGGAAATGAGACTCTATTTAAGAAAAATTGCAAGTGGAAGGGGAAAAAAAGAAGATCTGGTGCCTTGCCAAATGCAGCTTTTAGTTTTAGGAGGATCACATATCAGAATCAGTCAGGACAGGGTCAAATAAATAAATAATTAGGCAATTCACACAACTGCATAAAAAACCCCAAAAATATCAGTACCTGTCAACATCATCTTCCATCCTATCATTATATATCTGGATATATGCATATTACAGTCTTATGGCAAGACAGCAACTCTACATTTAAGGTTGTTCTGGACTTTTAATTTTAACAGGTTGATACTTATGGATTGAAATTATTTAAAGAGTCAGGTAAGCATAAACATATCTTAAATTACAGTTCATGTCTATAGTCTCACTAAAAATAAAATTTCTGAAGCATCTCTGTAAAAGTGTCACTCTTGCCTTGGATGTTTACATTGCATGGAATGACATTAATTAAAGTGTACATCTGCTGCTAACATCAGGAGGCAGAAGGAGAGGATCAGAGAAAGTTTTGGTGAAAGAGAAAATACACCTAAAGAATGGCAGCAAGAACAGAGCTGCCACATGATAATAAGGGTGGAAATACTGCAAAGAAGCAACAGTCTAACCAAACTGTGGGGAAAAGTAATAATAATAATAATAATAATAATAATAATAACAATAATAATAACAAGCCACAATGCCTGTTGTTACAGAGCAGAAGAAGTCACCAGGATTCAAGAGGTCCTCAAGTTAGGCAGAAGAAGGATGTAAGAACTGGGGAGAGACCTTACAGTAGTGCCACGACTGCATGAGAAATAGAACGTTGCCCTCAATGGACTATAGGGGGCATACTTATTTCCCCAGTTAATGAGGCATGGCTTTCTTACTCATCTCACTCACTCTATTCCACCCAACAGGGTGGAAGAGAATCACAGCATGCCTGTTTAGAAGGGATCCCAAGGGTAATCTGGCCCAACCTTTCTAGGTGATAGCGTAGTTTAAAGGAGATGGGCCAGCACCCTGTCGCGTTGAGTCTTTGACTACTTCTCTTGGGAGATTATTCCAGTGTCTAACTGTTCTCATTATGATTTATTTTTTTTTTTTGGATTCTAATAGAAATATCCCAGGAAGAACTTGTGTCCATTACCCCTTGTCTTTTTTATGTAACTGCTTGTAAGAAAGGGAATATCCATCATCCTGCTAGCCACCCTTCATGTACTGGTATGTTATGTAATGGTTTCCCTTAAGCCTTCTTTTCTCAAAGTTGAACAAACCCAGATCTATCAACCTTTCCTTAGATGGCAGCTCTTCCAGTCGTCCTATACTCTCATGGCCCTTCTCTGGATGGTTTCCAAGCCTGACCACAATTGGTTTTTTTTGTACAGTGGGGATCACACTGCTCAGAGTGCTGCAGGTGTGGCCTGACAAGCGCTGAGGAGAGTGGGACAGTGACTTCTTTCTCTGTCTGGTGAATACAACCCAGTCTGTTTGTCTTTTTTGTCACTTCAGCATACTGTTCATTCATGCTGAGCTTGTTACTCCACCAAGATGCCTAGGGTCCCCTACCACAGAACTGCTCTCCATCCAGGGGGATCCTAGTCTGCAGTGCACTCCTGAATCGAAGGCCCTATATTTCTCCCTGTTGAACTTCACAAGGTTCTTGATAGCCCATTCCTTTTCAGCCTGTCCAGGTCTTCCTGGAGGGTGGATCTCCCTTGTGGAGTGTCAACCTCCCCACTTATTTTGGTGCCATCTGTAAACCTCATCAGAATCCTCTTGATTCCAACTTTCAGATCATTTATGAAGATACTAAACAACATTGGGCCCAATATCTATTCCTAGGGGACCCTACCACTGACTAGCTGCCAGGTTGAGAACTACTGACTACCACCCTCTGGGTATGGCCTGTCAGTTCCCAACCCATAACAAAGACCACCTATAGAGGCCATAATGTGTCTGTTTCTTAAAAAAGAGTTTGTGAGGGACCATGTCAAGAAGATTGGAGAAGTACAGGTACACAATGTCAACTGGTCTCCCTGCATTGACTGAGCAAGTTACTTTGTCATAGAAAGTGATCAGGTTTGTTAGGCACAACAGGACTCTGGTGAATCCATATTGGTTTTTCTCAATCACATTCTTTAGCTGACTTGTGGCAGTCCCCAGGAGGATTTGTTCCATTACTTTCCCAGGGACCAAAGTGAGGATAATGGGTCTATAATTACCTGGATCCTCCTTAGAAACCTTCTTATAAATAGGGGTGACATTGGTTTTCTTCCAGTCTTCAGGGATGTGTCCTGATCTCTGTGACTTCTCATAGTTTATGGAATGAGGTCTCACAACTACATCAGCCAACTCTTAGCATCCTGACGAGGATGGCACCTGGGCCCATGAATTTGTACAGATGAAGCTCCTGTAACAGATGACAGACCAATTCTTCCTTCACTGAAGATGGGTCTGTGTGTCCATCACCATGCATTTTTGTTCCCATGTCCTGGGAGCCAACAGTTTTGGTAAAGACAGAGGTGAAGAAGGTGTTGAGGGCTTCTACCTTTTCAGTGTTCTTGGTGACTAGCTCATCTCTCCTGTTTAATAGTGGGCCTCTAGTCTCTTTGTGTTTCTGCTTGTTGTTTATTCATGTGAAGAACACTTTCTTGAAGGTTTGTGAATCTCTGGCCAGTTCCAGCTCTAGCTGAGCTTTTCCTTTCCTAACTGCATCTCTGAATACCTAGGTAAAGACGTTGAAGTCTTCAAGAGGTAATGTTGCACTTTTCCATCTCTGCTACATTACCCTTTTGGTTCTGAGCAGACCCATGTTTAAACCAGGGGATTCTCTTGTTCCACCTACTTCCTTTGCCTTTAGATGGGATGATTTGGGTTTGTGAATCTAGAAGAGTGTTCTTGAAGAACTTCCAACACTCACTAAATCCTTTGTCCCTCATGAAAGTTTCCCATGAGATCCCATCCTGCTGAGCCCTAAGCACGTTGAAGTTTGCTCTTTTAAAATCTTAACACTTTATTTTGGACATAACCTCTAGTGTGCTCATCAGTATACCAATTCCACAATATTGTGATGGCTGAAACTGAGACTACTCCTAACCAAGATGTTACAAAGCAAGTTTTCTTGGTTAGTGAGCAGCAGCTCCAGCAGGGCCTCATTCCTGGTTGGCACATCTAATCTACTATGAAGTCTGCCTAAAGCAATTTTTACATCATTTAAACTAAACATCTAAAAGCAAATTCAGACTCTAGCTAGCAGTCTTGTGAATCACAATGTCACCAGTAAAAGATCTGAGCTATGGACAGGCAGCAGAGAAAAAGTACAGATTTTCTCCTCATTGGTAGTCAAAAAATCATCCATCACTTCTTCTTTTATTTTATTTTATTTTCAGTTTTGTATGCACTGATTTGTTAGATTATCTGGGAGGTGCACAGAAATGCTAAACTCATGCACAGAATGTAAATTCCAGGTTACAGCATTCACCTTCTTTTATGAAGTCCTGGTGTTCCTCATTAAGGCATCATGTGTACACATGATAAATGCTAAATCCTTCTACTGTTGTCATTTTCACCTAAATTCTTACTTCATAACAGGCCATCTTAAAACACAATAAAAACGTTGCAAGATTACTTTTATTGAAGCTTTAATGGAAGCTTACTTTAGCAAAGAAAATGACTCAATATGTAATTACACAACTGGAAACAAGATTACAACAGAGAAATGAAAAACAATAGAATATAGCCTCAGATTATACCTAAAATTTATAACTAGTTTCTACTAAGATGCCTGAAAATGGTTGCAGATATTAAATATACAAAAGCCAATTAAATGGGACAGTGGTGTCCTCTTCCTGAAGTCTGTTGTAGTGGCAGTTTAGGCTGGGTGCTGCCGCACAAGCCACACCTGTGATGTCCCAAAAGAAGATCTAGCGCAGTGGGTGGGCACAGGAAGTCAGGTATTTCATCCCATAATGTCCTGCTCCCCTATAAGACATCAGTGGGACATCCTTTCTTCCCTCACCGCTACCTGAGTAATGGGGTGAGCAGTCTCTCAAGGTCAGGGGTGGCGGGGGGTGGTGGTGCAGAAAGAGCGCTGGGGCTTTTGGGTGTACCCTCAGGTGGGGGTGGGATGCTTTTGGGTGTGCTTTGGGATCTCTCTCTCTTTTGTCATAGTGTTTGTGGTTCTCTGTAAAACTTACTTTTTTTTTTTTTTCCATTTGAACTTTCCACCATTTTTGCAATCCATTTGTCTGAGTCTTTTCTTTTGCTCATGGTGGGAGAATTGGTATCTCAACCTACCAGTTATTTACAGGTGAATCTGAGAGAAGCCTAGCCAACAGGAGTCAGGCATCCTAGTTCATACTCTGTTCCCAGGTAGCACTTCAAATCTTTCTCTTCTTTTCACCTCTTTTAATTCTAAACAATAGGCTGGATGTTAGGAAGAACTTCTATACAGAGAGAGTGATTGCCCATTGGAATGGGCTGCCTGGGGAAGTGGTGAAGTCACCATCATTGGAGGTGTTCAGGAGGAGACTTGACAGGGTGCTTGGTGCCATGGTTTAGTTGTTTAGGTGGGTTGGATTGGTTGATAGGTTGGACGCGATGATCTTTAAGGTCTCTTCCACCTGGTCTATTCTATTCTATTCTATTCTATTCTATTCTATTCTATTCTATTCCATTCCATTCCATTCCATTCCATTCCATTCCATTCCATTCCATTCCATGTCCTTTCACCTGTAGGCTGATATTTCATAAGAAGAAATGTGGCTGAACTTCTGGGCAACTTGCTCCTTTTAAGACCACAGCCCTTCCTATAGTTTCTCAAGCTGGCTATCCTGGCTATCCTTTTCTTTCTCTTTTTTTCTTTTTTTTTTTTTTACTTTAATCAAGTTCTCACTTGTATTTTAAAAAGCTTCATTCTTTGACAAAATGTTTCAAAGGCTGTCATAATATTTTCGTAAGTATTATCTCACAAAGAATATTTACTGTATGAACAGCTTTATCCAAACTGGTTTGGACAGATGCCCCGAATGTCTAATTGAAAGCTTATGCTTCCAAAGTTGGATACCACTGCAATAGAGAGCACCTCCCTGCTGCAGACATGCAAACCCAAATAGATGCATATATACTTATGAAATATTATGACCCTACAGAGTCACATGATGGAATAAATCCACGGGGGGGCAGAACACAAGAGAGAAAGGAATTAGTGCTTGAAAGTTGTAAAACATCTGTAGTATAAAAAGAACAGAAGAGTAAAGGAATAGGGCTGGTTTTTTTTCATATGCAGGGAGCTATACATCCTAAGAGGATATCATGAGTCAGCAGCAGACAAAGCACAGCTGCAAACCCTAAATAACACTAACCCTAACAGTAACCCTAACACTAACTAACCCAAACCCTAACCAACTAACCCTAATTAACTCTAACCCTAACCAACTAACCCTAACTAACCCTGACCCTAACTAATCCTAACCCTAAAACACAGCTCAGCAAAACCTTTCTCCTCTGCAATCAACATATACATATACAGAAAAATATTACTATAAATATAGATTATTACAGTAAGTTATAAAACACAAAGATTAACAGACAAAATATAAAGTCACCCTCTGTAGCATAATGTTCTGCCAGTTTCTATTCCACACAGTATATATAAAGAATTGATGGAGGTAAAATATGCTTTGCAATCTTGCAAATGTTTCTAGCTGTTATCTGTACTAGACAAGGCAGTACCTCTTACACCATAAAATAAATACATTATTGTAACTGGTGTAATTGGTGGACAAAAAGCTCAACATGAGCTCTCAATGTGCACTTGCAGCCCGCAAGGCCAATCAGATCCTGGGCTGCATCAGGAGAAGTGTGGCTAGCAGGTGGAGGGAGGTGATCCTCCCCCTCTACTCAGCCCTGGTGAGACCCCACCTGGAGTACTGTGTCCAGTTCTGGAGCCCCTATTACAAGAGGGATGTGGAGGTGCTGGAATGTGTCCAGAGACGGGCCACAAGGATGATCAGAGGGCTGGAGCACCTCTCCTCTGAGGACAGACTGAAGGAGTTGGGGCTGTTCAGTCTGCAGAAGAGAAGGCTCTGAGGTGACCTAATTGTGGCCTTCCAGTATCTGAAGGGGGCCTACAGGAAGGCTGGGGAAGGACTTCTCAGGATCTCAGGTAGTGATAGAACTAGGGGGAATAGAATGAAGCTGGAGGTGGGGAGATTCAGGCTAGATGTGAGGAGGAGGTTCTTCACCATGAGAGTGGTGAGACCCTGGAATGGGTTGTCCAGGGAGGTGGTCGAGGCCCCGTCCCTGGGGGTGTTTAAGAGCAGGCTGGATGAGGCTCTGTCCAGCCTGATCTAGTGTGGAGTGTCCCTGCCCATGGCAGGGGAGTTGGAACTAGATGATCCTTGTGGTCCCTTCCAACCCTGAATGAAACTATGAAACTATGAAACTATGAAACTATGAAACTGACTGAGCACTGAGGCAAGAGTACTGACAATGCAAGTATCTTGACAATATGTGAACAACAGTTGTCTGATGAAGAAGAACTTGTGAAATGCTTTTTTTGCTTGTAATGGTGAGGATGTCAAAGATCATTTTTTTGGTTTGGCACAACTTCATACCGCCTTTCATGATCTCTCCTTTATTGAAGGAAACAACTGGACTGAGACTGGTTAGTAGAACATACCCACCAGGGAAGGAAGTTTTACGTATTAAGTGTGCACATAGAATGATAAATAAGTTGTTGGGGGTGTTTTAAAGGGTCAAAAATAGAAATATAACCTAACAAGACAATTGGCAAAAGGAAGAATAATAATACAAAACAACTGTTTTTAAAAAATTGTATTCACTTCAAAGGAAAAGATTAGTTCTTTTTTTTGCTTAATGATACAAACACTTTACTCCCACATCAATTCTTTCAATAAAATTATATTTTAATGGTACTTGTTCTTCCACTTTCTTGGGAAAAAGAGAAAACACCTTCAAACACCTTTTTCTCTATATTGGTACTCAGTGTAGCAGGGTGACTCAAACACCACATTGAGCAAAATCCTAGCTCTGTTGCATTATACCAACAGGTGAGAAAAAGAAAGGCCTAAATCATAACTAGAACATAAAAAGATTTTACCTATCAAATCTCTCATTTCACAGAGTATTTTATCTCAACCATACCTAGGCACTCACAGAACTTCTGCATTTCTTTTAATGATACACTGTAATTTTATTTAAACCTTTCTTTCTAGGCTGCAAAAATAAGTTCTGCTGTATTCATATGACAGGGAGCAACATTTGGCTTTTATGTAGTACTGCTCTAGAGATCTCCTGGTACTTCACAGAACACTATGAGCTAGAGACACACCAAAGATAGGTGCTTAAGGTCATGAGGCTAAATAGTGAATATTTCAGAATGAAAACTTGGGTTTCCTGATCTCCAGTAAAAGACCCCAAGTACAAGGCCATACTTGACCTTCACTGTCATACCTCTTCACTGGGGGCTGATCTACTAGATAGCAGCTCTGGGTAAAAGGACATGGGAGTTCTGGTGTACAGCAGGCTGACCATGAGTCAACAATGTGCCTTTGTGGCCAGGAAGGCAAATGACATCCTGGGATGTATTAGAAGGGGTACAGCTAGTAGGACAAGAGAAGTTCTCCTATCCATTTCCTCTGTCCTCTGTAGTCTGCATCTGGAATACTGTGTTTAGCTCTGGGCCACTCAGCCCAATAATGACATCAAGGAACTGCCTGAAAGAGTCCAGCACAGAGCCACAAAGATGATTAAGGGAGTGGAACATCTCCCTTGTGAGTAAAGGCTGAGGGAGCTGGGTCTCTTTAGCTTGGAGAAGAGGAGACTGAGGGTTGACCAGAGGAGTGAAACAAAAGGTTGTATGCAAAAGGAATATCACCCCATCCAGCCTTTTGTTCACAGGAAATGCTTATATGAAAAATACTCATAGTAACTAATTATTGAAAATGTAAGAGTACATTTTCTGTCTTCAAGAAGTCTCATCAGATCCCACAGCCAGTTGCAAAGAGCCAGAGTTAGAAATGCCTCAGCAATGACCCCATTTATGCAGATGTGGGAAGTCAAAGGTGTTTATGGAATTTAACTGTATTTACACTTCTCAATATTTAACTGCAGCTTGCTCAGAGTGGAGAGGATGTCATATTTTCAGTCAGCAAACATTCAAGATCTGATCTACACTCAAAATGAATCTGCAATTTATTTCAGTGGACAAAAAGATTATATGCTGTTGCCTTTTTGTTGACAGATAATCTGAGCAAAATTACATTTTGTTGACAAAAATGAAATGAAACATAGTTGTACAATACTTTGTAAAATTAATATATAAAGAAAGCATTCATAGTAATGCCAGTTATTGGAGGCTTTTATTTGAAACCAGGATATTTTAACTCACAGATGTTTTTTCACTACTTTGTAGGATCACACAAAACTCTCTCAATTCAGAATATCTTTTTGGCAACATTATTTAGTAGTAGTTTTCATACTGGGTAAGGATGTAAAAAGAAATAAGCCTGGCCATGACAACATAATTTTAGGCTTGGGCAATGAAGTTTCAAAGTGTTGTAAAGCTTTAATTTCTAAAGTCAAAGACCTGCTGATGGGGGGGGAGGGGGGACAAATACAACTTATTTCTATTTTAAATCAAAAGAAAATGTGACCCTTGGCTCTGACTCCCTGTGAGTGTCCATGTAAAAACAGCAGGTAGATAACTAGCTGCACCCAGTCATCTCAAACATCTCTGTATTTGAGTTCTAAAGTTCTTCAATGAAACTGGGAGTAAATACATCAGCACACTGTTTTAAAGATCATCAGTTTCGTACGCTCCAACAGAATGGGCTCCAAGGCCAAATTAATTTTCACTGTTGCACTCAGTGCTGGATCAAATCTGTTCCACTTTGGTCATTTAGAAGGTTTTATACTCTCAGTTCAAGGATTAGTTATCCCTTCCTTGGGCACTTTCTTTTTTAGGAAGTCACTAATTGTGGCAAGTACTAGTATTTTTCCTATATTATAAAGGCCTAATTCTATTCTACAGAAGAAAATTAAATCAGACAATTTTTTTCAGTTATAAACTCCTGTATTCCCTGTGACCACTTCTGACCACCTGGGACACTGTAGCTCACCTATTGACAAATGTGATAGGGGTATGACACTCCTAAGTGATTCCCCCACCCCAGAATTATAGTAGCCTTGTACTAAATCCTCTCTAAGGCAATCATGGCAGCTCAACAGCCATATACATGTTTGTGAAGATCTGACATTATACCCAAAAGAACAGAAAGTGCACTCCTGTGCTCCATTATACAAAACAGAGCTTGCATATATATGAAAACATAAACCTATCTTTAAAATATGAAAAATGGAGAAAACTAAACTCTAACTTTTTGATGTGTTAAGTCAACACAAGTGTCCCATCTTGGTGTAGTTTTAAAGGTTTGCAACTGGATCATTTCATACTCTCCTTAAAAAAAAATGATAATACATGTTTGGCTAATGGTTTACAGCGTATGTGAAGTTTTGATTGCATAACTTCCATAAACAGAAAAGACCTCTGTAAACACAGCATAGAAATTAGTAAGAATAATTCAAGAACAGACGAGTAACTACAACATTGAAATTAACAAGAATAATACAAGAACAAATATGCTTTCTGGAGCTCTGTATAGGTGAAACACATTTTAAGTACCTTCATGGATCAAAAAGAAAAGTGTATGTGTGCACGTATGTGTGGGTTTAGAATCATATACCATAACACTGTTGAAATTCAACAGGTAAAAATTGAAAGGTTTTATATCTGCTAAGTAGTGTTGCATATGAGATTTCTTAACATTTTCCTTTCCTACTGTAAAAATGAATGCATACTATGCAGTTAATTCAGCATTGCAGTCGGGATGAGTTATTCATTCCTTCATGAGGGTGAATAATTGGCAGCAAATACTCCTTATCTTTACACCTTCTCTTCCTTCTAGAGATATTGCTCTCTACAACTACCTGAAGGGAAGTTGTAGACAGGTGGATGTTGGTCTCTTCTCCCAGGCAGCCAGTACCAGAGCAAGAGGACACAGTCTCAGGCTGCGCCAGGGGAGGTTTAGGTTGGATGTTAGGAAGAAGTTCTATACAGAGAGAGTGATTGCCCATTGGAGTGGGCTGCCCAGGGAGGTGATGGAGTCACCATCATTGGAGGTGTTCAGGAGGAGACTTGATGGGGTGGTTTGGTGCCATGGTTTAGTTGTTTAGGTGGGTTGGATTGGTTGATGGGTTGGATGCGATGATCTTTAAGGTCTCTTCCAACTTGGTTGTTTATTATTATTATCATTATTATTATTATTATTATTATTATTATTATTATTATTATTATTATTATTATTATTATATTTCCTGATGTTACACGAGTATTATGAAGCATTGTTTTCTGTCTTTTATTTTCAGTGAATCATTATTTTGCTGCTCCTAGTATATATGAAATATAGCAATACAGTATCAAATATTAAAATAATTATTTCCTTAACAACAATTCAAATAATTTCCATCTCCTGCTAAATTCAGGCAAGTTTGCTAGCTGGTCTCACAATTGCTTTTTTACTTACTGCTTTGCATGTGATGCAAAATGTCACCCACCTAGTTATCCTCTCTTTCAGCCTAGCTCTTGCATAAATTCCATTCATTTTTATTTAAATTGTCTGAAGATACTGGGCTTTGATAAAGAGTGTGAAAAAAAACAACCCTGGTGTCAGATGCGATGCAATTATTAGCAGTGTATAGGTTTTCCAGGTAATTCTGCCAAAATACCATGATCATTCTAACCACATGCTATTTTTCCAGGGATATGAACAGAACCAAAAGCCTCAACCATGTCAGGTGGTAAATTCATTTTGAAGAAGAAGCAGAATTCCAACACAGAGGATTCCTATAAACTTGACGTGATGCCAAAAATAAGAACAACATGATATTAATCTGACCAAACTAAATAAATATATGTGTGTGTGTGTGTATACACACACATATATATATACATACACACACATACATATATATATGTATATATATGATAGTTTGGGCTGGATGACTACTGCTGCTCCACACAGGGTGCGCTTCTGGTGCCCTAGGTGTCTAGCCCAGTGGGTGGACACAGGAAATAGCGTATTTTATACCCATAATGTCCTGCTCTCTATAAATCTATCAGCAATGTCTCACACTTCCTTCACACTTCCTCTTTCTTCCCTTGTTGCTCCTGTGGGAGATGCTCCCTATCTGGTAATGAAAGAGGAGTTATCTCAAGGCCTCTTGGCCTGGCTAGGCCTAATGCCAAGAGAAGAGGGAAGGGCAATCTCAGATCTGGCCAGCTGAGATTAGCCTAACAGTGGATGGGGGAAAAGAAAGAGCCCTGAGGGGTTTGAGTGTACCCTCAGGTAGGGAGAAGGGAAGTATTGGGAGGTTTCTGGGTACGCTATAAGGGATTCTTCTTGCTCTGGGTTTGTCACTGTGCTTGTAGCTCTCTGTAAAACATTCACTGCTTTTCCATTTAAACTTTCCATCACTTCTGCAGTCCATTTGTCTGAGTCTCATTTTTCTGCCCCAGTGGGAGGCAAGGGAGGATCTGCCTTAACCTGGGACAATATGCTGGAATAATAAGTAATTTTTAAAAACCCCTTTCCAAGACAACAGAAAGGACTGGATATATAGTAGGAAACCTTGAAAGTATTTTCTGTCTAAATTAATATAAGAACCTTGTATTAAAAAATGAGATTTTATGACACCTTATCAAATGCAAGAAAAAAACATATATTTAGCAATATTAAGGACTGTGATAGCTATTTGGGAGGGTACAAGATATGGTTATTTAAATTACCATTCAAAAACCAGCTTTTAAAATTCTGATCAGTTGTTTGAAGAATAAAATACAACAACACTTCTTTACAGTCATTCTCCCATTCACTCTTACCAGATATCCATTAAATTCTTTCAACAAGGCTGCAAAAATTAAGAGACAACACAGGTATATGAGACAGTTCTAATAGGATGCTACTATTTGTGTGATAGCTTCAAAAATCCTCAAACTCACCATATGAGCTTGCAAATTAGTTTTGCTTTGTAGTATTCCTAATGTGTTTTGTCAACACAGAGATTGCACTTAGTTTTACTTGGGCTTTTTTTGTGAGAAATAAATGCAAGACATATGTGAATTGCAAATGCATCTGCAGTTTCTAAAAACAGATGGAATTTCATATGTCATAACAAACACAGATTAGAAGCAACTTGACAAACTTCAATAAATAAGTGACCACTATGGATAACCAGATAAACAGAGAGAAAAAGTAAATGAAAGAGCAACAAGGTGCTTCAGAGTGGTTGCATGAAAGCTCAAAGTAAAGGAATAAATGACAAGGATCAAGAATGCTGTGATAAAAATGAACAACAACAAAAAAAAAAAAAAAGCATGGAGTGAAATAATAAATAATACATGATTTCACAAAGACATAAAGAGTAAGAAGTTGGCAAGAGAGGCTGTGTATTCCTTGAGGGAAGGTGAAAGGACAAAGCATCAGAAAATGTAAATATTACTAGGAAAATGAATGTTAGAGTGAGAGGAAGATTTTCAAGGTGAAAGGAAATAAAAACTAGAAATGGAGTGAGGGGATATACCAGAACAAATGTGGAAGCAAGAAAGGAAACACTTGGTGTAACTGAAAATGCAAACTGTTTCAGTAACCTGGAGTAATTACATTCTGAAATTGCAAAGCAAAAACCAAGTGAGAGAAATACCCCTTGAGGGGTGGGGGGTGGGAGGAGGGGGAGTGGGGAGGGGGAGAGAGAAAGGCCACTAATTAAAACAAACAAACAAAAGAAAAAGCACCACCACCCAAAACAGGAATTGTTGACATGTTTATTGTCATAAAAGGCAGAGTAATATTCTCCTGCACTGACATGTCTGGATCTTCCAATACTATTGGGATTGTCATGTAACCTTTTTTTTTTTTAACTCCTTCCCGAGATTTTCTGAATTTGGGTTTAAAACTCATTGCTACTACTCCTTTATTACATTTCTGAGACTTAATGTCCCATATTACGTGGTAGTTTAGGCTGGGTGCTTCCTAAACTGAAGCCACAGCGTTACACTTCCAGTGCCCAGAGTATCCAGCCTAGGGGGTGGACACAGGTGGCAGCGTATTTTTGCCCCTAAATCCTACACCTTTATAAGTCTGGCTGGAAAGTAATTGTCTGTCTCTTTCTTCCCTCTCTGCTCCAGTAATTGGGAGGGGAGTATCTCAGGCTTCTTTGGCCTGTTCAGGCCTAATGCCAGGATAAGAAAGGGGGAGGGGGGAAGTTTCACACTCAGCCTGAGACCCACCCAGGAATGGGAGGGGGAGAATGATCCCTGGGGTTTTGGGTGCAGCCCAGGTGAGGAGAGGGGAAGCATTGGGCTTTTCTTTTTTAATGTGCTGTAGGGGAACTCTGTATGCTTTAGATACGTTCACCACTAATGCTTTGTAGTTTTGTAGTATGATCGACTGATCACTGACAGGGAAAAAAAAAAAAAAAAAAAAAAAAGCCGTGTGGAGAGGGTGGTTACTGCAAGATGGTCACCACTAGAGCAAAGGCTAGCAGAAGGACAGTGGGCACCCAAACAGAGACCACACACAAGCATGCAGATGTTCAGGTAGGTGGCTGCAGTGAGTGCTGGAGCCTGGCACTCGATATGGAGGCTGGAGGGAGCAGCTGTTTCAGGTGTGAGCAGGTCAGTGATCTGATGAGCATGGTGGTCAAACTAAAAGAAGAGGTGGAAAGGCTAAGAGCTAGAAGAGATGGTGAGCAGAAAATTGACGATTCCCATAACGTAATCTCTTCTAAACCAGAACAGGGGGTAACACTTAGGGGAACAGGGAGTTTGATACCTCCCCAGAAGCAAGATTCTCAACCTCCCTGTAGTAACCCACATGAGCAGGGCCAATGGGAACAGGTCTCTGCCCGACGGAAGAAGTGCAAACAAAGGAAGTCTGCTCCTGTGAGCAGCACCCTGCCTCCAGTGCAGTTACAGAACAGGTATGAGGCTCTGCAGGAGGAACAGGTCATTGGTGAGGCTGAGGACTCAAGAAGGTCAGAAGCTGTACCAATGACAGGTTGCCTCAGGCCAGCCATCAAAACTTACCCAGAAAAGAAACCTCGCAGGGTCATCGTCATAGGAGACTCCCTACTGAGGGGAACAGAGGGCCCAATATGCAGACCAGACCAATTTCATAGAGCGGTCAGCTGCCTCCCTGGTGCCCAAGTAAAAGATGTTGTAGATAGAATTCCCAACCTCGTGAGTCCTTCAGACTACTACCCACTGCTGGTCTTTCAGGTGGGCAGTGATGATGTAACAATGAGAGGCTCACAATCTATTAAAAAAGACTTCAGAACTTTAGGGCAAATGCTAAAGGGATCAGGGGCTCAAGTCGTGTTCTCAGCCATCCCTCTAACGTCAGCAATGGATGAGGACACACTGAGGAAGGGCCGACAGATCAATTCATGGCTCAGGGGCTGGTGCCATCAACAGGGCTTTGGGTTCCACAATCATGGATTGGTTTTCAAGGCACCTGAGCTGAAAACAACTCATGGGACACACTTGTCCCAGAGTGGGATAAGAATACTGGGGCAGGAATTGGCAGGGCTCATTGATAGGGCTTTAAACTAGATTTGAAGGGGGAAGGGGTTTATAGTCGCCTGCTGGCTGGTGACAAACAGAGGGGCAGCTCACCAGCAGTAGAGAGAAGGAGAGATGGTAAGGGCTCTCAACTTGCTGCCCTGAGGCAAGCCACGAATGATCCACCAGGACATTCTGTGGAAACCGAGGGGAATTGGCACAAGAGGAGGCCAGGGCCAGCCCAGCTGAAGTGCTTCTATGCGAATGCGCGCAGCTTGGGCAACAAACAGGATGAGTTAAGGGCCACTGTGCTGCTGGGATGCCACGACATAGTGGCAGTTACTGAAACTTGGGGATGAATCCCATGACTGGAATGTAGGCATAGATGGATATAAACTCTTTAGGAAGGATAGGCAGGGAAGGAGAGGAGGAGGTGTTGCCCTCTATGTCAGTAGCCAGTTGGAATCAGTGGAGCTCCAACTGGGGAGAGATGATGAGCTAGTTGAGAGCGTATGGGTTAAAATTAAAGGCAGGACAGGGAAGGAGATATTACTGTGGGGGTCTCCTACAGGCCACCTGACCAGCAGATCCAAGCAGATGAGGCCCTCCATAGGCAAATAGAAGCAGCTTCCAGGTCACAAGCCCTGGTCCTCATGGGTGATTTCAACCACCCGGACATCTGCTGGAGGGACAACACAGCAAGGCACCAGCAATCCAGGATGTTCCTGGACTGCATAGAAGACAACTTCCTCCTCCAAATGGTAGAGGAACCAACAAGAAATGGTGCTATGCTGGACCTTGTTCTCACCAACAGGGAAGGGCTGGTAAGCAATGTGAGGCTCAGAGATGGCCTTGGCTGCAGTGACCATGAAGCAATTGAATTTAACATCCTCAGGGCAATCAGGAGGAAGTATTCCAAGCTCACGACCCTAGACTTTAGGCGTGCAGATTTTGATCGCTTCAGGGATCTGCTAGCCAAAGTGTCGTGGGACAAAGCCCTGGAGGGAAGAGGGACCCAGGATAGCTGGTCAGTATTCAAGGACCACCTCCTCTGTGTCCAGGAGCTCTGTGTACCAACAAAGAGAAAAGCAGGTAAGAATGCTAGGAGGCCTGCCTGGATGGGCAAGGAGCTACTGGACACACTATTACTTAAAAGGAAACTCTACAGGAAGTGGAGAGAAGGACAGGTAGAACAGGGGGAATATAATGAAGCTGCCCGAGCAGCAAGAGTCCTGGTTAGGAAAGCCAAAGCAGAGTTTGAATTGAATCTAGCCAGGAGATTAGAGGGAACACTAAGAACTTTTACAGGTATATTAATGGGAAGAAGAAGACTAGGGAAGGTGTGGGCCCCCTCAGAAAGGAAAATGGTGACATGGTCACAAGGGATGAGGAAAAGGCTGAGGTACTTAATAACTTCTTTACCTCAGTCTTCACTGCAAGGGCCTCTAGCCACACTCCTGATGTTATGGAAGTCAAAGCCAGGGACGGGGAGGAAGAACTGCCCATTGTAAGTGCAGATCAGGTTCGTGATCATCTGAAGAACCTGAAAGTGTTCAAGTCCATGGGACCCGACGGGATACACCCAAGGGTACTAAGAGAAGTGGCAGATGAGGTTGCTAAACCCCTCTCTGTTATATTTCAAAAGTCATGGCAGTCTGGTGAAGTCCCCACGGACTGGAAAAGGGGAAACATTGCCCCCATCTTCAAAAAGGGTAAGAAGGAGGAACCAGGGAACTACAGGCCAGTCAGTCTCACCTCTGTGCCTGGAAAGATCATGGAGCAGATCCTCCTGGAGTCACTACTCGCTCAAAAGAATAGTGAAGAGGTAATTGGGAACAGGCAGCATGGCTTTGCCAAGGGCAAATCCTGCCTGACCAACCTGGTGGCCTTCTATGAGCAGGTGACAACATTAATAGATGAGGGGCGAGCAACTGATGTCATTTACCTAGACCTGAGCAAAGCCTTTGACACTGTCCCGCACCACATCCTGGTCTCCAAACTGGTGACACATGGGTTTGATGGGTGGACCACTAGATGGATAAGGAACTGGCTTGATGGCCGCACCCAAAGAGTGGCTGTCAATGGGTCCATGTCCCAGTGGAGGCCAGTGACAAGCGGAGTCCCTCAGGGATCAGTCCTGGGACCTGTCTTGTTCAACATCTTTGTGGGTGACATGGACAGTGGCATTGAGTGCACCCTCAGCAAGTTTGCTGATGACACCAAGCTGTGTGGTGCAGCAGACACACTGGAGGGAAGGGAGGCCATCCAGAGGGACCTTGACAGGCTGGAGAGGTGGGCACAAGCCAACCTCATGAAGTTCAATAAGAGCAAGTGCAGGGTCCTGCATCTGGGTCGAGGCAATCCCGGCACAAATACAGGCTGGGCAGTGACTGGCTGGAAAGTAGCCCTGAGGAGAGAGACTTGGGGGTGCTGGTGGACAAAAAGCTCAACATGAGCTCCCAATGTGCACTTGCAGCCCGCAAGGCCAATCAGATCCTGGGCTGCATCAGGAGAAGTGTGGCTAGCAGGTCGAGGGAGGTGATCCTCCCCTCTACTCAGCCCTGGTGAGACCCCACCTGGAGTACTGTGTCCAGTTCTGGAGCCCCTATTACAAGAGGGATGTGGAGGTGCTGGAACGTGTCCAGAGAAGGGCCACAAGGATGATCAGAGGGCTGGAGCACCTCTCCTATGAGAGCAGACTGAAGGAGTTGGGGCTGTTCAGTCTGCAGAAGAGAAGGCTCCGAGGTGACCTAATTGTGGCCTTCCAGTATCTGAAGGGGGCCTACAGGAAGGCTGGGGAGGGACTGCTCAGGATGTCAGGTAGTGATAGGACTAGGGGGAATGGAATGAAGCTGGAGGTGGGGAGATTCAGGCTGGATGTGAGGAGGAGGTTCTTCACCATGAGAGTGGTGAGACCCTGGAATGGGTTGTCCAGGGGGGTGGTCGAGGCCCCGTCCCTGGGGGTGTTTAAGAGCAGGCTGGATGGGGCTCTGTCCAGCCTGATCTGGTGTGGGGTTTCCCTGCCCATGGCAGGGGGGTTGGAACTGGATGATCCTTGTGGTCCCTTCCAACCCTGAATGAAACTATGAAACTATGTTAATCGCTTTTCCATTTAAACTATCCATGACTATCTAATCCATTTGTGTGTCATTCTTTTGCCACTTTCGGGGCAATAGATATCTATCCTGCTCTAAACTAGGATAGATTAGTATTTAAAAATAATAATTTTTAAAAATAAATAGAAACAATCACCAAATGCTTTTCATTGTTTTAAATATAACACAAACACAAAGCCTTCTATATGATTTTAATCAGAGATGACAAGAGACACCAGGCAGTACTTACTGATCAGCTCAAGGAATCTTACAAATTTGTCCCATCATTTGGCTGTAGTTTTTCTCCCTCAGAAACAGACACATTTTGCTACTGTTCCTTTACCCAAAACACCTTAACTAAATGTTCTGAAACCACTAATTAGAGTCATGGATGATGTGTGGCACTCATAAGAGAGTCAGTGAAAAATCTTTTCAGGAATATGGCTCATGCTACCACTAGAAACTTCATCAGTAATGTGCTCAGTTGTATTTATGTAGATTTTAATGAGGTTTAAACCTATCCTGTACTTGGGGAATAAGGTATCGAGCAATCTCAGAGCTACCACCGTACTGATTTTACTTTCATGTGCACTTGGGGGTATTATAGTTTTAAAAAATGTAGCCACTATAAACTACAATATAAGGGACTATTTTGCATTTTGACTCCAAATTTAAATCAGTATTCTGAAGCCAAGTGACCTGACTGGTTATTAAGTCACCATATTCTTTGAGGTAGCAGATGAAGAGAGGTGCCCAGGAGAAACTAATTTTGCACTACTTACTGTACCACTTATTATGGTGGAAGAGTCATAAATTCAGCAAATCTTGCAAGAATACATTAAGTTTTCCCAAGAGGCCATGCCCTTCCTTTCACTAACAGGAAGGTAATCACAGGGAATATTCTTGTTAGAAGGATGTCATGGATTTCTCATATTAACATATGGAGAGTCACATGTTTTATAATGCTGCATGGTCACATTTTGAATTCAAGGATACTTGGCACACTGAGACCTGTAAGCCACCTTCCTACACTAATTTTCATCAGTTGTAGACCCATTTAAAATACATGCAAGGAACTAGGATTTTTTTTTCTGAAGACAAGTGAGTCTGGGAGTAATAAAGAAAAGGAATGAATACTGTTCATTTCATGAGTCATTTGGAGTATTCATAGGTCACAAGCACGTAGCATTTTATGGTATTCGCTTTCAACTACACTGCTTTCAATAGGTTAGACTTCTTAGCTGCTGTTATCTTCTTACAGGATAACAGGAAAGATTAAAATTATCAAGCTTGAGTTATAGTGTTTGAGCTAAATGCCCCCATCATATTGTAAAAGTAAAATGCTTGGTATTTTAAGAAAACTCAAAGCAAGTTTGGGGAATTCTTTTCCAATATTTGTACAGTTACTTAAACTTTTTTTTTTCCCCAAGACACTCTTCTTGGGTTATAAAACTTAGCCAGCTTTCAAGTAAGCAGAAGATGTTGTAAAGAAGCAACACAAGGAGGGAAAGTAACTTTGATCTTGTAACTAGTATCCTGTAAAAGTATCTTGGAAAGAAAGTATCTTGGATCTAGTATAAAGTATCTTTGATACTTCATTCTAATGAATTTTATTAG
This sequence comes from Melanerpes aurifrons, assembly GCA_011125475.1. Classification (NCBI taxonomy): domain Eukaryota; kingdom Metazoa; phylum Chordata; class Aves; order Piciformes; family Picidae; genus Melanerpes; species Melanerpes aurifrons. Next base: position 4,516,945 of record WWNC01000048.1, on the reverse strand, counting down.
GAAGTGTAATAGACATCTGTATGTATCCATCATTTTAAAGTATCTCCTTTTTAAAAGCTAGAAAAGCATTGTATGAGCAGTATGTACATCCTTCCATCCCCAGCAGTATGAAGTGGTAGATCTGTTCCCATCTGAGAGCAGAAATAACTGTGATCTCTCACAAGGTGTATTTGATTGCACAGAAATTTAGGAGCTTTTTAAAATTTAAGTTATACAAATTGTTCAGTGTATCTGGTGATAAATAGCAGGGAATAAAGAAAGCTTTTGAATTATTAGCACAAATATTATTTAAAAATTATGGACTCCTAGAGGTACTGTCTCAAATAAGTACTTTCATTATGGAAGGAACAAATATTAAAGAACAATCTCAGTGCAGAAGAAAAGTGGTGTAATAGGATAGACATTTTTTCATAAGACTATACTCTATTAAGTGTACTTCAATTTAGGATTTGAGAGGTTTCTTCTCTTAAAACAAATCCTTGCTTTATCAGGTGAACATAGTAATATAATTAACATTATTAGACTCTTGTATCACACTGTATATTCATTGTATTTTTCAACTGAATTTTAACCTAAGCCAGCCTAGGATTTTAAAGGATTCACAATAAATCAACTTAAACAATTGCTTCCACTGGCAGAGAAATGTTACAGCACCCACTAGTGCCACTGTGACTAAGGTAGTATGTCAATTTAACTCACTGCTTTTTCAAAGGCTATGACACCCTTAGAAGGCTTTTTTAAATGCTTCATAGTCTGCAAAGCCCAACATACATAATTTTCTATCAGTGACCACTTGATATACATTATTCACACACACAAAGTTTACATTGGGGCTGGGAGTTCAAACCTCATGTGTTTAAAGGGGACAGGATGGGAAGGAAGATATTTCTGTTGCAGAAAAGTTTCAGCAGTGTGAAAAATATACAGGCTCCAAGGCCCACATGCGCAGAAGTCTTCCAATTTGCTCTCCTAGAGTTCTTTAAAATTAAAAAGAAGAAAAGAATTCAAATAAATTTGCATGTCATTTTACACAAACACAGTGATTTTTCACTTTATTATAAATTTTGCCTCCTCTCAACATCCTGGCTTTGACCAAAGTCTTCTACCATTGTGTTTTCCATGAAAATATCTTCCATTTTCTTTCCCTGCTCCTCTTCCAGGAATTGCACTGCACTTCAGTCTTCATGTTTAGAAATTATTTCAGCAAGCAGCTGCTGTAGGGAATATTTCAAATGTTAGGAAAAGCTAGAATTGAAACTCTCTGTGGTCTTAACTGTGGTCCTGCCATGAGATACTTATTGCTGCAAATTTTGGTGAAATAACTCAAAGAATCATCTTGGAAGAGCAAGAAGCTCTAATCCAGGAATTAAGATAGAGGGTGACAGTTAAATCTGAGGAGACTAGAAATGGTTGGTGTGTTCAATGAAGTATAAATAATTAGATATGTTAGCCTCTAGTCCTTTTTAGGATTTTCCTAAATACAGACTTAGTCAAGACAGAATCAGAGGATGCACTGTCAAATGTCAGTGTTAGCAGCTTTGTCTTCAAGCTATTCTGAATTTAATGTAATGATATGGTTTTTCTCATATATTTCTCATTTTTCATGGGAATAGCTGCCAAAATCCACATGTAACTCAAGGTGCCAGAACATAAATCCTCATCTCAATCTCTCCTTAGGCTCCTTCTAGCCATTGTTCACTTCCTCATACCCTGAAATTTACCTCATTTCCAGGACAAGGACTGGTAGATATCTACAATGTGAACTATGATGTCTGTGATGGCATACATCTATGAACCATGAACTATGATAGTCTCTATGATAGTAACACTTGGAAAGTGCTGATTTAACCTTATAAAATTACTCAGCTTTTGCTGTGTTGTTTTTTCAGTAAATTAAATGTCAGTCACATATACCCTGGTATTACTATTTTTACGCTGGATGAATCTAGTTTCTAATATAAATAAATAAATAACTAGATAAATAATAAATAAAAGCAAGCTTTAATTCCATTAAAATTAAAACAAAATGCACATGAAGCAACCATAAGGGGGAAATGTTTCCGCAAGAAAACTCAGTCTTCATTTTTGCAACTCCTAAAATCGAATTTTTTTTTAAACTCACTGTTCTGTTCTGATAACTTGCATATAATATTGTACCATCAGATATACGCCAATTTGAGTTACTCCAAATTTTCACAGAAAACATAGAAATACAGAGCTTGAAGGGATCCAAGAAAGACACACTTCCTTTCTGAGACAAAATTAGATATGACTAAAATAAAATCTCACAATCAGTTCTACCATCTGAGTCATTTTCCCTTTAAGAATGCCACGGAGTTGTTTTGCTTTTCTGGGCTTTAAAAATAAATAAATAAAGTGCAGAGAAATTGAAAGCATTGAATGAAAAATATATTCCCCAATCTTTATTACAAAATGGAGAAATAAGAGCAGCAGAGATTTGATGCCAACATTCCCTGCCCTTTTTCCCTTCACTTTCAAACTAACAGTTTGGGGAAGGGTGAAATCCAGATTACCTGCTTAAGAAAAACTTTCTAGAGATTCAATCAGCTACAAAAATCTTAGGAAAGAAATAGGAAGAAAGAGAACTAGAATAGCATAAACAGTTTACAGAGCAAAAATGTAATTTTGCTTTTAAAATTGTCCAGAAAGTCAAATACAGCAGAAACCCCATTACATGCTTATTTATAGAGTAGAGGTGAATCAATCCTTAAAGACGAGTAGTCATCAAAGGAGAAAATCAAGGTTATTTAATAACTGTTGTGATGAAAGTAAATCTGGCTAAAGAGGCAACCTTACAAATTGTCAAGGGTTTAAGATTCAACATTTGAAGGGGTCAGTCTCTTCTCCCTAGCAACCAGAACCAGAACAAGAGGACACAGTCTCAAGCTGCACCAGAGGAAGTTTAGGCTTGAAGTGAGGAGAAAGTTCTTCACTGAGAGAGACATTCGTCATTGGAATGGGCTGCCCAGGGGGTGTTCAAGAGGGGACTGGACGTGGCACTTGGCACCATGGTCTAGTCATGAGGTCTGTGGTGACATGCTGGACTCGATGATCTCTGAGGTCTCTTCCAACCTTGGTGATACTGTGATACAGTAATACTATTTTAACTGTGGAGTTTAAATTCTTCCAAGTATCAGAGAGGTGCAGGGAGGTGGACACCTGATAATGTAGTTTGTTATTTCATTCTCTATGTAAACTGGCTGTATAGCCAGTTTCTCCCCTTTTTTGACTTTCTCTGCTCCCAGTGAGATCTTATCTCTTGTGACGGAGGGTTATATCCTCACTGTGGCCTTGGCAGAGCTAATTTTTCCTGCATCATTTGGGGCTGGGTAGGGTAGTATGGAGGGGGAAGCCTTGAGGGCTAGTTGGAAGGGAGGTTTTGTATTAGGTATTGGCCTAGTGAAGTTACAGTAAAGCCCAGGTTGGAGAGAAGTGGATTGAAGCTGAATATGAATTATTGGCTGTTTTGTATGATTTTGTATTGTTGTATACAGTTGTGAATAGTGCTTCCATTTAAATTTCCGATTCTTTCCAATCCTTTGTGGAGCATTTGTCTTTACTTCCTCAAGGAGGGGTAAAAGAATTTCTGTCCACTCTCTAAAAGCACAACACAAATCTTAACTATATACAGTGACATGGAGAGGAAAAGAGAGGGAAGAAAGTCATAAAAAGACATTTTTGGTTTGGTTTGGTTTTTTGATTGGTTGGTTGGTTGGTTTGGGTTGGGGTCTTTTGTTTTGTTTTTGTATATACAGCATCTACATACACACATGCATAAAATTAAAATAAAGAGGACACATACAAATAACATAAGGACTGCAAAAGTGCATGTTTATTTAAAAGAGAGAAATATATAGAAGAAATTCATGAAGAGTTTGCAGCTGGAGTAATTTCAAACAGGAAATTTTCTCTAGTTAAATGTATCCATAAAAAAGTTCTGCCCAAAATACCATTATTTTTCAGAGACATTGCTACTTACTTAGAATAGATACATACATTGTAGTTTCTTCATAGTTAACAAGTTTTCACTTGCTCCTTTTTTTTTCTCAGTCATGTAGTAGACTTCTTGGTATGAAAAAACAACATCCAAGGTACAACTGCTTTCATCTACCTAACCTCATAGTTCCTGAGTCCTTTAAGACTATTAAAAACAAACAAACCAAAAAAGAACCACAGGGAGGCTGATGGTAAAAGCAGCTTTCCGGTTCTCCTATCTTACTGTTGGCAATACTGTGACAAAGGACCAAACTCCTGGCCACATCAGGAGGAGCAGACTTACACAGGTGTTTCTCAGACAAAGCAATACAAACACTCCCCTGTTGCCATCTGGAAATGTGGATCCTAGTTTTTAAAATATTTTTTTTCCTCTGACTAAAGGTCACTGAATTAGGCTAGTAAAGTGAGCAAAACAATAATAAATGCTAAGTCATGTCAGAGATGTCCAAATGACTGGATAATTACTGCACACTCTGTTCTTTTGAGGCCCACATTTATCAAAGCTATAGTGCTTTAGTACTTCAATGCTGCCAAAACCAATTACCAAAGACAATTTCATGCATGGACAGCACTGATCCCCACATACAGTGTTTAAACTGGAACTGATGTCTCTCTCAGCTTTCTCAAATGCAGATTAATAAATTAACACAAGAGTTTAGCTCCACTTTACAGGCAATTTTGTTATTTTATTGCTTTTTCTTCAAGGAGGTTACAGAGATGTAGTCACAGAATAACTATATGGCTAGCCAGGAGTTCTAGTGAAACTTCATACAAGAATTATAATGCAAATTGTTATTGCAGTTCAGAAAGAACATCTTTCATGACTCAGAGGTTATAAAGAACAAAATCTTTCCATGAGCATGTTTAATCAATAAACTAAAGCATAAAACTCTATAATAAGCATAATGGGAAGATGAGCTGACCATAATGATGAAGATGTTACTTTTCTTACTGCCTCCTCCTCAAATAGATGCATAAGATAATATCAGCTTTGTTTTCATTACCTAGCTGTCGAATAAGAGGAAGGACAGAGAAACTGAGGCAGAAGAATATATGTTATTTCTAATCTTCAGCAGAAACTAGGATTTGGATCAGAGGGTTGATGTGGTTTATTAGAGACAAAAGAAGGTAATATAAAGTTCAGATATCTCAACACTCACAGAGAACTGAGTAAATTAGTTTTCACAGATTCACACAATCCCAGAATGCCATGTTGGAAGAGACCCCAAAGATCATCTAGTCCACCCTTCTTAGGTGATAGTGTTCTATAAATTAAAGGGGCCAATACCCCATCAAGCTGAGTCTTAAAACTGACTAGTGTAAGGGAATCAAATACTTCCAATGTCTAACTGTTCTCATTGTGAAATATTTTCTTCTGGATTCCAATTTGAATCTCCCAGGAGTAACTTGTACCCATTATCCCTTGTTTTTCCATATGACTCCTTGTAAAAAGGGAGTCTCCATTGTCCTGCTACACGTTATGCATACTGATACGTGGTTATAAGGTCTCCCCTTAGCCTTCTCTTCTCAGAGCAGAACAAACCCATATCTCACAGCCTTTCCTCATATGACAGGTGAAATTTATTCCTATTCTGTTTATGCTCTGATCAATGAACTGTAAGGTCTTCCATTCTGTAAGTATAATGCTAGTGTGGGTGTCTATAAATGTCAATAAAGACAGTGGTCTTTTGTTATTTTAAAATCTGCATGGTTACAATTTGGTTTAATAGGAGGTTTAAGGCATGCTCACTGATTGTGAAATCAAGTTCTATGTTGTTACCGGTTATGTCTATTGTTATCAGTTCAGTGTACTGACAGAGATGTTTCTTTAATGATGAAATAATATGGTTTTACTTATCATATACCAGAATTTTAAATCCATGGACACACTAATTGGACATCTTCCCATATTTCTTAACACTTGTACAAATAGAACAGAAATGATTAATATACATTTTTTAAAATTATGCTTCTAGTAATTATTTTTTTTCTCTCTAAAACATTGTGTAATTATTAGGACAATTGCTGATTTCAGTAATGGTCACACTGTCTCAATAAGACCCACAGCAGTCAGACTTTGCATACAGACAAGCACTTTATTGCATTCATAGTAGTCTGCACAGGTAGAATTCAGTACAGGTTCTGTCGTTTTGTCCTTAGGTATGAAGCACCAATATATTTACAGACCCATGAAATTTAGTTCACTCTTTATTAACACAATTCTGGGTATGAGGTACCATACTAGAAAGCCAGGTTCAGTCACAAGAAAAATATTATCACACTGGACATAGGTAAGAATAATATTTATTTCCATCTAATCCATCAGCATAGTATTAACATCTTAGAATGTATCTAGAATGACAATTTACGGGTAAGAATTTTAAAACAAAAAGAAACAAACAAACAAAACAAAGAAGCCACAGAAATTTGGTTAAACATGGTCTGGAATTCAAACCACAAATTATATACTGTCACACTTTATACAATGCAACACCTTGAAACTCCATCAGATATGTAGTCTCAATAGGTCTCCCTAACCTTTAACAGTTTTAAATTAATTTTTAAAAGAAGCTGAATCAAGTATCAGGACAAAGATGTCACCATGCATAATTACCAACCATGACACATTATGAGAGAAAAATGATACTATGACAATGGTGGTGTGGAAGACAAATCTCAGATACAGCTATTAACTGTTGTGTAACTCTAACCAAGAATATCAAACTCTGGTGTGATGGGTTACGCCCATCCTGAAAGCAGAAGGTGGGAGGGCTTGTATGAGCCTTGCTCTTCTGGGAGGGTGCTGTCCTCCTGGGGAACTGAGTTAGTCTGTTCCACTCCCCCTCCCTGTCTGGCAAGCCTACAAAAAGGAGGACGCTGCAACCATTGCTCTCTTTTTACTTCTGCCTCATGGGGACGAAAGAGAGTTGCTGCTGGCTTCCTGTTTCTCTGCCACATGGCCAGGCCTAGTCCTCTCCCTGCTACATCCATGCCTCTTCAAATGAATGGTTTTGTATTCATATTTCCCCCATCCATCCTTGTTCCTTACCCTTGTAAACCCTTCCTGTTATTGAGATAGATAGATAGATAGATAGATAGATAGATAGATAGATAGATAGATAGATAGATAGAGTTTATAGAAAATTTTTTCCTCTCTACTTCCAAACCAACTCCAAAATTATTTCTCAGTGGATTTGCTCCCTTCCCTATTTTTTTCTTCTCTATTGGGAAAGAGGAGGGGTGAACAGGGGAGGGTTTCTCAGTCTTGCCCCCCATCTGAGCTCTTAAATCCCAGTTGAGGCTCAAACTGCCACATCTGGCTAGATATCTGCCAATAGAGGAAAACTGGTTGACATCCTGACAGTGCACTAAAAAAAACTGAGTAATGTGTTTAGCATCAGCTTCCGCTTCTGGATGAACTCAGGGCACAGTCCCAAACAGAGCTTATTAGAGTAATTCAAATTGGAGAAACAAAAGGTCACAGCCTCCTACCCAAGCACAGATGGTCAAACAGCTGACCTTGCCGCTAAAATAATTCAGTAATGTAGACACAATGAAGCCACTCCTAAATTCCAGACTGGGCAACTCATTGAACAGTTTGATCTGCATACAATGGTGTGCAGACAGCAGGTAAACTCTATGTCAGTACCATCTGGTTTCACTCATGGTTTAAGGCTTTTAACTACATCATTTAACTTGCATAAGGCAATCTTGAATTTGGATATCATTTACATGCTAGGCATGCTGTACTCTCTTGCCAGTCTAGAGCTTACTCATTTGTAACAGGAAGGGCAACATGGCCTAATGTTGTGATTTCCTGCAATTATCAAGACCATTGGGGTTAGAGAACTTTGTTTGCAAGGACCCATTATGCTATACCACTGAAAGAAGTAGAAGACATCTTGCCTGCATAAACCAAGGAGTGAATGGACATGCTGCATAGTAAATGATTATTCATTACTTTCAAAGTGATCCTGCCACAAGTATTTTGGCCAGAACTTATTTACACTATCATTGTCTCAAATGGTTTAAATTTGTACATGTGAGAATTAATCTCCCATAATATTAAACCCAACACAGATTTGATTAATAACAAGCAAGAAAAAGGTTTAATTTGTAATGTAAGAAAGTCAAAATCTAGTGTTCATTCAAACCAAGATTTTCATTGAGACAGAATAAAATCTATAAAAGACTGATGTCCACAAATTATTCCTTCTCCTCATGGGTGTGAAAAGCTTCCTGTTCTCAAACAGCAATGGAAGGTGAAGTCTGTGCATCATTCATGGAGATAAAAAAACACATATGTATTCAGGGTACTGAAGTTACATTGAAATGAGACTATTTTTAAAATAAATGATCTTCCAGCATAAAACCAACATATCATGGCTGCCTTATAGAGAAATTCCATCTCTCTTTTCACCGCTCACAACATTTTTCCACTACCCTTTTTTTATATTATCATTCATTATGGAGATTCCCCAACAAATCCCTAAAACATGCAACTTTATCTGCTGGCTTCTGATGTGAAGGGTTGGCAGTTCTGATCTTCAGTAGTTTCCAACTTGACCAGTCAAGGCCATTTAAAACACACCAGTATGTAAAGAGAGATGCCTAAGTTAAATAGTGGGTTTTCCAGGATTTGGGAAGCTATCAGCAGCTTCTTTAAAGCTAGCTAATGAGTAGGCTGGTAAATGTAAGAGCTTGAAGTGCTGTGCAGAGCCAACCCTGTAGGACTAGGGTATGTAAGAAGATAAAAGTTTAAAACAGTACAGGAGCATAGCAGGGAGATATCAGATGAGCAATTTCATACAGGTTTTGAAAGAGTAGAAATAGACTAGACTAGACTAGACTAGACTAGACTAGACTAGAATAGAATAGAATAGGACAGGATAGAATAGAATAGAATAGAATAGAATAGAATAGAATAGAATAGAATAGAATAGAATAGAATAGAATAGAATAGAATAGAATAGAATAGAATAGAATAAGCCAGGTTGGAAAAGACCTTCAAGATCATCGAGTCCAACCTGTCATCCAACACTCTCTAATCAACTAAACCATAGCATCAAGCACCCCATCCAGTCTCTTCCTAAACACCTCCAGTGATGGTGACTCCACCACCTCCTCGGGCAGCCCATTCCAATGGGCAATAACTCTTTCTGGAAAGAATTTCTTCCTTACATCCAGCCTAAACCTCCCTTGGTGCAGCTTGAGACTGTGTCCTCTTGTTCTGGTGCTGGTCGCCTGGGAGAAGAGACCAGCCACCACATGGCTACAACTTCCCTTCAGGTAGTTGTAGACAGCAATGAGGTCTCCACTGAGACTCCTCTTCTCCAGGCTAAACAATCCCAGCTCCCTCAGCCTCTCCTCATAGGGCTTGTGCTCCAGACCCCTCACCAGCTTTGTTGCCCTACTCTAGACATGTTCCAGCAAGTCAACATCTTTCCTAAACTGAGGAGCCCAGAACTGGACACAGAACTCAAGGTGTGGCCTTACCAGTGCTGAGTCCAGGGGCACAATGACTTCCCTGCTCCTGCCGGCCACACTGTTCTTGATACAGTCCAGGATGCCATTGGCGTTCTTGGCCACCTGAGCACACTGCTGGCTCATTTTCAGCATAGAATAGAATAGAATAGAATAGAATAGAATAGAATAGAATAGACCAGGTTGGAAGAGACCTTCAAGATCATCGCATCCAACCTATCATCCAACACCACCTAATCAACTAAACCATGCAACCAAGCACCCTGTCAAGTCTCCTTCTGAACACCTCCATGGCGATTCCACCACCTCCCCGGGCAGTCCATTCCAATGGGCAATCACTCTCTCTGTGTAAAACTTCCTCCTGACCTCCAGCCTGAACCTCCCCGGCACAGCCTGAGACTGTGTCCTCTTGTTCTGGTGCTGGCTGCCTGGGAGGAGAGACCAACCTCTGCCTGTCTACAACCCCCCTTCAGGTAGTTGTAGAGAGCAATGAGGTCATCCCTGAGTCTCCTCTTCTCCAGGCTAAGCTACCCCAGCTCCCTCAGCCTCTGCTCACAGGGCTTTTGTTCCAAGTCCCTCAACAGCTTTGTTGCCCTTCTCTGGACATGCTCCATCAAGTCAACATCCTTCCTAAACTGAGGGGCCCAGAACTGGATACAGTACTCGAGGTGTGGCCTAAGCAGTGCAGTGTACAGGGGCAGAATGACCTCCCTCTATCAACCAGTACCCCAAGGTTCCTCTCTGCCTGGCCACTCTCCAGCCATTCTGATCCCAGCCTGTAGCATTGCATGGGGTTGTTGTGGTCAATATGTAGAACCTGGCACTTAGATGTATTAAATCTCATGCTGTTGGACTCTGCCCATCTGTCCAGCCTGTCAAGATCCCTCTGCAGAGGTCTCCTACCCTCTAACAGATCAAGACCTGCCCCCAACATGGTCATCTGTAAATTTACTCAAGATGGACTCAGTACCCTCATCCAGATCATCAATAAAGATATTGAACAGGATGGGACCCAACACTGATTCCTGGGGGGCACCACTAGTGACTGGCTGCCAGCTGGATGTGGCACCATTCACCACCACTCTCTGGGCTCCGCCCTCCAGCCAGTTCCTAACCCATCAATCAGGGCTCAGAGTCATCAGACCAATATAATGCTGATGTCATCCAACCTGCAAGGAGTAAATAAATGGTCATGCTGATGTAATTTTCCTTATCATTCTTGAAGAAATAGACTTTTGCATTTATACAGTACCTTTGTGGAAGTCTAATGTGCATATTTTGGGGCCTCTGAGATACCATCAGAATAAACAAGACGGTGGCTCCACTGAATTCCATTTGATTGAGCAAAACCCTTCCTTCATGAAACAGTTCTCACCACTGTGGTAGTCCGCGTTTGAGAAGCCCAGTAAAGTTCATGAATATATCATTAACTATCTAATGGTTATGTAAAAGTGCTATTTGACAGCTAAGTATCTCAGAGTGGCCTTCTAGTTTACTGCTGCTGGCAGAAATCTGTACTAAGAGAGTATTGCCCGCTAAGAACTTGTAGTGGGTTGAGAGACCAATTTTCCCACCATGGGCAAAAGAAAGACTCAGACATAACAGATTGCAAAAAATGGTCAAAAGTTTAAATGGAAAAACAAAGAAGGTTTTACAGAAAGCCACAAGCACTGTGACAAAGAGAGAGAGATCCCAGAACATACCCAAGAATATCCCATCCTGCACCTGGGGGGTACACCCAAAACCCCCCCAGGGCTCTTTGTTCCCCCCCAACCCAGCCTTGGTCCTGGGCAGGCCCAAGGGAGGCAGCTCACACTATTTTAACTAGGCAGCGGTGAGGGAGGTAGGAGGAGGAGAGGACCCCTCACTGATGTTTTATAGGGGAGCAGGGCATTATGGTAATAAAATACCTGGCTTCCTGTGACCACCCACTGGGCTGGGCCCCCCTTTGGGATATCCCAGGTGTGACCTGTGCAGTGGCATCAGGGCCCAGACCCCAGCCTAAACTACCACAGAACTATTGTTACCTTTCTACTCTGCCATCAAGAGTGACTGACTGAGCAAGCAAAAGTTGGGTTCACAAAGGACATTCTGACAAATGCAAGACAGTCCATGCAAAGAGGTTGACTGAAGTGTCCTTGCCCATGCTGCAGCAACCTTGACCATCCTTGGCCTTGGTCATTTTCTTTTCTCCTCCTTTGTCTCTGCCAACAAACAATAACTTGCCTTTTCAACAGGGATATACATACAGAAAATACCTCTTTTATTTTCTCCCAGCCCTCCCCCACGCATTTATAAAAAGACAGATGTTTCTTCTATATAATTCCTCACCAGTATTCAGAGCTCCTAAAAGTAAAGTTTATTTTCCTCTCTATTTTATTATTTGTCTGTGGCTTCTCAAAGTTTAACACCTGCTAGTTATTAGGGTGTTCTTTCCTTGAAATGCGGGCCAAATCAGGCAGTGTCCAGCAGTCAGGAAGCTGCTATTAAGAAATGCCAACACAGTCACATATGTACCCTCTTGCTCAGAAACTAAATCCAGTCTGGGAGGTTTCACTGTACACCCAGGTGGCTTCCATGAGGAAAGATATCAAACCTTCTTTCCAGCAGAGCACAACCATTTAGCCTTCCAAGAGTCAGTTTTCATCCTACAAATTGCATCAGAAGTCACCTACACTTACCCATGCCATAACTGTCAGGGCAAACAGGCCATGGACACCTGGGTCAGTAACAGGGCAGTGGGTCTTCCCATATGCTGCTACTAATAATGATAACTGAGGTAAATTTAGATGTCCTTGATCAGTTTCCATCTGATCCAACTTTCACAGAGGCCACTGGCAGACATGAGAAGTTCAGAAGCTGGATTTCTTGTTATTTTGTAACAGGATTAAACTATGAAATGACCAAAAAAACCTCATCATCCCATTCCCAATATTTGAGAACTCCTGTCAGTGACAATGGCACTCATAATTACCCACTCATAATGGCTACAGGAAGTTTCTAAGAATAGGGGAATGATTTTAATTCAAGTCAGGTTAAAAAGAGGTGCCATGCACTCAAATGAGATGAAGTTCATTAGTCCAATTTGATGCCCATAGTAAGGAAATATGAAACAAAGCAGTAAAAGTCATGAAATGAAAGATAAAGAACAAGGGTAATGGATCAGACCTGTTTTATCATAGAAGCAAATCACAACTATTTTCATATTTAAAACAAAACCTTGATGTACTGCAGTCTGGGACAGTTCACAATACTCCTCTGACAAATTGTATGTAATCAAAGCTGACCAGTTAATAGGATCTCACAACGACCTTACAGCCAAAGCACTAACCTTTATTTTTACATGATTACAAGGATAGATCCTGCCTATTCTGTGATATTTATGACTGGGATTTCTAATTCAGAACTGAAGATAAATCTCTAGTAAAGATCACAAGGATCACAGTTTATTTAGCTACATTGCTCACTTGCTTAGTATGAAGTGTGCCATTCCATTTTCTTTCTAAGATTCACAATGCATATTGCAAATCAAAAGATTCTCCTCTGTCTACATTAAACAGATCCTGCAGATGTCACTTCTCTGTTTCCATTGTCAAATGGCCTTCAGCAGGCAGACAGGAAGCTTTAGACATGGATAAAGAGAAATTAAATAGATGTTGGATATAGAATTTCAAACTGCATCTCTGCACACAGCTGAAGGGAAATGGTTTTCACTTCAAATATTTCCTGTTCCAGAGAATTCTCTGGAGTCCCATTTACTCCTGACAGTTTGGAAACAGCTCAAAACTAGTAGTTAATAGTCTTCTCCATTCCTGTGTTGGAAAGAGATTAAATTTTTGCCTCAGTACAGAACTTTCTGTAATATCATGTAAACAGACCCATTTAGAAAGGAGCTGAGTGAGAAATACCATGTAGTTTTGACACTACATTTGTATTCTCTCAATTGCTAGTTCTCTCCCTGGGGCTACCAGAAAGGATGCAAAAATGGCTTTCCAGTGGCCATCAATGCTGTGTGTTTGTCTGTGAGGTCTTAGCTGGGAGGACAGCAGTGACTACTGAAGGAGGACTACAGACACAAAGACTAGTGAGGAAAGCAGAGCCCTGAAATACTGTTTTGGCAACCCTACAGATGAATAGACCTCCACCAAAAATAATTAAAATCACACCAGACTGGCAAGGTATTCAAGGAGCTGATTAATTTCTTTTTTCCACTCTTTTGATGGACTTGAAGATATGCTTTTATGACTATTTTCTCTGAGCTCTCAATCTACAACGCATTGGTATTCCCTGGCATAAGATTTTTTGATTATACCTGCTAAGAGAACTTATTTTGACCAGATTTCATTTGGAAATAATACCAGGGAAGAAGTGGACAGGGATGTAACTTTCAAAATCTAATTTCATATATATATGAACCATACCAAAAAGCAACTCTTCATATGTATATAACTTGAAAAAAAAGTAAAAAGAACAACCAATGTGCATTTTTACTGCAAATAGGTGGTTCAGCTGTAGCTATGATCACTACATGACTGCTACAATATGAACAGAAGGAAATTCCAGCTGGTCACAACTGCAGAAGCACATTAAACCTTATTTTTGTTTCTCAGATCATCAGATCTTCTAGGGATATTACATGCTGCATTTTCAGAAGCATGTGCAGGATAGGCAAGTTGCTTTATTTGTTGTGAATGGAACTCTGAGTATAAATCTCTATGCATCAGGCAGACAATAGAATAGAATAGAATAGAATAGAATAGAATAGAATAGAATAGAATAGAATAGAATAGAATAGAATAGAATAGAATAGAATAGAATAGAATAGAATAGAATAGAATAGAAGAATAGAGCAGGTTGGAAGAGACCTTCAAGATCATTGTGTCCAACCCATCATCCAACACCACCTAATCAACTAAACCATAGCACCAAGCACCCCATCAAGTCTCTTCCTAAACACCCCCAATGATGGCAACTCCATCACCTCCCCAGGCAGCCCATTCCAATGGGCAATCACTCTCTCTATGAAGAATTTTTTCCTAACATCCAGTCTAAACCTCCCCTGGTGCAGCTCTAGACTGTGTCCCCTTGTTCTGGTGCTTTCACAGCTGTTCTGCAATAGGGAAGGGCTGGTGGAAGACGTGATCGTGGGAGGCTGTCTAGGGTGCAGTGACCGTGAGATAGTGAGGTTTTCAATATGCAGGGAGATAGGGAGGAGCACCAACAGAACCTTCACCTTGGACTTCCGAAGGGCGAACTTCAGCCTATTTAAGAAACTTGTCTGCAAAGTCCCCTGGGTACCAGCCCTCATGAACCAAGGGGTTCAGGAGGGTTGGACCTACTTCAAACGGGAGCTCTTGAAGGCACAGGAATTGGCGGTTCCCATGTGCCAGAAGGCAAGCCGACGGGGAAGGCGACCGGCCTGGATGAGCAAGCAGCTCCTGGAGGACTTAAGGGGGAAGAAGAGGCTGTATCACCTTTGGAAGGAGGGGAAGGCTTCTCGAGGTATGTTCAAGGAAGCTGTTAGATTATGTAGGAATAAAATTAGGGAGGCTAAGGCCCAGCTGGAACTGAAGCTGGCCACCTCAGTCAAAGATAATAAAAAGCATTTTTATAAATACATTAACAATAAGAAGAAGGGCAGGAAGAACCTGCACTCCCTATTGGACCTGGAGGGGAACACGGTGACTGAAGATGAGGAAAAGGCTGAGGTCCTGAACACCTTCTTTGCCTCAATTTTTAACAGTAAGGCAGGAGGAGTTCAGGAGGAGTGGCCTCTGGAGCTGGGCGATGGGGTCGGGGAGCAGTGTAATGCCCCAGAAATCCATGAGGAATTAGTTCGGGACCTGCTGAGCCACTTGGATATTCACAAGTCCATGGGACCAGATGGGATCCATCCTAGGGTGCTGAGAGAGCTGGCAGATGTGCTAGCTAGGCCACTCTCCATCATTTTCCTCCAGTCCTGGCTCACCAGTGAGGTCCCAGATGACTGGAAACTGGCCAATGTGGTCCCCATCCACAAGAAGGGTCAGATGGAGGAACCTGGAAACTACAGGCCGGTCAGCCTGACCTCAGTGCCAGGGAAAGTGATGGAGCAGATTATCCTGGCAGCAATAACTGCCCACCTGAAGGATGGCCAAGGGCTCAGGTCCAACCAACATGGATTTAGGAAGGGCAGGTCCTGCCTCTCCAACCTGATCTCCTTCTATGATCAGGTGACCCATCTGGTGGATGTGGGGAGGCCTGTGGATGTGGTCTACCTGGACTTCAGCAAGGCCTTTGACACCGTCCCCCACAGCAAACTGCTGGCTAAGCTGTCAGCCCGTGGATTGGACCATTACACTCTGTGCTGGGTTAGGAACTGGCTGGAGGGCTGAGCCCAGAGAGTGGTAGTGAACGGTGCCACATCCAGCTGGAGGCCAGTCACCAGTGGTGTCCCCCAGGGATCAGTGCTGGGCCCTGTCCTCTTCAACATCTTCATTGATGATCTGGATGAAGGGGTAGAGTCAGTCATCAGGAAGTTTGCAGATGACACAAAGTTAGGGGCAGATGTTAGTCAGTTAGAGGGTGGAAAGGCTCTGCAGAGGGACCTCGACCGACTGGACAGATGGGCAGAGTCCAATGGGATGGCATTCAACAAATCCAGGTGCCGAGTGCTGCACTTTGGCTACGGCAATCCCATGCAGAGCTACGGGCTGGGGTCAGAGTGGCTGGAGAGCTGCCAAACAGAGAGGGACCTGGGGGTGCTGATCGACAGCCACCTCAGTATGAGCCAACAGTGTGCCCAGGTGGCCAGGAGGGCCAATAGCATCCTGGCCTGCCTTAGGAATAGTGTGGCCAGCAGGAGCAGGGAGGTCATAGTGCCCCTGTACTCTGCTTTTGTCAGGCCGCACCTTGAGTCCTGTGTCCAGTTCTGGGCCCCTCAGTTTAAGAAGGACATTGAAACACTTGAGCGTGTCCAGAGAAGGGCAACAAGGCTGGTGAGAGGCCTTGAACACAAGCCCTATGAGGAGAGGCTGAGGGAGCTGGGATTGTTTAGCCTGAAGAAGAGGAGGCTCAGGGGTGACCTCATTGCCCTCTACAACTACCTGAAGGGCGGTTGTAGCCAGGAAGGGGTTGGCCTCTTCTCCCAGGCAACCAGCACCAGAACAAGGGGACACAGTCTCAAGCTGCACTAGGGGAGGTTTAGACTCGAGGTGAGGAAAAAGTTCTTCACCAAGCGAGTCATTCGTCATTGGAACGGGTTGCCCAGGGAGGTGGTTGAGTCATCGACCCTGGAGGCGTTCAAGGGGAGATTGGACGTGGCACTTGGTGCCATGGTCTAGTCATGGGGTCTGTGTTGATAGGTTGGACTCGATGATCCTCGAGGTCCTTTCCAATCTAAGTGATACTGTGATACTGTGATACTGTGATTTCTAACAGCAGTCACTGTCCCAGTTATTTGCCTATTCTGTGGACCTATCCCATTCATTTAGTTGTAACACTTCCCTATATCTTCTTTCAAATCTCAATTCTAGATATTTCTCCTTATGTACAACCTATGTAAAAGTACAAGAAACAAGCACTACTATAACAAAACTCAAGAAAGGAGGCGGAGATTTGTTGTTTCATAAAATCTGTTTCTTGATATTATCCAATTGTCTCTCAAACATTTTATCTGATGAGCTTTAGGGTGCAGACTTTCCTCAGATAGTAGTAAAAGGTCCTTTTATTAAATAAAAAAAAAATGTTTATGATAGAGAGCAGCCTGAAGGCTCTCTGTTTAAAATATATATATATATATGATCTGGTTTTATTGCTAAATGCTAAATGCTGAAGGGAAAATTGTTAAAATCTTAAAGACCATATAAGACAACAATTTGCTTTCACTGGGAAAAATATTACCTAACAAGCAGCAAAAACATGAGTATGTGTAGTGAAGGATGCTTATGATCAGGATTGTGCCCCAAACATTTGGGTAGGATATATTTCTGTATGTGTTAACCCTCCTTTGTCCCCCCCCTCCTTTCTGGAGGCAGCAGGGGGGATCCTGGCACCACTGAGTCCAGGTAAAGAGCCTACCTGGGCGTGGTCTCACCCCTGCAGTACTAGAGGCAGGTTATATGTTTGTTTCCCCGAGTATAGCATATACTCAGGCCATATTTGGTAGGTGTCAGTTCATTGGTTAATGTTTGCGTTGGCAACAGATGCTTATTGGGCCAGTATTCACTGGGACAAATGGTAAATAGGGGTTGTTTGGTAAATGAGCCCCCCACCTCGGTGTTGGAGCCTGTGTGTGCGTGCCAGCCAGTGCTTCGGGAGGCCTCATGGTCCTTCTGCCACCGTCACCCAGCTGCGTGCGGTGCCGCGGACAGCACTCCGTGGGATCAACCGCTGCGTGATCCATTGCCGTAGCAGAAAATCTGGTAGCCCGTGTGAACCAGCGTTGCTGACCTGCCACTGCCCCCCTCCGAGTGAGGAAACTTTCGTACCCTGGGAGAGAACAGCAGAGCCACATGGTGCGGCCACGCGGCCGGTGCCATTTCCTGTCTCTTTATTACGGCACATCCGTGCCATGTCGTCTGGATTATAAACATTATTGAGGAAAGACTCCACGAAGTTCTCAGCTTGTGAGTAAGCCAAGCCCTTTTGTAGAGCTTCAATTAGGATAGCATTTATATTGCTCCGGGTGGAGAGTTGCCGGTCACTGACCAACCCCTCCCCTGCCACTCTCTGACTCAGTTTAGATTATAAATTCTGTGAATTATTTTGATTTAAATGCCCATACATAACATTCTGTAAAGATAGTTCCACCAACCGAATATTGATACCTGTGAAGGGCGATTGCAAATACCTCATTACAGAGTTTGTACATATATAAATTTGATGGATGTGCCGCGCATTTCTGAGGGCATATCCACGACAGTATGTGATGCAAGTTTCTGATGCAGTGACCTTGTCTACACCTGAAAGCCTTTAACTAGTAGAGAAGGAAACTACAAAATGCATGTCCTCACTAGTATTTGACCTAGTGTCCATTGCTTCTTTTGCGAATGGAAACATGGCTCAAAATGAGTTGCACATCTCACTTGCCTCTATAATTTGAGAGCTAACATGGAACAGGAATGGATTTGCCTAGAAAAAGTGGTCTCATAGGTCAGTAAAGGATTAATAGAGAAAAATCTAGACATTTCTAAGAAAGACTGGGGGATTTTTTGCTCAGAGATGCACAAAGAATTTCAATCATACCTTTCTCAAAGGCCATAGCTTCTCAGCTCCCGACAGCAGCTTTGTTTTGTCAAACCTGGAAAAGAAGGAGTAAGAAAGAAAGTTATATTGTCCTGTGCTGTTCCTGCAAACTATCAGGGTGTTCTCCACACCTCTCCAGTTCCTGACACTTTTAACTTTAAAATAGACACCATATCACACTTGGTTGTTTGTAAAAAAAGAAAAAAAAGGGGAGCAGGTGCAGGGCTGCCACAGTCTTCAGGCTCAGGCATAAAGAAACAGAACTTCTACAATTAAGACACTAGTTACTGATTCTTTTCTTTTTCTAAACAACTTAAGCAGGTCATTCACTGAAACAGGGTTTCTTAACTAAACTCATGAAAGTGGAACACCTTGCTTTAAATCCAATAGAACCATCAACAAGTGACTGTCTAATGTGCACCTGAGAACTGCTCCACATGCAAGAACTTTTCCTCCAAGTACATTGGATAGGGCATGAGAAAAAAGAAAAACAACAAGCCAACAACAATAAAAAATGCACAAACAAACAAACAACCCCAGATTTCATCAATTGGCTCTGCATGTGGCAATTTGCAGTTTATGAGGAGGTGATTTTTCCTCATGAAAAAGCTCATTGATAGGAATACCTTTGCTACTGAAATTTTCTCTTAAGCATAGTTAAGGCTCTCTGTGACCTACTTCTAATGCTTTTAGAGTTCTCAGATTTCTCATTTTTATTTAAGTACCTACCTTACATATGATTGGCTGCAAGATAAGATAGACTCACAGTCTAATTTTAGATTGGAAGATGTAGGTTTTCTTCCATGAGAAATAAATTCAAAAATAACTTTTTAGATCATAAGATTTTGGCAAGTTTATGGAAATAGTTCACATTTCCATTCTAGCAGTTGAGAAAGGGGAACAGCAATTCTGAACATTTATAACCCTCTTCTGATTCTTTGTATTCAGATGAATACATATTCTCTCTATCTCCAGGTCCAAAGGAGCTCTTTCTCAGGAACTTATCCATTGCTTGTATTGCCAAAAGCATCTTTTCTTTCTGCAGGATTCTGTAGAATTGAATGGGAATTAACAAGAAAGGTTGTAGAGAAAAGTAATGGGGTTTAAAGTAATTTCTGAGGAATGCTAAAAAATCTAGCACCGAAGAAGTCATTCTTGAGTTTTTTTTGCTAGCATACAAAATCCTGTAATATGAATATAATTTTGTGCTTAAATGTCCCCAGATTGCTTAAAATTTCTGTTAGCTTTTGCATGCATCTCTTACAGGTATACTCAGCACTGGTTAGGCCACAACTTGAGTACGGTGGCCACACCTTGAGTATTGTGTCTATTTCTGAGCCCCTCAGTTTAAGAAGGACATTGAGACGCTTGAACTTGCCCAGAGAAGGGCAACGAGGCTGGGGAGAGGCCTCGAACACAGCCCTGTGAGGAGAGGCTGAGGGAGCTGGGGTTGTTCAGCCTGGAGAAGAGGAGGCTCAGGGGTGACCTCATTGCTCTCTACAACTACCTGAAGGGTGGTTGTAACCAGGTGGGGATTGATCTCTTCTCCCAGGCAACCAGCACCAGAACAAGAGGACACAGTCTCAAGCTGCACTAGGGGAAGTTTAGGCTCGAGGTGAGAAGTAAGCTCTTCACTGAGAGAGTAGTTCATCATTGGAATGGGCTGCCCAGGGAGGTGGTGGGAGTCACCATCCCTGGAGGTGTTCAAGAGGGGATTGGATGTGGCATTTGGTGCCATGGTTTAGTCATGAGGTCTGTGGTGACAGGTTGGACTTGATTATCTTTGAGGTCTCTTCCAACCTTTGTGATTCTGTGATTCTGTGACTCTGTGACTATATAAAGTATTGACATATTATTTAGTTTCCTAAAGTACTGCATAATCATGAAGCTTTCTGGGGGTTTCTAGATGAACATTACCTTTTGCTGATAGAAGTAGAAATGGATTCTGTTTAGTTACTGGACAATGATATTACTATGTCTACAGACCTCAAATGGTGGAATGAAAGATGCAGCTCAAATAGCAGACATCTTTTTGACATCTTTCTTTGCCCTCTGTTATTTTACATGCAAACATAAGAGCGCATTTTGTGAATGATCTACATGTCCTCAACTCTCATCACAGCAGCAAGAGATATTCAGACAATAATTCAGGGATAAACATTTAGATTGAATGCCTCACTTCAAGGCACACTCTTCCTTCACATTTCACTATTTGGGTTTTCAGCTTTATGCTGGTATATAACTTACTGAATATTGATTTTGTGAATTACACACATATCTGGAGACTTTCTACACCATCAGTAGTTTTGGTGAACACACCCACAATGCTCAAAACCATGTGTGAGTAGGTGCAGGGTCCGCATGAGGTAATCTCTATTCAGAAGACTGCATTATGCTTTACTTCTGATCAAGGCTATAAATTCTCAGATAGGTCTGCTTGTGAAAGGTTCACAAATCTCAGAGTTATCTATGAATTGCTCATGCTGCACAGTGTATTTACTTTTATTGGTTTTGCTTTGATGCACAGACAAATTCGACTTTTTCTAATATATAAAGCATTTTTCCCCCCTTTGTTTGGGTTTTGTATGTATTCCCTACAGGCTGCACTTAACAAGTAATATTCCATGTTACCAAAAGTAGGAATCAAGAACAGGTCTAAAAGAAAAATCTTTGGATTGGAATAATCTGTTTTGCGTAATTAGATCAGTACCAGTGGGTTTAAAGGCTTGTCAGAAACCTCCATATTTAGAGCAGATTTCCTTGTTGAAGATGGATAATTAGGGGGCCTTAATTAATATACCTTTCAACATAAGTACAAGGTAAGGATCCCTCTGCAGTAGGCTTGGGGTAGTGCCACATACAGCATTCAGCTAATGTGCAACAGAGACATTATGATCAGTGAGAACTTCATACACAAAAATGTAAAACTTCTCCAAGCTCCATGTAATATTGCTTGAGGGCTTGAACCTAGAACTTACATGGAGCTAAGGGACTATATTCCATACATGATGGCCTTATTATTTTTTATTATATTTCATTTATGCAGGAGAACTCAAGGATGAAAAGACCACACAAACAGGAAGATGAAAAGTGTAACAGCACTTTGCTTCACGTTTGAGCTACAACCAGTAATAAGTGAAATACTTGCTTTATTCATGGTGCTTTTATTCACAAACCAAGGCATACTACCCATTTCTCACACAAAAATGTAAAAACAAAACTGGGAACATTGTGAGCTATGAGAATCCTGCATGATATCTTGTTGCAGCTGGCTGCTGTGAAGCATAGCATCAAGAACAGCAAATCAATTTGCCTGTTCTCTGAATCAAGTAGTTGCACACTGATACCAAAGGTCAGGAGACTAAAACTAAACTATGGCTTTCTGTGACCTCTGTTTTCCAGCCCCGCAAAAAGGAAAAACAAACCTCATTGACTGATGCTCCTATTTGTCTTATTCAAGGTGAGAAATTCATAGAATCAACAAGGTTGGACCTCAAAGATCATCAGGTCCAACCTATTACCTAATACCTAACACCTCATGACTAAGTAAACCATGGCTCCAAGTGTCATGTCCAATCCTTTTTTGAACACCTCCGGGAATGGTGACTCCACCGACTCCCTGGGCAGCCCATTCCAATGGCAAACAACTCTTTCTGGGAAGAACTTTCTCCTCACCTCCAGCCTAAACTTCCCTTGGTGCAATTTGAGACTGTGTCCTCTTGTTCTGGTGCTGGTTGCCTGGCAGAAGAGACCAACCCCCCCTTTTAGGTAGTTGTAGAGAGCAATGAGGTCTCCCCTGAGCCTCCTCTTCTCCAGGCTGAACAACCCCAGCTCCCACAGTCTCTCCTCACAGCTTGTGCTCCAGACCTCTCCCCAGCCTCGTTGCCCTTCTCTGGACATGTTCAAGTGTCTCAATACCCTTCTTAAATTGAGAGGCCCAGAACTGGACAACTGAATGTTGATAGTTATTCTTTATGCTTAACTTACCACTTAAGTTTGATTTCTTAGGCCCGTGAGTCAACACCATTTGGGGAGTAATACAGACTTGGAAAATTAAGCCTATCATGGAACTGGACTGGTGGTTATGACAGATATCCTTATGGTCTGCTCATCTTAATGTTAAAGGGCAGAGTTGCAAGGTAGAAAAGAAAATGGTACTCATGCTGTCTGCTCATAGCAGTGAGAACCTGCCTACTTACGCAGATGTTCATAATGCAAGTTTATAGCAGTCTGTGTTCTCAGATTTCCGTATCTAGCTGATTTTTGACATGCCCCTGACTTCCCTTGACCTCGCTGGGGACACCTTGTTGTTGACAGAGGAAATAAAGCAATAAACTTATATGTGGATTAAGAAAAGTAAAAGTAATAATCAGACAAGGTGGTTTTCTATGATGGAATAGAAAACTGTTTGAAGCAGAAAACTAAGTCTTCAGATTGAGAGGTTGACACTAGAGCAACACACATAGTCATCTATGGTTTCTTGGTGTCGCATTCCTAACATTCAGGATAACGTCCAATACAGTAAAATGAGCAGGACCTTTCAAAAGTTAAGATAATAACCAACAGAAAGAAACACAATTAAATTAGACATAGGAACTTACATATTGGAGCAGTGACTGGTAAGTGATGTGGCAGTCTTCGGAAATGAAAAGCCTAACATTTACCTGCTTCGCCAGAAGCTCCTTTCTATTGTGCTATAGGTACAGTCAATACCTAAATGCCTTGTCCTTTCCTTTCCTTTCCTTTCCTTTCCTTTCCTTTCCTCTCCTTTCCTTTCCTTTCCTTTCCTTTCCTTTCCTTTCCTTTCCTCTCCTTTCCTTTCCTTTCCTTTCCTTTCCTTTCCTTTCCTTTTTCCTTTCCTTTCCTTTTTCCTTTCCTTTCCTTTTTCCTTTCCTTTCCTTTTACCTATCCTTTCCTTTCCTTTTTCCTTTCCTTTCCTTTTCCTTTCCTTTCCTTTTTCCTTTCCTTTCCTTTTCCCTTTCCTTTCCTTTTCCCTTTCCTTTCCTTTTTCCTTTCCTTTCCTTTTTCCTTTCCTTTCCTTTTCCTTTCCTTTCCTTTTTCCTTTCCTTTCCTTTTTCCTTTCCTTTCCTTTTTCCTTTCCTTTCCTTTTTCCTTTCCTTTCCTTTTTCCTTTCCTTTCCTTTTTCCTTTCCTTTCCTTTTTCCTTTCCTTTCCTTTTTCCTTTCCTTTCCTTTTTCCTTTCCTTTCCTTTTTCCTTTCCTTTCCTTTTTCCTTTCCTTTCCTTTTTTTCCTTTCCTTTCCTTTTCCTTTCCTTTCCTTTTCCTTTCCTTTTTCCTTTTTCCTTTCCTTTCCTTTTCCTTTCCTTTCCTTTTCCTTTCCTTTCCTTTTCCTTTCCTTTCCTTTTTCCTTTCCTTTCCTTTTCCTTTCCTTTCCTTTCCTTTTCCTTTCCTTTCCTTTTTCCTTTCCTTTCCTTTCCTTTTTCCTTTCCTTTCCTTTTTCCTTTCCTTTCCTTTCCTTTTTCCTTTCCTTTCCTTTTTCCTTTCCTTTCCTTTCCTTTTCCTTTCCTTTCCTTTTTCCTTTCCTTTCCTTTCCTTTTTCCTTTCCTTTCCTTTTTCCTTTCCTTTCCTTTCCTTTTTCCTTTCCTTTCCTTTTTCCTTTCCTTTCCTTTTTCCTTTCCTTTTTCCTTTCCTTTCCTTTTTCCTTTCCTTTTTCCTTTCCTTTTTCCTTTCTTTTCTTTCTTTTATTTTTCTTTCTTTTTCTTTTCTTTTCTTTCATTTTATTTTATTTTATTTTATTTTATTTTATCTTCTCTTTTTTTTATTTTCTTTTTTTTTTATTTTTAAATCTTACTGCAATTTTTAAAAGCAGAGTAATTTTCACATAACTGTTGAGTAAATACTTGGGTCTACAATTGCTACCTGTGCTGAGATGATGGATAGAGAACAAGCTCTCTTCCCAGGAACAAACAAAAAAACCCAACCAACCAAAATTTTAATAATAGTTTCTGTTTTTTCAGTTTTACAAGCTACGAGCAGAAGGAACAAACAAACAAGAAACCCACAAACAAACAAAAAAAAGGCCTGAATGAGGGAATTCACAAAGTCAAGTTAAATCTGGAAACTAGTAAATATGGCAATGCTATAATGATATTTTTTGCAGTCTCTTTGAAGAATAGAAATGAGCTTTAAGGTAACTCAGCCATTACCATCTATGTTTAATTACCCCTTTGATAATGGATTTCTTCCTCGTATATGAAGTGACTGTATTATATAGTGCAAAAACACTTTTGGCCTAACCTCATAGGTACAAAAAAATTGGTCAGTGCCTTTGTCTTTTTCCATTCCCTGTCATTTAACACACTGTCAACAAATTGGCAGGATTTACATGTTGTGTTTATTCACATTGATGAAACTAGTATTGTAGTTTGACTCACTGAATTTTGAGCGGTCAGGTTTGTGCAAAACATCATTAACATCATGAATAAAATCATCTTCTGCAAAAGCATGCAGGCTGAGTGTGCCCTTTCTTACTCTTATGACATACTGACACATGCCCCAATATTGGTATTGTGATATAACCATATAGTAGTAAAATCTACATAATGATAATAACTTCCACTTCTTTAACTGTGCTAGAAAAAAATGAAAACATAACGCTTCCTACACTGTAAGATTTTGCCTGAGTAGTATTTGTTAAAAGAAACAGTGACCATCTCTACTCACACATATTTTTTGTAAGATGAGAATATTATCCCATTTATAGTTTCCTGCAGGAAAAAAAAAAAGAACTAATTAAAGACACCCTTATTAGGAATGAAGTCCATATAATGATTCCAAGCCAAGCCGCTCTCCATCATTTTTCAGCAGTCCTGGCTCACTGGAGACGTCCCAGAGGACTGGAAGCTGGCCAACGTGGTGCCCATCCACAAGAAGGGCCCGTTGGATGAGCCAGGGAATTATAGGCCTGTTAGCCTGACCTCAGTGCCAGGCAAGATCATGGAACAGGTCATCCTGAGTGCATTAACACAGCACTTAGAGGATGGCCAAGGGATCAGGCTCAGCCAACATGGATTTAGGAAGGGCAGGTCCTGCCTGACCAACCTAATCTCCTTCTATGAGCAGGTGACCTGCCTGGTGGATGTGGGGAGGCCTGTGGATGTAGTTTACCTGGACCTCAGCAAGGCCTTTGACACCGTCCCCCATAGCAAACTCCTGGCCAAGCTGTCAGCCCATGGCTTGGACAGCAGCACTCTGAGCTGGGTTAGGAACTGGCTGGATGGCCGAACCCAGAGAGTGGTGGTGAATGGTGTCACATCCAGCTGGCGGCCAGTCAGTAGTGGAGTCCCCCAGGGATCAGTGCTGGGCCCCATCCTCTTTAACATCTTTATTGATGATCTGGATGAGGGCATTGAGCCTGTCATCAGTAAATTTGCTGATGACACCAAGCAGGGGACAGGAGTTGATCTGCTGGAGGGTAGAGAGGCTCTGCAGAGGGACCTCGACAGGCTGGACAGATGGGCAGAGTCCAACGGCATGAGATTTAACACATCCAAGTGCCGGGTTCTGCACATTGGCCACAACAACCCCATGCAGTGCTACAGGCTGGGGTCAGAGTGGCTGGAGAGCAGCCAGGCAGAGAGGGACCTGGGAGTGCTGGTTGATGGTAAGATGAACATCAGCCTGCAGTGTGCCCAGGTGGCCAGGAGGGCCAATGGCATCCTGGCCTGCATTAAGAACAGTGTGGCCAGCAGAAGCAGGGAGGTCATTCTGCCCCTGTACACTGCACTGCTTAGGCCACACCTCGAGTACTGTGTCCAGTTCTGGGCCCCTCAGTTTAGGAAGGATGTTGACTTGATGGAACGAGTCCAGAGAAGGGCAACGAAGTTAGTGAGGGGCTTGGAACACAAGCCCTATGAGGAGAGACTGAGGGAGCTGGGGCTGCTTAGCCTGGAGGGGAGGAGACTCAGGGGTGACCTCATTACTCTCTACAACTACCTGAAGGGGGGTTGTAAACAGGTAGAGGTTGGTCTCTTCTCCCAGGCAGCCAGCACCAGAACAAGAGGACACAGTCTCAGGCTGCGCCAGGGGGAAGTTCAGGCTGGAGGTCAGGAGGAAGTTTTACACAGAGAGAGTGATTGCCCATTGGAATGGGCTGCCTGGGGAGGTGGTGGAGTCGCCGTCACTGGAGGTGTTCAGGAGGAGACTTGACAGAGTGCTTGGTTACATGGGTTAGTTAATTAGGTGGTGTTGGGTGATAGGTTGGACGCGATGATCTTGAAGGTCTCTTCCAACCTGGTTTATTCTATTCTATTCTATTCTATTCTATTCTATTCTATTCTATTCTATTCCTCTCAAAAATCTGCTTAGTGTCATCTTTATTGTTGAGGTTTCAACCATCCAGACACAGACAAAAAAACTGCAGCTCCAAATCTGATTAATGAAAGTAAGATTAATGATTTAGGATGGCAAGATTTCCTCATGCCGATGATCTAATGCTGTTTATATCTTGGTGTAAGGCCAGCATACACCTGCCACTGGCATTTTGTCTCTTTGTAATGAGGCAATGCTTCAAAACCAGTTAGGATATAAGATCGATTCTTTTACAGAGCAAGAATCCCATGCATTTTTTAGGAATATAAAAACTTCTTCTGAAAGTGAAAATCTCCAAACTCTAATGTTCCCTTGAAAAACTACTATTTTCTAGGTAACAGTCTTCCTTTCTCTAGTCCAAACCTTGTCTTCATTCAAAACTGAGAAATTTAAACAAAGGCTTACTCACATTTTTTTTACTATATAGCAGTAAGGTAGATGCTATGTTAATAATACAAAGAGAGGCCTCAAGCACAAGGCCTGTGAGGAGAGGCTGAAAGAGCTGGGAGTGTTTAGCCTGGAGAAGAGGAGGCTCAGGGGAGACCTTATTCCTGTCTACAACTACCTGAAGGGTGTTTGTAGCTAGGAGGGGGTTGGTCTCTCCTGCCAGGCAACCAGCACCAGAACAAGAGGACACAGTCGCAAGCTGCACCAGGGGAAGTTTAGGTTCAAGGTGAGGAGAAAGTTCTTCACAGAAAGAGTGATTGGCCATTGGAATGGGCTGCCCAGGGAAGTGATGGAGTCACTGTCCCTGGAGGTGTTCAAGAGGGGATTGGACTTGGTGCCATGGTTTAGTAGTCATGAGGTCTTGGGTGACAGGTTGGACTTGATGATCTTTGAGGCCTTTTCCAACCTTGTTGATTCTACGATTCCATGAAATAAAAAACTGTAAATGCGAACTAGCTTCACTTTAGAGAAATGTACATAGCAAAGCCACAAAACATATCCCTGTGAAATTGCATGAAATTCCCAGTTCTGATTCAAAATAACAAGATCATCCCATACTACTTTTTCCTTCTTTTGGGATATTTTTTTTTTTTTAAATATGGATTTCTTACTTTTAGAAAGTGTTCAGCTGTATGTTGTGGGAGAACTTGTAGTTACCTTAGGATTTTTAACAAGTTCTCTAGACCTGAAATGTGAAAATCTTCAAACTAACAACTTTTTTATTAGTAGTAGTATAAATATTTTCTATTTCCTAAAGCATACCTATACTTACTTTAAAATTTCTTGTAAAAATTAAAATAGTCCATGTGATTTCACTTTTTATAACTAATTGTTAAGAGGAGGCAACATTTCTCTGGTTTGTGAACAAAACCAAGCATTTACTAAAGAATTTCTAGAATCTGTTTTCTTTTGTTGTTTATTTGCAAGGAAGGAAAAGTCATACTGCAAGATACAGAAAAGCTGAGAGAATTACCCACAATCGCATGTCGATTGCACAGAGAAAAACACACAAACAAAATTCCATATCACTTTCTTAGGTCTTCTGCTTCACTTGCATTGTTTTTGTCACCTTGAAAAATGATTGAGTTTTAACTACTTTCTTGAATTTTAAGTGCAATAATAGCTAAAAAAAAAAAAAAAAAGTACTCCTCATATGGCTCATAGAAATATTTTTGAGGATTCTGTGTGTACCAGGATTAAACTGTTTGGTGAGAGCTAAGTAATAATTATGTATCTTTACTTCTACTCATAATGAAATAATTAGAGATGGACTAACAGAGGAAATCATAGTATCATAGTATCATAGTATCAGTCAGGGTTGGAAGGGATCACAAGGATCATCTAGTTCCAATCCCCCTGCCATGGGCAGGGACACCCCACACTAGATCAGGCAGGCTGTTCCCTTGAAACATTTCAAATAAGACTATGAATGGAAGGGGGGGGGGGGAAACAAACAAACAAACAAACAAAAATATATTTGGTAAAGTTCTTATAAAAGAAGAATAGCAATACTCCAACAACTCTTGGTGTGGCAAAATGGACTGAAGGGGGGAAAATAAGCTAAATGGATCAAGTACATGTGCTAGAATGGACTAGAGCTTTAATAAATAAATAAATAAATAAAAGGCATTAAAAGCTTTAAAATGCATTGTTTTGATGGTGGTTCCAACGAACTGTTCTTGAAATTCTTAGACACTGAGATTGGAGATAAGGGGAATATTAGCCATGCAAATTAATTATTAATAGCTAAGTAGAGTATCTTGCTGTAATCACTTGATTCCATGATCAATCACACTGCATAGGTGTGGCACATTAATTGTTTTAATTTTCTGAGTTCTTGGCAGTGTTTAATAAAAAGGTTTTTCAGCCTAACTCCTGATTAATTCATCTTTTCCTCCTTTAGGTATTTAGTGTACCTCCATGTAATATGTTACTAGTTTTGTCATAGTATTTGAAAAACATAACATCTCTCCAATAAAATGCTTATTATACAATTATTTTTTTGAGCATTTAAAGCTCTAAACTTTTGCAAACTTATTTTACAATGTGATCTTTGGGCTAGATAAACCAAGAACTTATTGCAGCTCTATACATCTAATAAAGACTAAAATATCTCTAGCATTCAGTTGTACTTGCACACAACTAAAAAATTTCGGTGGGATACCCAGATGGGTAAAGGATCACTTGTAAGATT
This sequence comes from Melanerpes aurifrons, assembly GCA_011125475.1. Classification (NCBI taxonomy): domain Eukaryota; kingdom Metazoa; phylum Chordata; class Aves; order Piciformes; family Picidae; genus Melanerpes; species Melanerpes aurifrons. The sequence continues at coordinate 4,487,249 of WWNC01000048.1, read as the reverse complement.
AAATTGAACTGTTAATATTTTTTTTAGGATACTATGTGGGAGCAGTTCTTGCTATTTTTAAAAACTAATGGCATAATTGCATTTTCAATTACATAAACTGGTAAGTACATTTCCTATTTCCAGCTGCCCTAGTCACTTACATTGCCCTTTAAAAACATTTCTTTATTCCTCTTCTAATTCTCTTTACATCTACACAGTAAAAGCATTGGGTTGCATATTTTAAACACTCTAATTTTAAATCCATTGGCTAATAATAACACATTTAATGTACAGATGTGTTTACTGAGCCTTCATGGAACATATTAAGTCATCTCAGAATGAGTAATTCCATCCATTCTTTACTCCTACCCCTAACAATGGGTAGTGCAATTGTACTTACAAAATACCCACGCATCCACTCTTTGGTCACCTCAGGATGTTCTGAATTGTCATTTTCTACCAAAAATACACAATAAATATGACTATCCCTTGACAGTCTTTAGGCAATGGATTTCTGAAGCAAATTTCAAAAACACAATGCATTTTTGTAGATGACCTCTAGAGTACTTCTTAGGAGTAAATATAATGAGCATACTACTTTAACTGTCATATGAACAGGATAGCTGTATCATTGTAGCATCTCCTGGTATTAATGAGGTCAACAGCTTAGCCATTTTGTTTTAAGAAATATGGAAATTTTTTTAGCATCCAAAGTCATGAACAGCTTCAGATACTTGCCATCTCAATTTTAAATCATCTTGACAGTAGAAAAGGTTTTTTTACTTCTATATCCAGAGAAATAAACCAAATCAGCTGAGATTCACTGAGGATGATGTTAAATTCTGTGGCTGTGACAAATTTTCTTAGACAAAAAAAGTCCTCATTTTACAGGGAAATCTCATTTACAGAAATAAAAACATGTGTGCTCTTTTCACTGGAAAAGGGGATTTCTCCAGCTTTTTAATAGCAACCTTGGGAAATTACAATATACTCCCAAATTGCTCCTTTTTTCATAGAGAAGAGCTATTAAAGACCACATTCAGAAGTAATTTAGTTTCACTATTCCTATCCTATAATTAGTAACTAAGGCAGCTAATTATATTTGGAAAAAAATACATATGTATGTGTATTCATGTATATGTATATACATATACATATGTGTGTGTAGATAGATAGATAGATAGATAGATATAGATAGAGATATATAGATGTGTGTGTGTGTGTATGGGTATATATATCTATATCTATGCTTGTAAATATATGTAACTAATTTCCCAAGACAGGATATCCCTAATGTGTCATACATTTATCCACTCTATGGGCCCATGTGCACAGTCCCAAACTCAGAATGTTTCAAAAACAAACAGATGATGTTGAAATTGGCCTGCAACAAGAAGAAATAATACTGGAATAAAGCACTTGTGGTTGCCTTGAGATCTCTGTGATCATCTGCCAAATTCTGCAAGTGACAAGCCAGGCTTTAAAAGATAATATCTCACCTGAAACATTCTCAGGTAAATATGTAACCACAGATTATACTGTAATTATCTCAAAATAAAAGCCATTCATCTCTCTTTGCAGTGCTGTGCAGTAACTACAATAACTTACAGCGCTCTGCAAAGACCCTAAAGCGAAGGAAAGGGATTTTCTTAATAACACATCTTCTGTAACCATCCTTACACAGTTCATATCTCATCATCTGCATATGCCACAGAGAGAATAAAAGGTATAGCTAAGGTCTTCCAAGGCTGGATCTCCTTCTCCTACATGACTGGTCCATCAACAAAGGCCATAGGATCTTTCCAAGAAAGAGTGATTAAATTGGTACTAACAGCTGCCTAGTTGGAATTGCAGCTGTCCCTGTTTATTTCTAGCATTGACTTTCCTACACAGTAATTTATGGACCACTAGATATGGTTAACTAGCAGACCAGCAAGACAAATTCTAAACCAGTTCTTCTGCCGCATCACACAGTTCCTGAGAGCCTTGCTTTGCATATCTTCATAGTCAGTGTAGTAACAGCTGGTTGAAACCAGCAATTTACATCACTCATAATATCTAACTTTTCAAGATTCAGGAAATGCTGGAGAAAAATAAATAATAATTCAAGTCCAGGGGTGAAAGTTTAGGCAGAAAAAGGGAAAAGGTTGAAAGTTTTCCATCCAGTTGTTGATTTTTTATGTTTGACTTTGCTTTAATGTTGCTGTATACATTTCAGTTATGCATGGGCAACTGGCCATTAATATTTCTCTGTTTAACAGAGACTTGGTGTTTGGGAAGGTACAGTTCCCTGAAAACTTCAGCAATGTAACAGCAGCTCATTCATTGTTTTTAAATCAAAGAGACTTTCAAAAATGTTACTTGCTTATTTGCAGAGAAAACAGCTTATCTGATGAAGATTCAATAAATACCCTTTCAATTAAAGGCACAGAACCTCCCAACTGATGATGTCAAAGCAACTTCTAAGTGGTTTGTAAAAAAAATCTTCCAAATTTAGCCTGCCTAAACCACTTCCTTCTGCATGCAAATTCATCAGTCCTATCAAAATGACAAGGAAGTCAAACCAGAGATCTTGAAGGTTTTCCTAAAAATCATACTGGAAATGTGTAGCAGGAATCATTGATATTATTTGATCCTAAATCCCGTTCCTGTTTTGGTTTGTGGTGTTTGTTTGTTTGTTTGTTTTTAAATTGTAAACCTATCCATTTATTGTGGAACAGGTGGAAAGTACTTAGACAACCAAAATATCAGGTAATAATTTCATTGCCAACGTTATTTTGGTAGAAACTTTGTCCATCTTTCTGACAAGCCAAAGAATTTAAGAATAGGGGTATAGAATAGGGTATTGGAATGAGAGGAAATGGTCTCAAGTTGCACCAGGGAAGACCTACATGGGATATTAAGAAAAATTTCTTTACTGAAAGAGTGGTCAAGGCCTTGGAACAGGCTGCCCAGGTCTATGGCAGAGTCACCATCTGTACAAGTGTTCAAAAAAATGTGTATACACAGCACTATGGGACATGGTGGTGTTGGGTTGATTGTTGGACTCAATGATCTTACAAGTCTTTTCCAACCCTAATGATTCTATGATTAATTCACAGTGTAGGCTGTGATTTACAGTAGGGCTGTGCATCATCTGCATTATGCCAGGAGTTTATCAGAGACATATGAGTAAATCATACAATTTCTTACATCATAAAGGTGAATGATGAACTTGTTTCTGTGAAGTCTCTGATTTGACAGGGGTGAAATCAGAAATCTGCAAGGTAAAATATTGAAGTGGCAATAAAATTTTCTAAACTTATTTCACAGAAGTCTTTAGCATGCAACTCTCCTGAATTATGCTGGTGTACTACATTTTAACTAACCACATAGTGACAGTATGTTGAATCTGTTCTCAAAGGGTGGCACTGTATATTAGGGAGTTGCTCGCTGCCACACAACTTAAGGTGGAAGATGAAGGGATTGAGAGTCTATGGGTTAAAATCAGAGGGCAGCCTAACAAACCTGACATCCTAGTTGGAGTCTGTTATAGACCACCCAACCAGGATGAGGAGGCAGATGAATTATTCTATAAGCAATTGGAGGCTGTCTCAAGATCATCAGATCTTGTCCTTGTGGGTGACTTTAACCTGCCAGATATCCACTGGAAATGTAATTCAGCAGAGAGGAAGCAGTCCAGAAGATTCCTGGAGTGCATGGAGGACAGCTTCCTGATGTAGCTGTTAAGTGAGCCTACCAGGGGTCAGGTTCTGCTTGACCTGCTGTTCTCCAACAGAGAAGGGCTGGTGGGAAATGTGATGGTGGGAGGCTGTCTAGGGTGCAGTGATCATGAGATAGTGAAGTTTCAAATATACAGGGAGATAGGGAGAAGCACCAACAGAACCTTCACCTTGGACTTCCGGAGAGCAAACTTCCGCCTGTTTAAGAAACTTATTTGCGAAGTTCTCTGGGTAGCAGCCCACAAGAACCGAGGGATCCAGGATGGTTGGACCTACTCCAAACAGGAGCTCTTGAAGGCGCAGAAACTGGCAGCTCCTATGTGCCAAAGATGAGCCAGTGGGGAAGGCGACCGGCCTGGATGAGCAAGCAGCTCCTGGAGGATTTAAGGGGAAAAAAGAGGCAGTATCACCTTTGGAAGGAGGGGAAGGCTTCTCGAGGTAAGCTCAAGGAAGTTGTTAGATTATGTAGGAATAAAATTAGAGAGGCTAATGCCCAGCTGGAACTGAAGCTGGCCACCTCTGTGAAAGATAATAAAAAGCATTTTTACAAATATATTAACAATAAAAAGAGGGGCAAGAAGAACCTGCACTCCTTATTGGACCTGGAGGGGAACACGGTGACTGAAGATGAGGAAGAGGCTGAGGTCCTGAACACATTCTTTGTCTCAATTTTTAACAGCAGGGCAGGAGGAGTTCAGGACGAGTGGCCTTCTGAGCTGGGCGATGGGGTTGGGGAGCAGTGTAGTGCCCCAGTAATCCATGAGGAATTAGTTCAGGACCTGCTGAGCCACTTGGACACTCACAAATCCATGGGACCAGATGGGATCCATCCTAGGGTGCTGAGAGAGCTGGCAGATGAGCTGGCCAAGCTGCTCTCCATTATTTTCCTCCAGTCCTGGCTCACAGGTGAGGTCCCAGATGACTGGAAACTGGCCAATGTGGTCCCCATCCACAAGAAGGGTCGGATGGAGGAACCTGGAAACTCCAGGCCAGTCAGCCTGACCTCAGTGCCAGGGAAAATGATGGAGCAGATTATCCTGGCGGCAATAACTGCCCACCTGAAGGATGGCCAAGGGATCAGGCTCAGCCAACATGGATTTAGGAAGGGCAGGTCCTGCCTCTCCAACCTGATCTCCTTCTGTGATCAGGTGACCCGTCTGGTGGATGTGGGGAGGCCTGTGGATGCGGTCTACCTGGACTTCAGCAAGGCCTTTGACACCGTCCCCCACAGCAAACTGCTGGCTAAGCTGTCAGCTCGTGGCTTGGACCGCAACACTCTGTGCTGGGTTAGGAACTGGCTGGAGGGCTGAGCCCAGAGAGTGGTGGTGAATGGTGCCACATCCAGCTGGAGGCCAGTCACCAGTGGCGTCCCCAAGGATCAGTGCTGGGCCCCGTCCTCTTCAACATCTTCATTGATGATCTGAATGAGGGGGTTGAGTCAGTCATCAGCAAGTTTGCAGATGACACCAAGCTGGGAGCAGATGTTAGTCAGTTAGACGGTGGAAAGGCTCTGCAGAGGGACCTCGACCAATTGGACAGATGGGCGGAGTCCAATGGGATGGTATTTAACAAGTCCAAGTGCTGGGTGCTGCACTTTGGCCACAGCAGCCCCATGCAGAGCTACAGGCTGGGATCAGAGAGGCTGGAGAGCTCCCAAACAGAGAGGGACCTGGGGGTACTGATTGACAGCTGCCTAAACATGAGCCAGCAGTGTGCCCAGGTGGCCAAGAGGGCCAATGGCATCCTGGCCTGCATTAGGAATAGTGTGGCCAGCAGGAGCAGGGAAGTCATTGTGCCCCTGTACTCTGCACTGGTTAGGCTGCACCTTGAGTACTGTGTCCTGTTCTAGGCCCCTCAGTTTAAGAAGGACATTGAGACACTTGAACGTGTCCAGAGAAGGGCTACAAGGCTGGTAAGAGGCTTTGAGCACAAGCCCTATGAGGAGAGGCTGAGGGAGCTGGGATTGTTTAGCCTGAAGAAGAGGAGGCTCAAGGGAGCCCTCATTGCTCTCTACAACTGCCAGAAAGGTGGTTGTAGCCAGGAAGGGGTAAGAGGTTGGTCTCTTCTCTCTAGCAATCAGCACCAGAACAAGAGGACACAGTCTCAAGTTGCACCAGGGGAATTTTAGGCTCGAGGTGAGGACAAAGTTCTTCACTGAGAGAGTCATTCGTCATTGGAATGGGCTGCCCACGGAGGTGGTGGAGTCACCATCCCTGGAGGTGTTTAAGAGGGGATTGGACGTGGCACTTGGTGCCATGGTCTAGTCATGAGGTCTGTGGTGACATGCTGGACTCGATGATCTTTGAGATCTTTTCCAACCTTGGTGATACTGTAAATACTGTAAGTCAGAAGAAAAGCTTATTCAACACTTCCAAGATCAACAATGCAAAGTTCCTTAGAAGCACAACCTATTATTTATTCCCATATTGTAATGGGTTGGGGCAAACCCCCTCCCCACCAAGGGCAGAAATAACAACTCAAACAAACAGATTGCAAGAGTGATGGAAAGGTTAAATAGAAAAAACAATTTAAAAACAAGCAACAATGAAAGCTTTACAGAGAACCACAAGCACCATGACAAAGAGAGAGATCCCAGAACATACCCAAGAAGATCCCATCCCCACCTGAGGGTGCACCCAAAACCCCCAGGGCTCCTCCTTCCCCCCTCCACTGCTAGGCTAGTCTCAGCTGGCCAGATCTGAGACTGCCCATCCCCCGTAGCCTTGGGCCTAACCAGGCCCATGGCCAGGAGATCTCTCCCCCAGTTACCGTGTGGCGAAGAGGAAGGAAAGAGGAAGTGCCAGACCCCCCTGTGAAACTTATAGTGGTGCAAGGGATCATGGTAGGAAATAATCTAATTTCCTGTGTCCACCCACTAGGCTGGAATTCTGGACACAGGAAACACCCCTGCAGCAGAGGGCACCCAGCCCAAACTATGACACATATGTAATGCTCCATGTTTAGAAAGAAAGTCTTTGTGGTGATCCTGTATAAAACCCCTCCATTGATAGAATCTATTCAGTCAACTGCACACTGGGGGAACCATGTTCTAAGCATGTGATAAAGGAAGCACTACAAGAAAAAAGAATACTTTTTCTTACATAATCTCCAGTAGCACCTACACTCTGTCAATACATGGCTTTATTTACACCTGTATGGTGTCTAAAAATTCATGTTAAATTGACTAGTGGGGGAAAAAAATAAAAAAGGAAAAACAAAACCAAATTACTCACTCACTAGATAAAGCCCAGATAATATACTTCCTGTTTTAATGAGTCAGTTCAATTCGATTCTCATTTCATTTTCATTGAATTTATGTAGTACAATAAGCATCAGAACACAATAAGCAACTCCTTGTTTATGCTTTAAAATATAGACATTTATGTTTAAAGAGAATTTAAAGACAATTTACAGTGAGTTAAAACTAATGAGAGATAAATTAAGAAAGTCAACTTTTTTGGCAGTGCTAAATCAGCTCAAAGTAAATAAAGTACTCAGTGAAGTAAGTGGGAAAATTACACTAAATGATTAAGTGTTGAATCACCATCCTATTTATTTCACACTGTCATTTTTAAAAATAGCTTCCAGCATACATATTTGCTGTCATTCCTACTGTAGCAGCACTGTGACATATATTTTTTGGAACAGGTTCATTCTGTTCAGATAATCAATGTCATTGCTGATTGTAGATTTGATCAGTCTGCAAAACTACAGCTTCCTTCTACACAAAGTCTGACAACCGAGGTAGTCTTCCAATAACTAAAACACTTCAGAGTATTCCTAGCAGAGTAGTGTGAACTCTCAACACATTATCTGTGTTGGACATACTGTGAGATATGGACTAGAAAGTGCTTTATTGACCACTCCTCTTCTACAATAAGCTCAAGTCAATCAATCACCCCACTTTCTTTTTTATATATGTAAAAATATATGTATATGTATCTATACATACATGCTTTAATAAAAAACAGCAATGTAATTATTTTGTTTTAACTAGAAAGATTATCCTGTAATATATGTCACCATCATTTATAGCAATATAAAATTAATGTAGCCTGATATGACTGATCCTCAGTGGAGATTACAAAGGTTGAATTATCTTCAGCTCATATTTTTCAACACCACTATGGAAATAATATTTTGTGTCAGAAACAGAGTTACATTTATAGGGAAATTTAATTCCATTTCTGGTCTTTTATATAGTTCATAAATTAAAGGAATGATCTACACATCTTAGGTATTTGTCCCTTAGGTCACTTCAGTCTCAAGTTATTTAGAAGGACTTGATACTTTGGATCATGTTCTATCAGCACAAACGTTTCTGACTTCATGCATTTAACAGTCACACAAACAAGAGATTTTGGAAAGGGAATACTGCAATCTCGCCTAAGCAGGTTCTGTCATTGTCTGTCATTCCTGAACACAGGAGAGAAGACTACAGGGTAATTGCAAGTTAGAATAAAAGTCCATGTAGGTAGTTCTCTTTTTTTTTTTTCTTCTTTTTTTCCTGTCTTCTATAGCTGTTTCAGGAGTATAGAACATCCTACCTCCTGCTTAAGATGAAAATTGCATGTTGAATGAACTAGACAATTTTTCATCTGTAAGTATAAATTATTTAAAAATTTATATTCAAAGAAACAAAATCAAAGGATTAGGATTTTTTTTATGGATTTTATTTTTCTTACTTTTTAGTCAAGCAATTTTAAAAGTGCCTCCTTTGATTGTAGGTAGCAGGGATTTGGAGCTGTGCAAGTATCTGGTTAGCAAAAAGTTAATAAAAGTGTGAGTGATGTTCTTACTATGCAAAAAAAAGGACAGTGACTTGAGGAATTAGGAGGGCTTTAAGGGGGTGGGTGAGGCAATCAGGCCCTCTGCAGAGGCAAGAGTAGGGCACAAGGTGGGGTCAACTGAGAAGTCAGTAACCCAGCTGTGATACATGTACACCAATGCACGCAGCCTGGGCAATAAGCAAGAGGAGTTGGAGGTCCTGATCCATCAGGGCGACTATGATGTAGTCGCCATCTCAGAAACATGGTGGGACAACACACACGATTGGAGTGCTACACTGGGGGGCTACAGACACTTTAGGAGAGACAGGCAAGGGAGAAGAGGAGGAGGGGTGGCTCTGTATATTAGGGAGTAACTCTCTGCCACACAACTTGAGGTGGAAGATGAAGGGATTGAGAGGCTGTGAGTTAAAATCAGAGGGCAGCCTAACAAACCTGACATCCTGGTTGGAATCTGTTACAGACCACCCAACCAGGATGAGGAGGCTGATGAATTGTTCTACAAGCAACTGGAGGCTGTCTCAAGATCATCAGATCTTGTCCTTGTGGGTGACTTTAACCTGCCAGATATCTGCTGGGAATGTAATTCAGCAGAGAGGAAGCAGTCCAGAAGATTCCTGGAGCGAATGGAGGACTGCTTCCTGACACAGCTGTTAAGCGAGCCTACCAGGGGACAGGCTCTGCTTGACCTGCAGTTCTCCAACAGAGAAGGGCTGGTGGGAGACGTGACCGTGGGAGGCTGCCTAGGGTGCAGTGACCACAAGATAGTAAAGTATTCAATATGCAGGGAGATAGGGAGGAGCACCAACAGAACCTTTACCTTGGACTTCCAAAGGGTGAACTTCAGCCTGTTTAAGAAACTTGTTTGTAAAGTCCCCTGGGTACCAGCCCTCATGAACCAAGGGGTTCAGAAGGGTTGGACCTACTTCAAATAGGAGCTCTTGAAGGCACAGGAACTGGCGGTTCCCACGTGCCGGAAGGCAAGCCGGCAGGGAAGGCGACCAGCCTGGATGAGCAAGCAGCTCCTGGAGGATTTAAGGGGAAAAAAGAGGCTGTATCACCTTTGGAAGGAGGGGAAGGCTTCTCGAGGTAAGCTCAAGGAAGTTGTTAGATTATGTAGGAATAAAATTAGGGAGGCAAAGGCCCAGCTGGAACTGAAGCTGGCCACCTCTGTGAAAGATAATAAAAAGCATTTTTATAAATATATTAACAATAAAAAGAGGGGCAAGAAGAACCTGCACTCCTTATTGGACGTGGAGGGGAACACGGTGACTGAAGATGAGGAAAAGGCTGAGGTCCTGAACACCTTTTTTGTCTCAATTTTTAACAGCAAGGCAGGAAGAGTTCAGGAGGAGTGGCCTTCTGAGCTGGGCGATGGGGTTGGGGAGCAGTGTAGTGCCCCAGTAATCCATGAGGAATTAGTTCAGGACCTGCTGAGCCACTTGGACACTCACAAGTCCATGGGACCAGATGGGATCCATCCTAGGGTGCTGAGAGAGCTGGCAGATGAGCTGGCCAAGCTGCTCTCCATCATTTTCCTCCAGTCCTGGCTCACCAGTGAGGTCCCAGATGACTGGAAACTGGCCAATGTGGTCCCCATCCACAAGAAGGGTCGGATGGAGGAACCTGGAAACTCCAGGCCAGTCAGCCTGACCTCAGTGCCAGGGAAAATGATGGAGCAGATTATCCTGGCGGCAATAACTGCCCACCTGAAGGATGGCCAAGGGATCAGGCTCAGCCAACATGGATTTAGGAAGGGCAGGTCCTGCCTCTCCAACCTGATCTCCTTCTGTGATCAGGTGACCCGTCTGGTGGATGTGGGGAGGCCTGTGGATGTGGTCTACCTGGACTTCAGCAAGGCCTTTGACACCGTCCCCCACAGCAAAATGCTGGCTAAGCTGTCAGATCGTGGCTTGGACCGCAACACTCTGTACTGGGTTAGGAACTGGCTGGAAGGCTGAGCCCAGAGAGTGGTGGTGAATGGTGCCACATCCAGCTGGCGGCCAGTCACCAGTGGCATCCCCCAGGGATCAGTGCTGGGCCCCGTCCTCTTCACCATCTTCATTGATGATCTGAATGAGGGGGTCGAGTCAGTCATCAGCAAGTTTGCAGATGACACCAAGCTGGGAGCAGATGTTGGTCAGTTAGAGGGTGGAAAGGCTCTGCAGAGGGACCTCGACTGACTGGACAGATGGGCAGAGTCCAATGGGATGGTATTTAACAAGTCCAAGTGCCGAGTGCTGCACTTTGGCTACGGCAATCCCATGCAGAGCTACAGGCTGGGGTCGGAGTGGCTGGAGAGCTCCCAAACAGAGAGGGACCTGGGGGTACTGATTGACAGCTGCCTGAATATGAGCCAGCAGTGTGCCCAGGTGGCCAAGAGGGCCAATGGCATCCTGGCCTGCATTAGGAATAGTGTGGCCAGCAGGAGCAGGGAAGTCATAGTGCCCCTGTACTCTGCTTTGGTTAGGCCGCACCTTCAGTACTGTGTCCAGTTCTGGGCCCCTCAGTTTAAGAAGGACACCAAGACACTTGAACATGTCCAGAGAAGGGCAACAAGGCTGGTGAGAGGCCTTGAGCACAAGCCCTATGAGGAGAGGCTGAGGGAGCTGGGATTGTTTAGCCTGGAGAAGAGCATGCTCAGGGGTGACCTCATTGCCCTCTACAACTGCCAGAAAGGTGGTTGTAGCTGGGAAGGGGTTGGTCTCTTCTCCCAGGCAACCAGCACCAGAACAAGGGGACACAGTCTCAAGCTGCTCCAGGGGAGGTTTAGACTCGAGGCGAGGAGGAAGTTCTTCACCAAGCGAGTCATTCGTCATTGGAACAGGCTGCCCAGGGAGGTGGTTGAGTTGTAAAAAAAATAATAAATAAAAAATTGAAAAATCAAGCAGGACAAAATATTTTGCAAGCAGTGTAAATACACCAAAGACAACTCCTCTCAATTTTTAAAGTTGATTCTCTTATCATTGTAGATGTTGCCTCTATTTAAGTTTAGCAAATCATAATATATAGCCATGACAACTTCAGAAACTTCTCATGATCTCAGGAATTATTTAATCTACAGTAAATGCTGTCTATGCACTACAGTAACCCAGGCTGGAATAAGTAGAGACCATCACAGAAAATTGACTTAGCATCATGGATCATACAGGGATGTTTTGGAAAACACAGTAAGAAGCCTGTTTACATTTTGCTGGCTTGGAAGGTAACATCCCATTCAGCATCTCTCTGAAAGATTTCTTAATTGAAAGCATTCTATCTCAGAATCACAAAATGCTTCCAATTTACTTCCAATATACATGAAACAGAGCCGTACTCTCACAAAAACATAAATCCAGACACCCAGTAGGAGGGAGAGGAACAGTTAATTGTAAAAAAAAATAAAATGCATGTAATAATTAACCAAAATATCTTATTTCACATGCATACATAAAACAAGGGAGAACCAAGAAGTTTGTTGAGTTCCTGTAATGTAAAGGATTAAATCAGCATTTTCTAGCTATGCAAAGAAGCAAAGCAAAGCACAGTATGTCCATTCTTGGTCAAATCTCTGAGTTACAGCACCTTCAGGGTAGGTACCCTGATCTAGGCTAGGATTCCATTTCCCAGTGCACTTAAATTAGACACAATATTAAGCATGTGAATGGCTCCATTGAACTCAAAGGAAGTATTCATGAGCTTTAAGTTATGTGCATACTTAAGTACTTTGTAGATAGAAGCCTGAAGTTCTCATTTGTGTTAAGCACACTGTAGGAGAGGAGTATAGGGACAAATTTGGTATTATACAGATGCAACTGAGTGGCAGACTCTATTGACTCTAGTGAGAACAACATGGATTTTAAAAAAAAATATTTTGATTCTTGCACTAACACTCCTGTCGTAGGGTTGGAAGGGTAAGGCCAGAAAGCCTCCTCCCTCCCCCCTGTAATGTAAAGGGAAAGAAAATTGAAGGGAAAGGGAAAAAAACCTCACAGCCGAATTAGCAAAGCAGTGGAGCTGTATATTTACAAAGCAATGTAGGATATGCAGGGGAATATATACAAATTTACAATATTTACAATATATACAAAGGTATACAATAAAATAACACAGAAATGAGAGTTTCCTCCCCCTTGCTGAGGGGGTTCCCCACCTCCACTCTCCCCCTCTCTCCCCCTATTCCCCAGAGTGGGTTGGAAAAGGGAGAGAAAGAGAAAAAAAAGTTAGAAGCAGTTTGTGTTAATTGGAAAGGAGTTAATACAGGCCTTTATCAGTTTCAAGGCCAAAGCCTTGGCAGAAAGCCCAGGAGCTGCAAGCTGCTGCCCGAAGGAGAAGCGGAAGCAAGACTGATAGAAGAGTGCTGGAAATCCCAGTATACCTTCCTGCACTCCCAGTTCAGAAGGTGCTTCCTCCCACTTTACCAATGAAATTAGTTTAGATTGTTCTTTTCATTTACCAACTTCCGTCCACCATATTCCCTTTCTTAAGGGCACAGCCCCAACCGGCGACAACTCCTTAAATGTAATTATATTTTTTTTGTTAGATTGAAGGTAAAGTTTTGGGGTTTAACTAAAGAAATTAAAGAAATTTAAATATGCAAGTGAAAAAGAAAAGATAAATTTAAAATAGCTATAAAAAATAAAATCAAATGTTACTGGCATAGAAAATATATAGAAAACTGAGTTCAGTTGTCAAGAATTTCCAGATACATTCAAACCACTTCATTAACTATTACTACAGATTTAATAGTGTGGTGGGTTATCGCCCATCCTGTAAAGAAACAAAACAGGCTGGAGGCCTTGTGGGTGCTTTGCCCTCCCTGCAGGGCATTTCCCCCCTGGGAAACTGAGTAGCTTCCACTTTCCACTCCCTGCCCAGCTAGGGTATAAAAAGCAGGACATTGCAGTCATTAAGCCTCCTTTTTGGCTCCTGCCTCTCCTGGAGAAGAGCTACTGCAGCTGCTTTCCTGCTCTTCTGCCACGTGGTTGGGCCTGATCCTTCTCCCTGCTTCCTCCACGCCTCTTCAGAGAGAGACTGGTTTTGTATTCTTGGGGTTTTTTTTTCCCTCCCATCCATCCTTGTTCCTTGCCCTTGTGAACCTTACCTGTTATTGTTACATATATATTGTTTAAAGAAAACTCTTTACCTCTCTACTCCCAGGCCAACTCCAAATTATTGCTTGGTGGATTTTCTCCTTCCCTTTCCTTTATTTTTGCCTCTGTGTTGGGAGGGAGGAGGGATTCTCAGCCTTGCCCCCATCTGAGTTCTTAACTCCCAGTTAAGCCTCAAACCATTACAAACAGTTTACAGGGGTTTTAATTTCATGCATATTTAAAGTGACATGTGACTAGAAAAGACACATTGATCTGTAACTGTGTATAAAGACAGTATAAAACATATCTTCTGTTGACTGAGAAAGGGAATGATGCCTGCCCAACAAAGCCAAAAATTCATAATCTCTTAAAAACAGCTTAATGAGTTAGCCTTCATAAAGGCACAAAATGAAGGCCAGTGCATCCCAAGGAATTTACTATTTTCACACAAGACTTCTGGCAAAATGACTGGAGAAGTGGGCAATGGGCATGGAAACAATCATTCTGTCACTCCTCATTTTCATAGAAATACAAAGGGCTTTTGCTTTAATGATCAGCCTCTCTCTCCTCTTCCAAGAGATCTGGGACCTGAGCTGAGTGACAGAAACTTCATGCTATTGTATTTCTTTATGGTGAATGGATCAATAAATCCCATATACCTTCTACTCCTTCTTGCAGTTTCTCTAGCTGTATTGATAGGTGTTCATTTTTGTCTTGGTATTATTGTAACTAACCCCCTAAGCAATGCAGTGAGTAATTCTTCCAAAGTTTCAATAATGAACTGTAATTGGAGAAAAAGAGAAGGGGGGGAAAAAAAAAAAGTATATTTTTAACATACATGTGTGGTCTAAAAATATCCAGCACGTCAGCATAGACAGCACCAGGAGCTGTATTTACTTACAGCTCAACCTATTGCATGCCACAAGCATAAAGAACTGCTGACAGGAAATCTATGACTCAAGATCCAGCATAGAAAACATCAATGCAAACAGCTAGTACCCAAACACCTTGGCATTTATTGCACTTTCTAATGGAAGCACAATTTTTCTATATCAAAGGTCAGGGTAGAGGGCTTAACTTTTTTCACATAATCAGGTAAACTTTCATACCTCAAATAAAAAATTTTAAATATTAGAATACCCACCCATTAATTAATTTTAAAATAACCATCTGCCCCTTTCTTCATTGCTGGACACTTCCATCTGCATATCACAGTTACAAATAACTTTTTGAAAAGTTAGAAATGCTGAATCCACACCAAAGATGTTGCAAATGTTTTCTCTTTTTTAGGATATCTATTGCTTGATAAGTTAGAATTTACACCATTATCTAACAGGGACTCCACAACTAATGCTCTTTGCAAGTCATAGTTGTAGCCAGATGTTTGGTCTCCATGCATAATGATAAAGTTGGTTGACTCTCATGCCTAGAGTGTCCAAGAGTCAGGACTTTTGATATCCATACCTGTCACTGCCCTGGTCCTCATCTACACCCAATTTACTGATCTGAAAAATTATCAGAAAAAATGCATTATAATGACAAACACTAAGTTAATATCTTCAAAGTATAAAGTGTCCTTGAATGACAGGTCACTAAAAGAGCAACATGTAACAAATACTCTTCTGAGCAGTAACATGATTTCACATGCTTAGGCATAAAGCAGTCATTTAAATCATACAAAGTACTAATAAACACTCAGTTAATATTTAATCCACTGTAAAAAGACAAAATGCAAGAATAACTTGTTCAGGAAGAAATGTAGGATGAGAAGAATAAGGGAGCCTGGGAGCTCAAATTACCACCCAGCTTTCATTTTCATTTACTGCAGAATTCTTTTGTTAGTCCCCAGGAAGTATTTAATCATCAACTGTGAATGACATCACTCCATTTATGTGTCATGTGCTTTAACAGTAGCAGGGAATATCCTCTAGGGATATACAACATTTCCCATAGGGTCAAATGAAAAGCAAAATTTCCTCTTTGTGTTTGAATGATGCAAAGCAGGTCATGTTCTTCAAAGATGTCTTCTGTATTATTCAAAGCAAAAGGAAGAGTTCAAATTGAATCTTTGATAGAAACTGCATTTTAAAGAGACCCCCTGACTGCAAAGATTGGTGTTCGCAAGGCTTTCAAATATATTTTAATGTCAGCTCACCTCAGTATTGACACTGTTTTGACTACTGCAGCAAAAATGAACTACTTGCAGTATTTCAGCTAGATTTTATTGACACATTTGACTATGCTTGAAGTTCTAAAAAGAAAGAAAAATCCTGAACAGTTAAAAGCATCCTCCCTCCTTGTTGCATTCCCTCTGCACACACTGCTGACTGGCATCTTCTCTAGTGGTAACACAGCTTTACAAAAAAAAAAAAAAATAGGGTTCTACAATGGGAATCAGAGTGGCTTCAACACAAATAACTGTGGAAGAGTGCAAAAGGAGACTCATGCCTGGATTTACAACACAGTCTCTGATTCATTTTACATTGTAGGGTCTTACTGGATCTGAACTCTTAGTAGAGTTATATGGAAGTCTGTTGCACTGAGCAAAAGGGTTTCCTGTATTTATTGCTGGCATTTTTATTTTCAACTCAGACACTGCAGTAGGTGCCTGTGTTTTTAAAGCAAGGGTTGATACAATTCAGTACAGAGAGTTCCTTGAACTAATGTTTCAGAAGTTTTATCAGATAGATGAGAAGCCTGAAGAAACACAGCACTTACAGGATGTCCAGGGGATCAGGCCCAGCCAGCATGGATTCAGGAAGGGCAGGTCCTGCCTCACCAACCTGATCTCCTTCTATGATCAGGTGACCACCTGGTGGATGTGGGGAAGGCTGTGGATGTAGTCTACCTGGGCTTCAGCAAGGTCTTTGGCACCATCCCCCATAGCAAACTCCTGACCAAGCTGTCAGCCCATGGGTTGGACAGCTGGGTTAGGAACTGGCTCGAGGGCCGAGCCCAGAGAGAGGTGGTGAATGGTGCAACATCCAGCTGGCAGCCAGTCACTAGTGGTGTCCCCCAGGGATCAGTGATGGGCCCAATCCTATTCAATATCTTTACTGATGATCTGGATGAGGGTCTTGAGTCCATCATCAGTAAATTTACAGATGACACCAAGTTGGGGGCAGGTGTTGATCTGTCAGGGGGTAGGAGACGTCTGCAGAGGGACCTTGACAGGCTGGACAGATGGGTAGAGTCCAACAGAATGAGATTTAACACATCTAGGTGCCAGGTTCCACACATGGGCTACAATAACCCCATGCAATGCTACAGGCTGGGGTAGGAGTGGTTGGAGAGCAGTCAGGCAGAAAGGGACCTGAGGATACCGGTTGATAGTAGGCTGAACATGAGCCAGCAGTGTGCCCAGGCAGCCAAGAAGGCCAATGGCATCCTGGTCTGTATCAGGAACAGCGTAGCCAGAAGATGCAGGGAGGTCATTCTCCCCCTGTACTCAACACTGGTCCTATAGGCCACACCACGAGTACTGTGTCCAGTTCTGGACCACTCAGTGTCGGAAAGATGTTAACTTGCTAGAGTATGTCCAGAGAAAGGGCAACAAAGCTGGTGAGTGGTTTGGAGCACAAGCCCTATGAGGAGAGGCTGAGGGAGCTGGGGTTGCTTACCCTGGAGAAGAGGAGTTTCAGGGGGGGACCTTATTGCTGTCTACAACTACCTGAAGGGAGGTTGCAGCCAGGTGGGGGTTGGTCTCTTCTCCCAGGCAACCAGCACCAGAACAAGAGGACACAGTCTCAAGCTGTGCCAGGGGAGATTTATTCTGGATGTTAGGAAGAAGTTCTTCATAGAAAGAATGATTGGCCATTGGAATGGGCTGCCCGGGGAGGTGGTGGAGTCACCATCACTGGAGGCGTTGAAGAAGAGACTGGATGAGGCACTTGTTGCCAAGGTTTATTTGATTAGATGGTGTTGGGTGATGGGTTGGACTTGATGATCTTGAAAAACTTGTCCAACCTGGTCTATTCTATTCTATTCTATTCTATTCTATTCTATTCTATTCTATTCTATTCTATTCTATTCTAATTCTATTCTATTCTATTCTATTCTATTCTATAACAGTTGAACCTGATAAAGATCTTTTCTAACCTTAAAGATTCTATGATAAAATAAAAGTACACTCTCTTTGGAACTGGGATGCTTTTTTTGTACATACAGTAGAAGAAAATAAACTAATTTAGTGCGTCTTCTCCCTAAGCTTAAAATATAGGTTTGTTACTTAATTTGACCTACTCTGTGGGATCAACTCTTCAGAGACTACTGCGTGTTCTGAAAATCTCTCAAGAAAATCAAGACAATTTAGGGTGCCAGCAGATGTCAACAACATCAAAAGTGTATAGATTTAATACATATCTGTATGTATGGAGATATAAATACAAACTGGAAAAACATACATATCTACATGTATATATGTGTATAATCTGTATGTATATATGTGTATACCTAACATTTAATACACAGAAATATATAGTTACTGAAAATGCTATGTACTCAAGACCACTATTGTGTTGTTTTCCATGTCAAGTCAAGAAAAGGAGTTAATTAATAAACTTGTATCTATAACAGCTGCCTACAAGAAGCAAATACTAGTGCCAACTAAACTCTGCTAACCAAAAAAAAAACCACATTAAAAAGACTTTTTTTTTTTTTTTTAAGTATTTCTTCAACTTACGACATAGGAACTTTATTAATTTTTATATAAAAAGTTCTCATTTTATGCACAGAGATGCATTCCCTACCAGTCCATGAGAAAACAGACCTGTTCTTAATGTACATAAAATTCAATGGAATTAGTAGTCTGGACATCTAACACTAGGATAGGATAGGATAGGATAGGATAGGATAGGATAGGATAGGATAGGATAGGATAGGATAGGATAGGATAGGATAGAATAGGATAGGATAGGATAGGATAGAAAATAGAATTAACCAGCTTGGAAAAGACCTTTGAGATCATGGAGTACGAACCTACCATCCAACACCTTCTAATTAACTAAACCATGGCACCAAGCACTCCATCCAGTCTCTTCCTAAACACCTCCAGTGATGGTGACTCCACCACCTCCCTGGGCAGCCCATTCCAATGCCCAATCACTCTTTCTATGAAGAAATTCTTTCTATGAACAACTTCTTTCTATGAAGAACTAAACCTCCCCTGGTGCAGTACAGAACAAAACTGGCACCAGAAGAAAAGATAGAAGAAAATTGTTGCTTGTCATTGTTGGAAAAAAGAAATTGTGTGTGTAGTCAAAGCTATTAGGAAAAAAACATTGTTATTACAAGTTACAGAAGAAAGATTCTGTAGAGTTATATTTGCAGTAGTACTTGTCATGCCCAAAACTTTACCTTTCAAGTTTTTGAGCATCCCAACACAAACTACAATTTTTGTACAAGGTTGGACTCGATGATCTCAAAGGTCACTTCCAACCTGGTTAATTCTATTCTATTCTATTCTATTCTATTCTATTCTATTCTATTCTATTCTATTCTATTCTATTCCATTCCATTCCATTCCATTCCATTCCATTCCATTCCATTCCATTCCATTCCATTCCATTCCATCCTGTCCATGATGGTAGCTCCTAACAAAAAAAAGGGTAAGGAGCAAATCCACTAAGCAACAATCTGGAGTCAGCTTGGAAGTAGAGAGGCAAATAATTTATTTCTTCAAATTATATATATATAACAATAACAGGGAAAAAAAAAAGGTTCACAAGGGCAAGGAACAAGAATGGATGGGAGTGGGACAGAAAAGAATAATACAAAACCAGTCTTTCTCTGAGGAGGTGCAGAGGCAGCAGGGAAAAGGATTAGGTCCGGCCACGTGGCTGAAGAGCAGGAGGGCAGCTGCAGTAGTTCTCATCCAGCAGAGGCAGGAGCCAAAAAGGAGATCCAACAGCTATGATGTCCTGCTTTTTATAACCTAGCTGGGCAGGGAGGGGGGAGTGGAACAGACAGCTTTCCCAGGGGGGAAACGCCCTTCAGGGAGTGTAAAATACCCGCAAGCCCTCCACCCTGCTTTCTTCTTTTGTTTTCAGAAAGAGGCGTTAACCCACCACAACATGCTAGATGAAAGGTTTCACAGCCCTGCAGTAGGCAGATGTGGGGTAATCTGTTTCCATGGACACAGTTATATACCCAGAAGGATGAACACCTCAAGAACATCTTATGTAAACAATCAAATTAAAGTCCAAATTTTGGGAGACTGCATGTTTGTCATTTGAATTGTGAATCTTTGTTTCTTTTCTTGAAACACTGCTAGAAGGATAATGCCTGATTTTGCAGCACTGAAAAATTTGTTGGATGAAACTATAGAGAGGCAGATAGAGAGGCTCTTTTTTCCTGTGTGCTTTCTTTGACAGTCCTTGTAGCCCATGCAAAGCAATGGTTTAAGGTGACTTGTACACTAACATATATTCTTGTACACTACCAGTATATTTTCTCTACCTCATCAATTTTTTACTTTCCATTTAAAATTCATAACAATGTATCATCTTCTTTTACTGTGTATATTCAGTCCATTCTCCTTCCATTCCGAACATCTGCTTTAGGATAAGTAGGCCCCTACCAATCAAGTGTAAAACTACTTAGTTTGATTTTTCTGCAACTTTCTTCACATTTTCATAGCATAATTCAATAGGATTATGCAATGTTGGACTGCAAAAGAAAAGAGAAGATGCTGTAAGACTCAGGCTACCTTGAAAATTACTAATATTTTTATTAAATTTTGTTAGCATAAAAATAACTCAAACCCCAGGACAGCATTTTTCTGATGATGAATCTCCTTAATTCATGCTACCGCATACAAGAATTCAGGTACTGGGAGAACAGTGACTGAGTGTACTCCAGGGGCTCCTTTTGAATCAGTTCATTTGGAACCCAACAAGTGGGTTGTAAGGTATTCCAGGGGCTCGTTTTGAATAAGCTCAGTAGTTGGCACGAGCAGGGTGTGCGGGCAGGACACAAGGTGCTTCAGTTTTAGTGAAGGCATGATGGTGGCTACTTGGAGGAGGACGACTGTCCTCTCCACACCCACCAAAATGGATATCGGCATCCAGGCCACAGGATGTGAGGAATGCCACAGCGTTTCACAGGCAATAGGGGGCAACACTGACTATGGGTGTGTGAAGTGTGAGCAGGTTTTTGACTTGCTCAGCTGGTTGGCACAGCTCCAGGATGAAGTGATGGAGGTCAGGAAAGAGGTGAGTAGGTTAAGAAGCATCAGGGAGAGTGAGAGGAAAATAGGTAACTTTCACAAACTGATCTTTACAAACACAGAAGAGGACTCAGCTCTTGGTGGTGCAGAGGATTTGATATCCTCTTATGAGGCAGCCCCCCAGACTTCCTGCAGTAACTCACACGTGCAGGGTCAACGGGAACAAGTAAGCTACCCGATGAAACGAATGATCCAAATGGAGCAAATGTGCTCCTTTAAGAAGCACACCACCCACAGTGCTCATTCAGAACATGTATGAGGCTCCAAAGGAGGAACTGGTTGTGAGCAAGGACAAGGGCTCATGAAGGCCAAAAGTGCCACAAAGACCAGAGGTACCACCAAGGCTGACCCACCTCAGCCCAGCCATAAAAAATGACCCTGAAAAGAAAAACTGAAGGGTCATTGTTGTAGGTGACTTCCTGCTGAGGAGAGCAAACCCACTTCAAAGAGAGATCTGCTGTCTCCCTGATGCTCAGGTAAAGGATGTCATAGGTAAACTTCCCACCCTTGTGAGTCCTTCAGACTGTTACCCACTGCTGGTTTTTCAGGTAGGTAGTGATGATGCAGCAGTGAGAGGCTCACAACCAACTAAAAGAGACTTCAGGATCTTGAGGTATTTGCTAAAGGGATCAGGAGCTCAAGTTGTGTTCTCCTCCACAACTCTGACATCAGTAATGGACAAGGGAACATTTAGAAAGAGCCAAGAGGTCAATTCATGGCTCTGGGACTGGTGTCATTAACAGAGGTTTGGATTTTATGATCACAGCTCAGTTTACAGGACACCAGAGCTGCACTCAACCAATGGGATGCACCTGTCCCAGAGTGGGGAAAGGATTCTAGGGCAGAAGTTGGCAGGGCTCATTGACGGGGCTTTAAATTAGATTGGAAGGGGTTGTTAATTTCATGCTTGCCTGTGATAAACATTAGGGCAGCTCACCAGAGGCAGAGGGATGCAGTGCTAGCAAGGGCTCTAGAGTGAATACAGAATCCAGAATTAACCAAGTTGGAAAAGAACTTTGAGATCATTAAGTCCAACCTATCACCCAACACCATCTAATCAAACCTTGGCACTAAGTACCTCATCCAGTCTCTTTTTAAACACGTCCAGTGATGGTGACTCTATCACCTCCCTGGGAAGCCCATTCCAAGGGCCAATCTCTCTTTCTATGAAGAACTTCTTCCTAACATCCAGCCTAAACCTCGCCTGGTGCAGCTCTGGTTTCAACCTCATCACCCCCCACCTGCATAACTATCAAGGGATGGCAATCAGAGGACTGTACCAGACTAGGCAGCCTTCTGGTAACATCTTTGACCCAGACCCCAGGGAGGCAGGAGACTTCCCTGTGGGAAAGATCTGGCTGACATATGGGGCCCTCTGTTCCCTTCAGTAGGGAATCACCAATAACAATTATCCTCCTCTGTTTTTAAAGGAGCAAGTCCTGATGCAGGGGGAGGGCTGTTTTGCTTTAGGCAACACCTCGGATGGTGTGTATTCTGTCTTCTCAATCACCTCACCCTCAACTTCCAGTGCCCCATACTTGTTTTGCAAGGGCAGCTGGGAAGGTGAGGGGAGCCGTGAGGGTTTTCTCTTGCCTTTCCTAACAGGGACCTGAGTCCCTTCCCTGCCACTCTGCATGGTGTGCTGCCCCGGTCCTGCCTCAGGGCAGCTGCAGATCTCCCCTGGCTCATCTGCCTGGGATTTAAATGGGCCACTGCAGCAGTCTCCACCTACAACACACCAGCCTCTTGGGAGAAGAAAGTTGGCTCAGGGGATGGGGAGGACATGCCACTCCATATGGTGTGGCGCCCTGGTGCTGCCTCAGTGCAGCTGCCCTGAGGCAAGCCAAGGACGAAGCACTGGGATACCCCAAGGGAATCAAGAAGGATTCACCTAAAAGGGTGGCACAGCTAGCACAGCTGAAGTGCAGCTATGCTAACACACACAGCAGGGGCAACAAACAGGATGAATGAAGGGCCACTGCGCTGCAGACAGGAAGACAGGGGAAGGTGATCTTACTGGAGGGGTCTGCTACAGGCCACCTGACCAGCAGAACCAAGCAGGTGAGGCACTCCACAGGAAAATAGAAGTGGCTCCATGTTCACAGGCCCTGGTCCTCATGGAGGATTTCAACCACCCTGACATCTGCTGGAGGGACAACACAGCTAGGTACCAGCATTCCAGCTGGTCAGTGTTCAAGGATCACCTTCTCTGTGCCCAGGAGCAAAGTATACCCACAACGAGGAAAGCAAGAAAGAATGTTGGGAGACCTGCCTGGATGAGCAAGGAGCTCCTGGACATGCTGGCATATGAAAAACAAATACAAGGAGTGGAAGAAAGGACATCTGGAATGGAGGCATATAAGGAAGCTGTCCAAGCAGCAAGGGACTTCCGAAGGGCGAACTTCAGCTTATTTAAGAAACTTGTCTGCAAAGTCCCCTGGGTACCAGCCCTCATGAACCAAGGGGTTCAGGAGGGTTGGACCTACTTCAAACAGGAGCTCTTGAAGGCACAGGAACTGGCGGTTCCCACCTGCCGAAAGGCAAGCCGGCGGGGAAGGCGACCGGCCTGGATGAGCAAGCAGCTCCTGGAGGATTTAAGGGGGAAGAAGAGGCTGTATCACCTTTGGAAGGAGGGGAAGGCACTGATCCATGAGGGTGGTAGAACAGGTTGCCCAGGGAGGTGGTGGAAGCCTCATTGCTGGAGGTTTAAGGGTAGGCTGGAAGTGAATAGAATAGAATAGAATGGAATGGAATGGAATGGCATGGCATGGCATGGCATGGCATGGCATGGCATAGAATAGAATAGAATAGAATAGAATAGAATAGAATAGAATAGAATAGAATAGAATAGAATAGAATAGAATAGAATAGAATAGAATAGAATAGAATAGAATAGAATAGAATAGACCAGGTTGGAAGAGACCTTTGAGATCATCTTGTCCAACCTATTATCCAACAGGATCTTGTCAACTAAACCATGGCACCAAGCACCCCATCAAGTCTCTTCCTAAACACCTCCAGTGATGGTGACTCCACCACCTCCCTGGGCAGCTCATTCCAATGGAAAATAACTTTCTATGAAAAACTTCTTCTATGTGGCTCTGGGCAACTTGATGTAGTGTGAGGTGTCTCTGCCCATGGCAGTGGGGTTGGAAGTAGGTGACCCTTGACATCCCTTCCAACCCTGACAATTCTTTGATTTCATTATTCTATGATAATTCAACAGCATTACTAAGACATTTTGCTGATGTCATTCAGACTATACAAACCCAGCCTTAATATGACTGAGGTAAGTTAAAATTAAACCCTCTTCCTCTTGTAATAGGCAAGACAAGGCCTGGAGTGGGAGGTGCATCTCTTGCATAAATAATAAGACATACAAGTGTCATCTGCTAGCTGAAAGTTGTTTTGCTAAGAAGTGATAGACTCTGAATTTTGCCTCTCAACACCACTGCTATCAAGTGTGACGGTCAAGTAACTATTAAAAGAGATCCTATTTTTTTTGCTCCAAACATGTATCATCTAGCAAATGTAACAAAGGTAAAAAATTATAAGCATTGGTAATGGCAACTGGGGTCAAAACCAAAACAAATAACGTAAAACAAATAAATAAGTAAAAAGAGGGAGGGGAGGGGGGAAATTACCCCAAAGCAACAAGAGCAAAATACAATCTCAAGCCACTCCAGGGGAGATTTAGGCTGGAGGTTAGGAAGAAATTCTACACAAAGAGAGTGATTGTCCATTGGAATGTGCTGCCCAGGGAGGTGGTGGAGTCACCGTCATTGGAGGTGTTCAGGAGGAGACTTGATAGGGTGCTTGGTTGCATGGTTTAGTTGATCAGGTGGTGTTGGATGCTAGGTTGGACATGCTGATCTCGAAGGTCTCTTCCAACCTGGTCTATTCCATTCTTTCTATTCTATTCTATTCTATTCTATTCTATTCTATTCTATTCTATTCTATTCTATTCTATCAAAAACCCTACAACACAAAATACCCAAAACCTTCACACACATCCTCACAGAGAAAAAAAAAAAAAAAAAGATTAAAAAATATATTTTGGTAGTTCTTAACATCAAAAGGAGGGAAACGGCAAAACAAAACTTATCTTGTGTCACCGTGTGGGTGACACAGATTATTGTAATCATGCTATCACTGATTGTTCCTGAAGTAATAATGAACTAAGACATCTGTAAATCATTGTTATCTAATTATACCATTGTGATCTCAAAAAGACCTTGTGAAGAAACATTAAATAATCCCTGTCACTGTAAGACAGTACGTCATTCACATTTTCCAGAGACTTTGCCATGTCGTTAACACTAAAAAAAATCTGCTTCTGAAATTCAGTGGAAATTGAGTGAACAGCAACATGAACAAGACAAAAGAAAGAAATAATGTGAAAGCACAGACATTTTTTTGGAAAGTAGTCCAAAATAAGAAAAATATCACAGAATCATAATGCATCAGGCTGGAACGGACCTTCAAAGTCATCTTGTCTAATCCTCCTGCAGTAAGCAGGGACATCTCCAACTAGATCAGGTAGCCCAGGGCCACACCAAGTTTGACCTTGAATGTCTCAAGGGATTGGGCCCCCACCACATCCCTGGGCAACCTGTTCCAGTATTTTACCACTCTCATTGTAAGGAATGTCCTTCTTATGTCCAACCTGAATGTGCCCAGATACAGTTTAAAAACATTGCCCTTCATCCTATCAATACGAGCCCTTCTAAACAGCACCTCACCTTCCTGTAGGTCCCCTACAG
Organism: Melanerpes aurifrons; assembly: GCA_011125475.1. Lineage (NCBI taxonomy): Eukaryota > Metazoa > Chordata > Aves > Piciformes > Picidae > Melanerpes > Melanerpes aurifrons. The sequence continues at coordinate 4,461,701 of WWNC01000048.1, read as the reverse complement.
GTACTGGAAGGCCACTATGACGTGACCAGGGCATTGTCTTCTCCAGGCTGAACAACAACAAACTCTCAGCTTGTTGATTTAGATATATGATATGATATGATTTAGATATATGATATGATATTATTTAGAAATATGATAAAATATGAATATGATTTATTAAATATTAAAAATGTAGTTTTCCTAACTAATTTGATCCAGGTTCATTTGCCCTGTTGATGATTGGTCAATTGCACACAATGGAAGGCTAATAAACAGCAGAATAACAGTCTAGAACAATCAGAACTTGGAATACAGAGGAATAAACTGGAAATTCCCTATACGCGTGAAACCAAACAGCAATGCTGCATTGGGTGGCGTAGAAGGACCACCTCGAGTTCACAATAGAGCTAACCAACAGGTAACAAGCTATAAACCTCAGAAATAACCAGGTAAATTAGCGTAATTTACTCACAAACTGCCGAGCTGCTAACTACCAAAACCTTTGCTGAATGAAGGGATGTTCTGAGTTCGTAGTTATAGTCCAAAGGGCAGTATCCAAAATTAGAGGAAGTGAGAGAGAGAGCACTCTGCTCTGGTGGAGGCCCAACTCAAGCACTATGCTGCTAGAACAAAAGAAGCTAATTGCCCTAAAGACAGGAGCAAGTAGGGTGCTTGTCGCTGCCTTGAATAATGTTAATGAGCGGGGGGTGGGGGTGGGGGTGGGGTGTGGAGAAGACAAGAGAGGTAAGAGTGCAATGAGCGAATGAGCAAATGAGCAGTGAGTATAACGATCATATGAGCATTCGAAGTCTTCTCTTATAAATTCCCTTTTCGAAAACTGAAGAGCCCAATGGCAGATTAGCCATCCAAATCCCTCCAATCAGTTCCAAATTTTGTATGGTGAGCAAACTGCACACGTCTTCTCTCACAGCCTCTGACACATTCAGTCACCCCTCTGAAACATGAGGCTCAGGGTTCAGCTTCCACCCTCCTCCAGACAGCCTTAACAGCGCATGCCTATGGGGCTTCTCAACCTCAATCCAGATCCTGTAACAGAGAGGTAGGGGAGAGGGGCAGTGGATCAACCACATTTAGCTGTGTTGTTAATGCCTCTTCCAGAACACTTGCCTTCATGGGAGACATGCTCCAGCGCTGTGATCCTCCGTGTGGCTCTCCTCTGGACCCACTCCAACAGGTCCATATATAAACATGCATAAAAATAAAATACAAATTGTCTTATTGTTTCTTCCTGGAAAAAAAAAAAATAAATCATTTTTTCAGTATCTTCTACCCTTCTAAGAGCTTGTGACTGGGGGGGGGGGGAATGCTAAAATGTTAGAACTAAAAGTGCATTTGTGTGAAAGAATGAATCATGAAAAATTCCCCATTAAAAGCCACTGCCAGGATTTGCTCCATTACTCCAACAGGCTTCACAGGAAATAAGTAACTCTGGCAGTCGTGGTCTGCATCAACTTAAGCAATGAAGAATGAAGGTTTTGTCCCTTTGTCTCACTTACACGGAGTTGTATTAAGAATAAAACTTGTATTGAGTTTATTAAGAATTTTGCTAATTCTTAGGAAAGCTGCAAGAGTAGAAAGGACACAAGCCTACAGGACTTTAAACAGCAATTATAGGAAGGGACAATGCTTTCCCACCCCAAAAAAAAACATGTTTTAATTATTTTCCTTTGGCCATTTTCTAAGGGAATTCTATGGTTTTCACCTCCTTCTTCCCACCAATATTTGAACATTCCTATTTGCTAGATTTATTTAGACACTTGCTCTTCCTTACCCTTTTCATAGACTCTTTTACTTCCTGTTTCTTTCTTAGAGGGAATAAAATGGGAAGGAAGGAAATTAATTTTTCAATTTCTTCAACATTAGAAGAGAAGAAATGTGATTCTGCTAAATGACAATGAATGACACTTATCCAAACTCTTAAAATACACTATTGCTATAAGAAGCACTTGCAGTTGATTTAATATTTTCAAAATACAAGCATATTTCAGTTGTTCATGTTTATTGAATTTAGGTTAACACGCAGGCTTAAATGGCAACCTTTGGCTTAAATAGCAAAGGAAATCTTTTCCTTCTGTGTTTTAATTTCAGGGAAAATTAGACAAGCAGTTTCCAAGCAGTGAGAAAACGAAAGTCACATCTATATCTTCTGCTCCAACAAAAGAATACATTTCTTTGTCTGGAAGAGTACAGTTGTCTTAGAATAATGACAAAGCTTCTGTGATAAACAAACACATTTTAGGATATTTTTATCATTGAGTCATAGAATACCTTGAGTTAGAAGAGACCCACAAGGATCATCAAGACCAACTCGATGACTTTTGAATTTCATTCAGTGAGTTGTGGGTGGCTTTTTTCTCATTTCCTGGTTGCATTGTAAAGTTTTCTTTGTGATCATCAGTCTAGAAAATGAAAATAATAACATTTTTTCAGCCCACCACTTCTTTCCACATGCTTTGTCTAACTCACAACAGTCAAAAGTTCTGTGGCATCTTGCTAAGGTTCTGAATTTTAGTGGTGTTGTCACAACTGCTGATGTTGTTCCCTCTGCATCTTTCTACCTCACCATCTTTGTGTGTCTGTGTCAATACAGATCACATGTTCCAGGCTGCTAACTCTGGAAGGAGATAAAGTGACCTCTACTTTATACTTGCACTCCATGTACCATACCAAGGTCCATGTTTCTTACAAATCATAAACAACTATTTAAACATCCATAATAATATTCTATCCTTTCTAAGTATATCTGAAATTTGGCTGGGAAAATACTTTTACTTTCTCCCTCTGTGACTGTGCTTTTAGCAGGTAAAATTTTTCAAAAGTTTGAATGAAAATGGAATTTGTTTGAAGGAAAATGGAATTTCTTTGAGTGAAAAATATAACTTTAGTGAAATTATGAACATCCTTACATGGGACAAGAACATCAGAGTGCGAATATCACAGCAAGATTGAATCAGCCAACTCGTGCCTTTTAAGTCAACGTGAGCACCACTAAGAAGGCAACATGGAAGAACATTGTCTCCCTTTAATTCATACATTGTAGGCAATTCTGTTGTTTAGCAGTTTAAATATATATATAAATATGAGCCAGCAGTGTGCCCAGGTGGCCAAGAGGGCCAATGGCATCCTGGCCTGCATTAGGAATAGTGCGGCCAGCAGGAGCAGGGAAGTCATTGTGCCCCTGTACTCTGCTTTGGTTAGGCCACACCTTGAGTACTGTGTCCAGTTCTGGGCCCCTCAGTTTAAGAAGGACATTGAGACACTTGAACGTGTCCAGAGAAGGGCAACAAGGCTGGTGAGAGGCCTTGAGCACAAGCCCTATGAGGAGAGGCTGAGGGAGCTGGGATTGTTTAGCCTGGAGAAGAGGAGGCTCAGGGGTGACCTCATTGCCCTCTACAACTACCTGAGGGGTGGTTGTGGCCGGGAAGGGGTTGGTCTCTTCTCCCAGGCAACCAGCACCAGAACAAGGGGACACAGTCTCAAGCCGCTCCAGGGGAGGTTTAGACTCGAGGTGAGGAGGAAGTTCTTCACAGAGCGAGTCATTCATCATTGGAACGGGTTGCCCAGGGAGGTGGTTGAGTCATTGTCCCTGGAGGTGTTCAAGAGGAGATTGGACATGGCACTTGGTGCCATGGTCTAGTCATGGGGTCTGTGTTGATAGGTTGGACTCGATGATCCTCGAGGTCTTTTCCAACCTAAGTTATACTGTGATACTGTGATACTGTGAAACTGGACTGGGTTATACAGAAGAATTTTGTTATTCTTTTCCCAGGTGCTGTCAAAGGGATAGTTTCTCCTGCTCAGCATTTTTCACACCTTTGTAGTTAAAACAATTCCCACAATTTCATGATAGTACCAGCTGAATTTTCTGGTTATGGTTGGTTGGTTGGTTGGTTGGTTGGTTGGTTGGTTGGTTCATTCTTTGGTTTGGTTTGGTTTTGCGGTTTTTGTTGGGTTTGTTTATATTTTCCAACTGAAAGAAAGTTTAGATTCAGTGATTCTCTTGAATCAGGAGAGAAACACAAATAATGCTCTTAGGTAAAAATTACACCCACAATCATCTGTGACACAAAAAAAATCACAGAAGGGGCACCATCTCTGCTTTGGCAAAGCACGGGTTGTTCTTTGTGGTTTACTGATACCCAGGCTAAAGAGTGGCTTTGCTGGCAGGCCCTATGTAGTCACAGAATGAAGGAGACAAATGGAGTTGCTCTTTGGGCAGCAAAAGCTGGAAATCAATAGGGAAGAGGGGAGAGTTTATGTGAAGGTTTAGTGTAAGTCTGATGCAGGTATAATTTATTACACTAGGTAATTGCTTCTGAGAAGGAAGAAAGACCCATCTGAGCAGCCTTTATCACAACATGAGATGGAATTTAATACCTTCCCACATTCAGAGGAGCCTTGTTGCCCTCTTGCACCCAATATAGTATCATTTTATTTTCACTTGGTGAAAAGGATGCATTATTATGTAGAAAACATAAAAAGGTATGGCCACAGGTGAGGAAGGAAAAATCCTTTATGGAATAGCTTGGAGAAATAGTTCTGGATAACCAAGCGTAATTATTCCTAGGCACCCTTTGGAAAGCATTGTCTTATATCAGTTCTGAGGAAGCACTGCATTGAAAATACTCTGTCTATTTACCATTCATAGATTCTGCTCTGGTTTCCAAAGTGAATTAATTAAATGTGATAGGCAATCCAAAATGAGTGAAAAATGTAAACTTTCCAAATTCTAAAAAAAAACTATAAATATATGCTGTGGCTTTTGCATGTGTTTGTTGCACACTTCAAAGAGCTAATTTCAGCTTAAAATTATTCATTGCTGATATTAACTTTGCTTCAGGGTCTCAAAATCTATAAAGCCACCTATCTATAGGAATCTAGAGGCCAAGAAAAATTTACAAGTACACTGTTTTCAAGCATATCACAGAAATGTTCTTACTGTATTCAAGATTAGGAACAGTGTGCTATTAAAAAAAAAAAAAAAAGGGGGAAGAAGTAAGTATCAAAGGAAGGTATATAAAAAGAGGAGATGAACTGACAGTAAGACGTGTAATCTTTCCACTATTCCAAAAGTGGGAAGGTCTCAAACAGAAGATAGAGCCCAGAGATTACAGTTATCAAATGGAGATAATACAGAGAAAACTAATGGAAGATCTAGAAAATATGAGGCAGGAGAAAATAATAAAGGAAGCAGACATGTTTGGTTCAGAGAAGCAAAACCAGGGCAGGTGTGTATGTATATATATATATATATATATATATATATATACACAGTACTATATTCAAATACAAGAAACTTATCTTTAACAGGAAAGACAGGAATCAAGATGTTGGTGGATTGGGTTGCAAGTGAAGGTCAAAGCGTAGCATCAATAAAAACTTCTAGGGGTAAGACATAAAGTTCAGGGCTTGGTGGTCTAGGAGATTTGCAACATCTGTTACTGAGCTTTTAGGATCCTGCCTTGGACCTTCACAGCATAAAAAGATTAACTAAGCAGATCTCAAGCTCTTTTCCAAAACTGTTTTTCTGATTCTACAATGAAATACACATGAAAGCTTCAGCAGCAGATATATCTCAAGTACTCAGCAGCACAAGCAACTCTAAACAGACATGTCACAGGAGTTCTCCCACTGGAAAGGGATGATGTGCTTTTGTGCTCATAGAGCAAATTGTGACTTGGGAAGCCTGTAATGATTTCAGGCCATGAGCCAGACTGCATACTCTGGAGCCATACCTGTTGCCATCACAAAGAGACTGGTGAAGACCAGAGCTGATAACCATTCTCACAGAGATGGTGAAATGGCCGTGTACCAAACCATCCGTACAAAAAGGCTTATGACACAAAAAGAAACCCTGGACATATCTTAGTGACTGAGATTGCCTTCATCTATATTTGTCTCTACATGCTCCTGAGGGAAATAATAAATAAACCCACACTGGTAATGGACAATGATAAAATGTCTGTTCTCAAATATAATAAATAAACCCACACAGATAACCAACAGTGATAAAATGTCTACTCTCATACTGCACAGATGAGAAGCATTTGCAGAAATCAGAGAACACAGCCAAGTTTGGTATAGCATCAATCTGTAGATTCTTCATCTTCTGTTTCTTTGCTAGGAATTTGCAGTCTTCTGGTCTCCTCACTGGTGGGCAGCCGCCACAGGCAAAGGTAATGCACCACACGGAGCCACACTGACCCATTATTTGCTTCTGAAGATGCTATGCAAGAAATTGACCAAGAAAATTTATAAATTCTGATAAGGCACAGCCAATGTACTAAATGCAGGTGCACTATGCAATTTATGCTTGATGCTAGCAACCAATATGACTGGGCAGTGCACAAAGAGCCAGGCCTATGATCCCATCTCTTCCCTTCCTGTGTTTCAGTGAGGTTAATAGGAACAAAGCAGTAAAATGGCCTTAGCTGTGCTCATCACTTCTGTGTTATGGCTGTATATAAAGCACAAGGAATAAAAGAGCGATTTCCAAACACAAAATAGGTGTTGACCCAACATTTTCAGGGAGGTACCACAACCTTGTAAGTGTTGAGCCATCATATATCAAAAGACAATCTAGAGCCTTTGAAGGTCGAAGACCCAAGACATTGACTTCGTGATAAATGAACATTACACACAAAAAAACCCTGCTAGCAATATCAGCAGAGCAAACAGAAGCTTCCAGTCCTGTCAGATCTCTACTACAGCTTTCAGATTATTGGAAGGACCATGGGGTACCATTAGTTAAAGTACTGCTTTGCAGGTTTTAAGAACCAGAACTTACTCAAAACTGGTAGGAGGAAAAAGAGTGCAGATAGGCTATTTGTGGATATCATTTGACCAGCTCAATAACTCAGCAACTTTTTGCCATTAAAATGTCTTTTGAGAGGTAGAGCTTCTATTTATTTTTTATAAATGCACAGCCAGCTGGAACTACAATTTCTGCAAATAGACTTGTTCCAAATATAGCTCAATGTACAGTAGAAAACTGGCTTATTTGTGATGTTTGCATGCTTAGAAGTGCTGGGACATCCAGGAGTGATGTTTCTATTTAGCTAACAACCATTGGGCACTAGCAGCATTGAGCATTCCCTAGTCACAACCCTTTGTGTCAATCTCCACCAAATATTATAAGCTACAAAACAATTATGGGGTATCAATTATTAATTTTATTATGAGAATTTCATCAGTAATTTTAGGTATAAGAATGGGAAGGCTGAGTAGCTTAGGCACCTTTCCCACAAAGAAAACATTTGCGTTCCCAAGCACCTTATTTTCGCTTGATTAATGTTTGCTGCAATATTGCAAAATGCCTGTGAAGGTTCTATTTTTATCAGGATGTTTATTTCTAACTGTATTTGGTTTCCTATATTCTTATGAGATTCACTTCTCTTAGGAGGATGATAGTTTCTAGCCCAGGGATAACAGTATCGGTGTCAGGATAGCAGTTTTAATTTTTTTGCAATGTTTGAGGAAAATCCTATTATTGATCCTCCCAACCAACCAAGCACAGCATCCGCTGCCCTTCCCTCAAACTAAGCTTCCCACATGCACTCTATGCCCTCAGTACTGTTTGTCTCTCCATACACCCACACCTCACAGCCTCCTGTTGCAAAGCAAAGCTCAGAGCTCCAGCTCTGCTGAACAAGTTCATCTCAATGGTTCCAGAGTTCCTGCCTGGGAAACTGATTTCTCATCATCTCTGCTAGACACATCTCTGTGCACAGGCCAACACATTGCTCTGCTAGCACAGATGCTGTGCAAATGTGTAAGGAGAGATAAAGCTCTTCCTACAGCAGACCAGCCCCTCTGGAGATACTTCCTGTGCTTGAGTAATTCCCTCCCCTCAGCCTAAAAATTGACAAAGAATAATCCCTCCAAAACTGCCAGGAACCACTAGCCAGACCCCATCCAGTTCAGTTTCTCCATATCTATGCAGAAATTGAGGAAAAAGGCAGATTCAGCAGAAACAACTTAGATTTCAAGAGGAAATACAGCACTGGAATGCTCTGTACGCTGATGCTTAGCCCTGTTGTAGCTAAGGGAGCAGTAAATTCCTAATTATAGCATTTGGCTGGTGGCCAAGTAACCAGAAACACTGTTCAGCCAAATCTAAATGAGATGCTTCATATCCAATAAAACAGTGAGTTGCATAGAGGTGCCCCTTTTCTTTTGCTTACAGTAAGAAGAAAAAAAAAGTGCAGCACTAGAAAGACAATCTGAGGCAGGACTAGGTGCAAATTTGCAACAGGACATAAACTTGCAGTCTTCACAGGGAAATACTTGTCCTGAAAGATCTTTGCCTTAGCATTGCTATTCCAGGTTGCTGACTAATGCTCACATTCCTGCATTCCCTCCATTTTCTATCAAGTGTGATGCTACAGTGAGGATTGGTCACTGTTGCATGACTGCAGTAACTTACCCAAGTTTCTGTCTCCAGAATGGGCACTGCTGATTTACTCTGAAGGGTTAATGAATCCTGACCCTCATCCCAGAGTAAGGGCTGTGACGTGGCTCTAACGCTCCTTGTAGTGCTCCACTAATACCAGCAGTGCATGTTACTAGCTGCTCTAGTTTTCTGGCGAGGTTTGGGGTCCCAGGGTGTTGGCAGTGCTACATTTCTATTTCAAGTCCCATGACAGCTGATGCTTTTTTTAATATCCATTCCATGTCGTTGTGTAATTATATAAGAATCTCTGCTTTCATTTTCAAGAAGACAAGCTTTTAACCTTCCCAACTGTGTGGAAAACTTGAGCTGTATCTCCAGTATATCCTAACAGGTCAGAAGTACAAAGGCTTCATCGTGCAATCATTTAAGGAAAGAGGTTTATGAAAGACAGGGATGTATAGAAAGTGAGGAGAGGTAAAGCTACCTTTTCAGATATGCTTCCATGTTTTCATCTGGTTTTGTTTTGGGGTTCTTTTATTAGGAGATGAATCAGTGAAGTACCAACATATCCTCTATCTTGCTGGTTTCTTACAGACATTATTGCCATGTCACCTAAAAGAATGTCACTTAAAGACTTTGGTTCCTCTTACCACAGTTTTCATCCCATGATTTCTCTTACATCCCTCATAAAAGCCATACTGGAAGACATTTCAACAGAAGTTGGTAGAATGGGGCTAACACCTGTGTGTGTCCTCTTTGCCTCTCTGCTTCAGCTTGCCCAAGGGGTCTTTTAGAGCTAAACAGCTGCTCTGCTTTATTTGATACTTGTGTTTAAATATAGCATGCATTTTCACAAGAAATAATTACAGGTATTTTGCACAATCATGTGCAGTACATAAGCATAATTATGTAGTCATGCACAATAATGAAATTAAATGATCAATGACAATTCTGTAATCTAGTGATAAGGCTACTAAATAGTCATTGTTATCTCTAGACTCTGTTTTAAAAACTATTATGTTTTATATAATAAGCAATGGAGCACAGAATATCTTTCAATGAAAGGAGTGAAATGGTATCTCGATGCCTAGCACCTATTGTAATTAAAAGTTTGAAATCCCCAATATTAAAAAATATCAGCACCTGAATCTATTCTGGGAAGACTAGGGGATTTGTATTAAAAAAGTTAATTATTTTCCTCCTGAAATATGGAGAGTGTTTAATGCATGTTGATCTGTTAGAGGGCAGGAGGGCTCTGCAGAGGGACCTTGACTGACTGGACAAATGGACAGAGTCCAATGGGATGGCATTCAACAAATCCAGGTGCTGGGTGCTGCACTTTGGCCACAACAACCCCAGGCAGAGCTACAGGCTAAGATCAGAGTGGCTGGAGAGCTGCCAAACAGAGAGGGACCTGGGGGTACTGATTGACAGCCACCTAAACATGAGCCAGCAGTGTGTCCAGGTGGCCAAGAAGGCCAATAACATCCTGGCCTGCATCAAGAATAGTGTGGCCAGCAGGAGCAGGGAAGTCATTGTGCCCCTGTACTCTGCTTTGATTAGGCCACACCTTGAGTACTGTGTCCAGTTCTGGGCCCCTCAGTTTAAGAAGGACATCAAAACACTTGAACGTGTCCAGAGAAGGGCTACAAGGCTGGTGAGAGGCCTTGAACACAAGCCCTATGAGGAGAGGCTGAGGGAGCTGGGATTGTTTAGCCTGGAGAAGAGGAGGCTCAGGGGAGACCTCTTTGCTGTCTACAACTACCTGGAAGGTGGTTATAGCCAGGAGGGAGTTGGTCTCTTCTCTCTAGCAACCAGCACCAGAACAAGAGGATGCAGTCTCAAGCTGCACCAGGGGAAGTTTAGGCTCGAGGTGAGGAGAAAGTTCCTCACTGAGAGAGTCATTCATCGTTAGAATGTGCTGCCCAGGGAGGTGGTGGAGTCACCATCCCTGGAGGTGTTCAAGACATGGCACTTGGTGCCATGGTCTAGTCATGGGGTCTGTGGTGACAGGTTTCATAGTTTCATAGTTTCATTCAGGGTTGGAAGGGACCACAAGGATCATCTAGTTCCAACCCCCCTGCCATGGGCAGAGAAACCCCACACTAGATCAGGCTGGCCAGAGCCTCATCCAGCCTGGTCTTAAACACTCCCAGGGACGGGGCCTCAACCACCTCCCTGGACAACACATTCCAGGGTCTCACCACTCTCATGGTGAAGAACCTCCTCCTCACATCTAGCCTGAATCTCCCCACCTCCAGCTTCATTCCATTCCCCCTAGTCCTATCACTACCTGAGATCCTGAGAAGTCCCTCCCCAGCCTTCCTGTAGGCCCCCTTCAGATACTGGAAGGCCACAATTAGGTCACCTCGGAGCCTTCTCTTCTGCAGACTGAACAGCCCCAACTCCTTCAGTCTGCCCTCATAGGAGAGGTGCTCCAGCCCTCTGATCATCCTTGTGGCCCTTCTCTGGACACGTTCCAGCACCTCCACATCCCTCTTGTAATAGGGGCTCCAGAACTGGACACAGTACTCCAGGTGGGGTCTCACCAGGGCTGAGTAGAGGAGGAGGATCACCTCCCTCGACCTGCTAGCCACACTTCTCCTGATGCAGCCCAGGATCTGATTGGCCTTGCGGGCTGCAAGTGCACATTGAGAGCTCATGTTGAGTTTTTTGTCCACCAGCACCCCCAAGTCTCTCTCCTCAGGGCTACTTTCCAGCCAGTCACTGCCCAGCCTGTATTTGTGCCTGGGATTGCCTCGACCCAGATGCAGGACCCTGCACTTGCTCTTATTGAACTTCATGAGGTTGGCTTGTGCCCACCTCTCCAGCCTGTCAAGGTCCCTCTGGATGGCCTCCCTTCCCTCCAGCATGTCTGCTGCACCACACAGCTTGGTGTCATCAGCAAACTCGCTGAGGGTGCACTCAATGCCACTGTCCATGTCACCCACAAAGATGTTGAACAAGACAGGTCCCAGGACTGATCCCTGAGGGACTCCGCTTGTCACTGGCCTCCACTGGGACATGGAGCCATTGACAGCCACTCTTTGGGTGCAGCCATCAAGCCAGTTCCTTATCCATCTAGTGGTCCACCCATCAAACCCATGTGTCACCAGTTTGGAGACCAGGATGTGGTGCGGGACAGTGTCGAAGGCTTTGCTCAGGTCCAGGTAAATGACATCAATTGCTCGCCCCTCATCTATTAATTTTGTCACCTGCTCATAGAAGGCAACCAGGTTGGTCAGGCAGGATTTGCCCTTGGCAAAGCCATGCTGACTGTTCCCAATTACCTCTTCACTATTCTTTTGAGCGAGTAGTGACTCCAGGAGGATCTGCTCCATGATCTTTCCAGGCACAGAGGTGAGACTGACTGGCCTGTAGTTCCCTGGTTCCTCCTTCTTACCCTTTTTGAAGATGGGGGCAATGTTTCTCCTTTTCCAGTCTGTGGGGACTTCACCAGATTGCCATGACTTTTGAAATATAATAGAGAGGGGTTTAGCAACCTCATCTGCCAGTTCTCTCAGTACCCGTGGGTGTATCCCGTCGGGTCCCATGGACTTGATGAGGTTGGACTTGATGATCTTTGAGGTCTCTTCCAACCTTGGAAGAGATCTGTGATTCTGTGAAAAGTTTGAAGACCTTCTTGAAAGTGTTCTTTTGTTTACTTTATATATACTGCTGGTGCAGATATTTTTTTAAACAATATGTTTCTGGGCCAGATCCTCAGGACGGCTTAATGGCATTTTCCCAAAGAAAACAGATCAACTAAAAGTAAATAGACAGATTAGCTGCAGAACAAGGTCCCCAGCCTTGTCATAATTGTAACTGTCTCTTTGAAACAAAAATTACTGGCAGAAGTGAGACAGTTCAATATTACAGAACAGAACATTAGCCAGTAAAAAATACAGCAGCAAGAGGACCTAAAGTGAATTCTGCATGAACCAAAGGAAGTAGATCAGGGCTGGCTCTGTGGGGAGCAGTCTGCATCCTTGTCCAGCTTTACCTTTCTCCCCAGTGTATTGCAGGACACAGGAACGACATCCGTGAGGAGAGCAGCTGAGGTTCTGTGAGGCTTGTAGCTTGTCCATGGGAAGGTAATTCCACTCTGCATGCTCCTTCCTATCTGCCTGCAAAGCAAAAGAAAAATCAGTGGCTACTTGCCCCTCACAGTCAAATGCTCTGGGACTGACAGGCGAAAGAGTTTTTCAGAGCACTAGTTAGAAACACTGCTTTCAAACCATGAGGTGTGTTGACTTCTGTGCATGGGTCAGCCTGTCCCTTACAATTCAGAAAAAGATGCTGCAAAAGGACTTATTTTAAGTCACCCAATTCTATATCTAGGCAAGTAAATCACTGCCTGGACCTGGAGTAAATGTCATTGTGTCCCAGTACACATCCCAGCACTGATCACCCAAACAGAGATAAGGATTTGATCCTAAGGCTGCAAACAGAAGGTGGGCTGAGGAGATCTATGAGCATCCCCTTTGAGATAAAGTGGAAGGAATAATGAACTGAGCACATTTCCACCTTTTCTACTAAACCACAGTAAGTGCAAAGCTGCTGGATGATGACCAAGCGGTTTAAGGCAAGCTCTCTTTACTGGTAGAAGTATCTTTCACTAGGTCAGCTAGCTGGGGCTACAATATACAACATAAAATGTGTCTGCCTCTTCCTGCTGTTAGACAGGATAATTGGAGGCACCTTCTTGATCTATGCTGCTCTTGTTCTCTACATTTTTCTTTTCTGCAACACCTATCACAGTCACTGGCAGAAGGCAGTGGCCCCACATAAGGAAGTGCTCCCTGATTTGAACTTTTTCCTCTGTGCAAAGGGGAGCAACAGGCTTAACAGTGGCAGCAGTGACTTCACCCCTTATCTTCTGACAGTGCCCTCAGGGAGGGAGAGGGACACAGAAAATACTGCAAGGTCATGGCAGTATTCAAGCTCCATATTTGAATGCTCATTTCCAAATGCGAGCCCGCCTCCACCTCTCTGCCTAAAAACTCAGTCCATCTGTCTGTCTTTCCTAATGATTACTCACATTTTTATTTGTTTTTACTACTAATGTAGCTGGTGGTACAGAAAACAAAATATGTAAGGAGAGACTGGGTTTGGGGATATTTTTACTTACTTTTTTCTCTCCCTTTCATTCTAGTTGAGAACTTGCTCTAAGGCATCTGTTGAAATGGTTGCTTTTAAGTTTTCTTTGTGGAGAAGGATTTCATGACTCCTGGCCCCTAGAGGGCTGTTCTTTGCCCTACCACTTTTCTCTGCCATCTGGCATGTTTACTTGAAGTAAACGTGTAGGGTCAGAGGCCAACATGGACATGTGGAGGGACAGCTTTGTCACAAAAGCTGTGAGGAATAAGTGGGTGCTTCTGAATATAGCACTGTGCATTTTGTTCAGCTGCTGAAGACAAAGAGGTGAGGTTAGTCATACAGTTGAAAGAAAATAAAGAAAACCAAATAGACAAGCAGAATGGTAGATTGTACAACACAAGGCACTCGGTCTCTTTTATTTGTTGCAGGTTTTTATTCCCTATGTATTTCTGGACACATTTCTAAACAGTGTGTTAGAGGGACAACAAAATGTCCTTCTCTCCATTCTTTTAGAGATCTTATTTATACAAGTTCAGTAGTGGCCTAGAGGCCTCGAATCACTGCAGGTACAGATAGGTGGCCCACAACAAGCACCAGTATCTATGACCTAGCTGTCAAGCCACTGTTCTTTTAAATGCAGAATTCCAACTTAGCACCTAAGAACAGGAATTAGTTTGACAAGATTTTCAGGAAGGAAGGAACTGTGAGAGGGTCATATAAATGTAGTCTTTTAAACAAAGATGACCTTGCAATACAGGAATGGATGAATGCTTGTAAGTGTGATGGACGGGACCCCCAACATTAACTTTGCAAGACCAATTCAGTTAGAAGCAAATGAAGCTATATTTACAAGCAAAATCTACACTCTACAATGGAATGCAATGAATATGTACCAAATATACAGTATTTGCAATATTTACAGATATTTACAGATACTTACAATTAATAAACAGCACAAGGACCCCCCTGGCCAAGGATCAGGGGAAGCTACTAGCTTCTCCCTCCCTGCCTTCCCCTCATCCTCATGTACAAAAAGCACAAGAGTAAAGGAGCAGAGAAGTTAGGCTTAGCCAAGGCCAGCCACAGTCATGTTATCTCTCCAGAGTGAAGCAAAACCAGCTGAGAAGAGAAGAGAAGAGAAGAGAAGAGAAGAGAAGAGAAGAGAAGAGAAGAGAAGAGAAGAGAAGAGAAGAGAAGAGAAGAGAAGAGAAGAGAAGAGAAGAGAAGAGAAGAGAAGAGAAGAGAAGAGAAGAGAAGAGAAGAGAAGAGAAGAGAAGAGAAGAGAAGAGGGGAAAATTGTTATGGTACAGCTCATCTTATTCTAGATATTTACCCAATGAATTTGTTTGGAATAATCTTTTGTTTTCCTTTTTACACCCAATAGTGATTTATTTATATTTTTCTACTTTTCTGCTCAAAATCTGTAACTGAATTTTAAAGGCATAGCCTAAAACCACCACAATGGGGCTGGGTGACAGAGAGTCTTTTGCTTTTTCAGTGTTAGCTTTATCCAGAGTTGGTCACAGATTTGTTATGCCTGTGTGACTAGTATCATGATAAACTTAAGTCTAATCCCTGGAAGATTTTCTGCTTTCATGCACATACGCTTTCCCAGTCTTGTTGCATCTCTGCCATGCAATTCAGAGCTGCTTTGTTGTTGGTAAGAGAGTACCAGTGGCCCAAAGACAAAAGTTGCCTCACCCCAAGGTCTTTTTAAGTGGCCTTCAAAAAGCAGCTCTAAGAGAAAGAGGCCTACTCATAAGTAGATGTCTCTGAGAGGAGAAGTCTTCTGTCTCACTGAAGTACTCGTTGAGAGCAGCAGGGATAGGATGCATCCCACCCTGGCAGCTGCATGGCTTAGGGGTTAAAAAATTCAGCTCCTCACAACCCATCCCATAGTCTAACCCAGGTGTTCAGCCTTCACTGATATGACCATCAGCCTCCTCATAATATGATGGCAGAGGACAAAACTGCTTTGAGATTTGGCTTCTTTCGTCATGGGGTACATGCCAGATAAGTTGATTAAAGATGCATAAGATGGTTTATCCCCTTCCGTGAACCAAAGAGCAGACATCAGCTATGGTGGCTCCTCTGCACAGAGCCTGCCTACTACAGAGAGGAGAACAAGTTCAACCACTGAAAGTCTCGCACAAGTTACTGTTTCCTGAGAGCAAAAAGGAGTAGGAGAGGACATCACTCAGAAGCACTACCACAAGCACTGCCCTTTATTGGGTGAAGGAAAATTCATACTACAGAATTCATTGCTCAATGTAATGACAGCATGTACCATAAAGGGCTGTCAAAGGAGCAAACCCAATTGCTCCACCCAATTTCAGATCATAACTAAATCTGACCATGTAGCAAATAACACACAGGTTAACACTGATATCTTATTAATGGATTCCTTTTTGCAGCTATGAAACGGTGTAATCTCTGAATCAACTTTACTACACAAAGTTCCATTCATCCATATTTAATATATGAGCTCTATTAAAAGTTTGTATTAAGCCCAGACAATGAATAATGGAAAATTCCATTTTAGATTCTATCAAGTTTTCCTTGGAAATAAATCAGCCAAATAAATTAAAAAAAATAAAATATTTTGTAAACAAACCCAAGTACAATATGTTTTATGTTTATCTTCATTAGCCTAAATTTTTATTTCACTGGTGAAGAAAGAGCTTTTTCTTTTGGCTCCTAGTCAAAGCACTTTGCAGGTTTCAGACTATATGTCTCCCTGTAATTCCTTCTTTCTTCTGCTTCTTAGCATGGATTGGTAACCACAAAACAAGCAAACAAGCAAACAAAACCCACAAACAAACAAAAGCAAAAAAAAGGACTGTTTTCTTTGAAGGATGATGGAATTACAAGGGCTAAGTGAGAGAGAGGTCTGATGTTCACACAAACAAAAGCATGTATCTCTAGAGGCTAGCCTACCTCTAGAGGCTACCCTACCTCATAGAAGATCTGAAAGGATTTCTCCAGAGATAAATGTATTAGTACCTGGAACTTAGGAACGTGGTTTCGTGTTGACCCTTCAGTGCTGGGTTGAAGGTTGGACTGGATAATCTTTGAGATCTCTTCCAACTGGATGTTTTCCACGGTTCTGGGGTTTGTAGTTTGACTCATAATACAAGAGGATTCTTGCTTCCGTTTGCTGCTTCCAGTGTCCAGTTTTGGGGTGTTGATCTTTTCTGGTGGGCAGGCTGTGGGCTTCTGCGGTGGGTAGGGTTGTTTTATGGCTGGCTTCTGCTGCTGCTTCTGCTTTTGCTGTGCTTTTTCTGCAAACACACTAAGGACTTGGGGATGCTGGCAGGTGAGAAGCTCAATATGAGTCACCAGTGTACACTTGCAGCTGAGAAAGCCAATCACGTCCTGTATTACATCAAGGGAAGTATGGCCTGCAGGTCGAGAGACATGATTCTTCTCCTCTACCCTGATCTCATGAGACCTCACCTGGGGTACTGTGTCCAGTTCTAGAGTCCCTATTACAAGAAAGATATGGTCATGCTAGAACTTGTCCAGAGAAGGGTCACAAGGATGATGGGAGGGCTGGAACACCTCTCCTATGAGGACAGGCTGAGACAGTTGAGGTTGTTCAGTTTGAAGAAGACTCCATGAAGACCTTATTGTAGCCTTCCAGTATGTGAATGGGGCCTACAAGAAAGCTGGTGAGGGACCTTTCAGGGTGTTGGATAGTGACAGAACTAAGGGGAATGGATCCACGCTACAGGAGGAGGAGATATTTTCATTAGACATTAGGAAGACGTTCTTCACCAGAAGGGTGGTGAAACACTGGAACAGGTTGCCCAGGGAGGTGGTAGAAGCCCCATCCCTGGAGGCTTTTAAAGCCAGGCTGGATGTGGCTCCTGGCAACCTTATCTAGTGTAAGGTGTCCCAATCTGAAGCTGTGCCAGGGGAGGTTCAGACTGGATGTTAGGAAGAAATTCTACACAGAGAGAGTGGTTGCCCATTGGAATGGGCTGCCCTGGGAGGTAGTGGAGTCACCATCATTGGAGGTGTTTAGGAGGAGACTTGATAGGGTGATTGGTTGCATTTGATTAGGTGGTGTTGGATGATAGGTTGGACGCAATGATCTTGAAGGTCTCTTCCAACCTGGTTTATTCTGTTCTGTTCTATTCTATTCTATCCTATCCTATCCTATCCTATCCTATCCTATCCTATCCTATCCTATCCTATCCTATCCTATCCTATTCAAATACCAAAAAAATCTTATTGAGAAGGAGTGCCATGTAGCAGCCTTGGACACCTCTATCACTGTTTCAGTGGTGGAACTGATTCAGTACCAATTGCAACTACAGATATGCATGTAACTCTTGGAATATTTATTACATTTGTAAGACCATGGTGAATGGAAAGCTGATGCTTCCTAGTTTTATTTAACATTCTAATTGGATTGCACTAGCTCAGAATTCCAGTGACCAAACCTGCAAATGTGGGGAAAGAAAGCAGAGGGAATCAAAGTTATCCATCTGAAATAATCTCAAGGATAAGATTGTCAGACCACTCTATTGAGTTACTGTTTTCTCTTTTGTTATAGGCTAATTCAAATGCATTCCTCCAGTACAAATGCACAGCATATGCAAGTATGAGAATTACTTGTTTGGAAATCTACAGGAATCAAATGCATTTTGCTTAAGCATTCATCTCACCAATCTGATTTTAAGAAGTTAACCCTTCCAGTCAATGACTGAAACAGTACCACAAAGTCAGTGATTACTTTTAAGAAGCTCTTTGAATTTTTCATCTCAACAGACAATTATAAATATGTACAATTTGTTGATAAATATGAACACAGGAAACAACCTCACAAAGCTTTATACAGTAAATCATTTCAAATAGTTTACTTTGTTCTATGCACATGCTCATACATATATTGACACATACATGCTCTCACACAACACATGCAGAACAAGCAGGAACTTGCCCAGTGATTTATAGCAGTATTTTAGAAAGTCATTCAAATATACAGCATAGCTGCTTAGTTCTGGTTTTCAAATGTTCCTGTCATCATTTACAGGCATTAATGATCTCTAAATGGCAATAATTTTTGTGTCTTCATTCTACATCATGCGTACTTTCCAATGTCAGTTTGTGGAGAAATGTTGCTGTCATAGTGCTACCTGTGATATGAAAGAAAACCCAGACCTGGAAATTGCAGTCATAAAGATTGTATGACTATGATAGACAATATTTTGGATCTGGGCATAGCAGCTAGTTCAACTCACTATGCTTATAACTTGGACTACGCATAAGACTCAAAGTCCTTATAAGGAGCTAGGGGAGTCCTGAGGGAGCTGGGGTTGCTTAGCCTGGAGAAGAGGAGACTCAGGGGTGACCTTATTACTCTCTACAACTACCTGAAGGGAGGTTGTAGACAGGTGGATGTTGGTCTCTTCTCCCAGGCAGCCAGTACCAGAACAAGAGGACACAGTCTCAGACTGCGCCAGGGGAGGTTTAGGTTGGATGTTAGGAAGAAGTTCTATACAGAGAGAGAGATTGCCCAACAAAGAGAACCAACAAAGAGAAAAGAAGGTAAGAACGCTAGGAGGCCTGCCTGGATGAGCAAGGAGCTACTGGACACATTATTACTTCAAAAGAAACTCTACAGGAAGTGGAGAGAAGGACAGGTAGAACAGGGGTACATAAGGAAGCTGCCCGAGCAGCAGGAGTCCTGGTTAGGAAAGCCAAAGCAGAGTTTGAATTGAATCTAGCCAGGGAGATTGGAGGGAACACTAAGAACTTTTACAGGTATATTAATGGGAAGAAGAAAACTAGGGAAAGTGTGGGCCCCCTCAGAAAGGAAACTGGTGACATGGTCACAAGTGATGAGGAAAAGGCATGAGGTGCTTAATAACTTCTTTACCTCAGTCTTCACTGCAAGGGCCTCTAGCCACACTCCTGATGTTATGGAAGACAATGCCAGGGACGGGGAGGAAGAACTGCCCATTGTAAGTGAAGATCATGTTCGTGATCACCTGAAGAACCTGAAAGTGTTCAAGTCCATGGGACCCGACGGGATACACCCACGGGTACTGAGAGAACTGGCAGATGAGGTTGCTAAACCCCTCTCTATTATATTTCAAAAGTCATGGCAGTCTGGCGAAGTCCCCACAGACTGGAAAAGGGGAAACATTGCCCCCATTTTCAAAAAGGGTAAGAAGGAGGAACCAGGGAACTACAGGCCAGTCAGTCTCACCTCTGTGCCTGGAAAGATCATGGAGCAGATCCTTCTGGAGGCACTACTGACACAGAAGAATAGTGAAGAGGTGATTGGGAACAGTCAGCATGGCTTTGCCAAGGGCAAATCCTGCCTGACCAACCTGGTTGCCTTCTATGAGCAGGTGACAAAATTAATAGATGAGGGGCGAGCAACTGATGTCATTTACCTGGACCCGAGCAAAGCCTTCGACACTGTCCCGCACCACATCCTGGTCTCCAAACTGGTGACACATGGGTTTGATGGGTGGACCACTAGATGGATAAGGAACTGGCTTGATGGCCGCACCCAAAGAGTGGCTGTCAATGGCTCCATGTCCCAGTGGAGGCCAGGGACAAGCGGAGTCCCTCAGGGATCAGTCCTGGGACCTGTCTTGTTCAACATCTTTGTGGGTGACATGGACAGTGGCATTGAGTGCACCCTCAGCGAGTTTGCTGATGACACCAAGCTGTGTGGTGCAGCAGACATGCTGGAGGGAAGGGAGGCCATCCAGAGGGACCTTGACAGGCTGGAGAGGTGGGCACAAGCCAACCTCATGAGGTTCAACAAGAGCAAGTGCAGGGTCCTGCATCTGGGTCGAGGCAATCCCAGGCACAAATCCAGGCTGGGCAGTGACTGGCTGGAAAGCAGCCCTGAGAAGAGAGACTTGGGGGTGCTGGTGGACAAAAAACTCAACAGGAGCTCTCAGTGTGCACTTGCAACCCGCAAAGTCAATCAGATCCTGGGCTGCATCAGGAGAAGTGTGGCCAGCAGGTCGATGGAGGTGATCCTCCTCCTCTATTCAGCTCTGGTGAGACCCCACCTGGAGTACTGTGTCCATTTCTGGAGCCCCTATTACAAGAGGGATGTGGAGGTGCTGGAACATGTCCAGAGAAGGGCCATGAGGATGATCAGAGGGCTGGAGCACCTCTCCTATGAGGACAGACTGAAGGAGTTGGGGCTGTTCAGTCTGGAGAAGAGAAGGCTCCATAAACAAACAAAACAAAAAAAGATATTGCTTCCATTCAGATTAGCATGATCACAAAATATTGCTATTAACAAAAGTAATAAATTTGGGCTCAACCAGATAATTCACCTCTATTTATTAATTGGGAACAGCATTAAAATGTACATATAATCACATGTAAAAGGTTCACAGGTTTTCTAAAAATAATAAAGCCCAATTCAAATACAGGTCTAGGAAAGCCACCACAATGCTGAACAAATGGCTTACTATCATGGGTTTAGCCAATTGAATCTCAGGATGAGTATTTGATAGCATGATGACATCATGCCAGCTTTAAAATGAAAGTGCTGGCCTGAGCACAGTATCATGGGGCTTGAAGTTCAGTTTTCAACAAGAGAGGCTTCCTGTTTCTTGCTGCTGATTTTGGTTTCCACTTTTGGGTGTTGGTCTTTTCTGCTGAGTAGGGTAGGGCTTGGGGGATGGGAGGGAGGGGTCATTTTATATATGGCTTCTGCTGCTGCTTCTTCTTCTTTTGTTGTGCTTTTCTGCAAAATAAGCTAAGGTAATTGTACATTGTGTCATCTCATTAAACTCCTTATCTCAACCCAGGGCTTTGTTTTGTTTTACTTTCCCTCCTGTCTCTGTCGGAGGGGCTTTCTTGTGAGAGCAAGATGTCTGAAAACAGGATATTTACTTTCTTCTGAATCAACAAAAGTTTTTCACAAAAAAAAAAAAAATACAGGTTAGCAAACTTAAAGGTTTGGAACAAAAATTAAAGGCAGAGTTCCATGGAGTGTAAGACATAAACCACTATAAAAGACATGCTTGTAAATGATTATTACTGATCATTTTGTTCTCCACTCCAATTTCATGTTCAGTCCACTAAGTGCACCAAAAAAAAAACAAACTAAAAAAAAAACTCCACTGAATTTTGAGGCTAAAAGACAGAATTATACACTATATGTTTGATTTTCCCATCCTTTTAAGTGTCAAATGCCACAAGGCAGCAACTTCAAGCCCTTCATAAGTGCATCTGTGTGCCTGAAGTTAAAAATAACCACGTACGAGCATTTGGGGTTAGATTTGGTCCTCTAAGCCCATGATCATAAAAATGTGCTGTACATTACTTTGACATTAAAACTGAGGCAGGGAATCACAGTTTTTAAACTAAAATATCACATTGTAAAACTAATAGATAGCTTTTGTCAGTAGCTATTACTGACATGAATGCTAATGATCTGACACTAAGTAACTCGCTGCAGTTGTATTTAATAAATACTCTTTGTCTTTCAGGGACAGAAAGAAGGAGACAGATACAGCAAAACCCTGTGCCATTCAAAAAGTACAGTGAGTCTCTTCAATTAAAAGAATAAAACCAGTTCTTTCAGAAACATTTATTACCATGCAGCTCAAGGGCTCAGTTAATTCATAAGGGAAGAAATAAAATTACAGGACTGTGTAAGCAACACACTGCATTATTCTCAGAAAGGATTTTCAGTTTTCAAATACTGAAACCAGGGATAGATGGGAAGCAAGAATCTTTATCATCAACTTCTAACAAAAAATTATGTCAGGATTATTTCTGTATGTCCATTAGATGGTTCCTGGCAACCTGAGCAACAGATACACTACTGGTGGATTAGCCAAAACTTCTGGTTTACAAAGTGAATATGAATAAAATATCTCCTGTGTCAAAACCTGCTCTTCAACAGTTTACATATAAACATCTATCACAAGGCCTAAAAAAGTCTGCCATGTGAGATCTGGTGGTTACCCATATATCAAATTTCAATAGACCCACTTCTAAGAATCAGAGACTTCCATTACTTTCTCAATGATGCCACCTGATGAAAGACTTGTATGCTTGTTAATCACAACAAAGTTGTTAATCAGAACAAATGAAGTTGTACTTTTTATGTTACCTTTCTCTGCAGGCAGCTCAAAATTCAACAGGATCACCGGGTCTGGAAGTAAACAAACAAAAGGGATGTAAACTCTTAAACCCAAACAGCAACCATCAGGTTTATCACGTCTTCCAATTCGTTTCCAGCAACTAGCCTAAGTTTTGTTCTGTCAGGGTTCATTTTTAATTATCTGGCTTCCACTCAAACCAGGTTTGTGTGCTCCAAAGACTGGCAAAGTCAAATAAGATTCAAAACAATAGAGATAGGAATATCACCTTGAAAGTGACAGTTTAAAACAACTCATTTCCTCTATCTCCTCAATATATGTGGTGAGCAAAGACATAATGCAACAGAGTCCTGATATATCTTAGATGAGAGAATCCTTCAGGCAGATGGTCAGCTGTCTATCATTCTATCTTGTGATCTTTCATCTTGAGAAGTCTGGCATCAGAAAAATAATTCCACCTACCTCTATCATGATCTGCAAGCATATTCTCAGTACTTTGTAGCAGAAAAGCCTCTTTTATTGTCCTTACAATAGGTATTAATGGTCCAAAAGATGTGCAAAGAATTGTGCCCTGAAGAATTAATCCCATGGCCAGATCCATCCAGATGGACCCTCACTCTCAAAAGCAAAGACTCAGGTTTAAAAGCCTAATTGCCATGATTTTATGCACAGTCACAATAAATTAAGGTTGTCACCTGTCATAGTAATTTCTGGCTAAAAATGTGTAAATATGGTCATAGAGTTGTCTTACAAATCTAGTTTGTGAATGCTTTTTGCGTTTCACAAAGATGCTGTCTGAGGCTACAAACAATAGATAATATAAATTATGCCTAAAATGGAATAATGTTTTTTCTCCTATTTTTAATGATACCTAGATCCACCTTTTGTATAACAAAGTAAGAATTAACCTCAAACTGATACTGACCTTCTAAGAAGCCGGAACTGGAATTTTCAGTGCTTTTAGATGATGCAGTAGTGAGGTGGTTACGTACATTACTCTTCTCTTTAATCTCAAGAGTTTATTAATAGCTATTAAAAAGATGATACTTGAAAAGAGCATCAGCAATCTGTTACAGAGGTTGGATCTTCATATCACTACAGCTTCAGCTTTCAATATCCCTACCGCAGCCCCCATTTCCGGCATTAGGAGAAAACCACACAATTTCCTCTCCCCCTCCCCCCCTACACTTTATAACCTCAGGTTCTGTTTCAGGGACCTGTATTTCTGTTTTGATTCCCCTGCCACACAGGTAAACATTGTACTTTCCATTTGATATAAGCCATTAAAGTCAGTAAACAGCAAAAATGAATAAAACAGCAAGTTACATATTTTTAACACCTCTGAGTTAAAACTATTTTGCAATAGGGAAGAAGAACAGATGCTCATTTCTAAATGCTAAAGCCACCAACTGGGAATATGCCAGTTGTAACTGCTGCCATCTGTTTTCAACTGTTCTTTTTACCTAGCTCTCTGAGATTCATATTTGAATTCACAGCCATACGTTTCCACTAGGAGTGGGACAGTGGGAATAGTATAAGCAGAATTTTTCCCATGTGCTCTCACCTTCATTAAATAAGAACTTCCAGTAATTACTGGTCTGCAAGATCTCTATGAAATGATAAATCAGGGGCAGTTCTTGCAAGGAGTACATGGTGGCAGCAGTTGTTTAATAAACACTTTTCATTACTGCTTTCCCACTTTTCATTTGACCTGTTTACTTTCTGCTATTCATCTACTTATCCTCACTGTGGTTAGGTAGAAGGGGAGTATATATCTCTAGGCTTATATAGGGATAACTCAGCTCTCTGTGGAAACTAAACATTTTGTGCATACCCAAGTGTCTGCTGCTCCGGATCAGCTGTGTCACTGAGTTGCATAGTGCAGTTAATGCCTATTTGTGTGTAAACACATTCAGTTACCCCTTATGCCCACGTACTCACACCTTTTGCAGTGCAA
Organism: Melanerpes aurifrons; assembly: GCA_011125475.1. Lineage (NCBI taxonomy): Eukaryota > Metazoa > Chordata > Aves > Piciformes > Picidae > Melanerpes > Melanerpes aurifrons. Next base: position 4,437,154 of record WWNC01000048.1, on the reverse strand, counting down.
GGTAGCAGTAGCACCAGACCAACATAGGTACAATATAGCATATATAGTGTAAAAAAAATCCCTCATTACACCAGCATTTTTTTTTTAATGTACAAATGCATTTCTATTTGTCTAGAGAAAATCCATATTTAAATCTTCCTCAGACCCTCCTACACACACAGTAAAATGCAAAAGAAAATTTCTCCATCCCCTCTAGCTTCAGCACCATTATTGCGTAACTATTTGCAAGATTGTAGATTATTATTATTTGAGCTGTTTATTGCCGACCTAGAGTGTACATGACAGGGTATTTTATATATGACCTTTTGCAACTGGTCTATAGAGTTGTATGTCTGCAACAGCCCCAGAAAGGTTTTACTTTTTTTCATGGCAGCTACTGTCTTAGCCAATACATATACTGAATGAGACTTCTCAAGGCTTAACCACAAGAGATGCTAATATTTGAGATCAAAAGCCAAGACCTGCAGCTGACCTCGGATACAGATCACATCTTCATACCTCAGGCACCCTTTTAGGGCTGTTCTCACAAACAGACTGGCCTCTCAACAAAGAGTGCTGTTACAGGACTCTTTATCAACGTCTACTGACCAATATATCTTTTAAAAGATGAGGAACTCACTTTTCAAAGATATGTGAGTAGTTTTCAGTACTATTAGTGGCATGAGTGATACTGAACATTTAGATACTGAGCCTTCCTTTTTCTCTGTGTTAACAATTTATTGCAGTCCTGCTGGTCATTTTCACAGGAAAACTTTGAGCTATAAAAAAAGCAGCACTCCACCTGAAGGCCTGTCATCCCATCTCTTCACGAACAATAGGTCAGAATAAGGAATTACTCAAAATGTCCTAAATATAAAGCACACCACCTTATTAGTCTTCACTTTCTTATCACTATTTTTTTCCTGAATGTTAAAGACACAGAACTGGGGGCAGGGGGAACCAAAAAACAACTATCTAACTATATTTTTAACCTTCTAATATCGTGATTAAAGAAATTTAAAATCATCTGAAGAAAGAAAAATATTCCTCTTGAGATCTCTAGGTATATCTTATGCTTGTGACAGCATTTCATTCCTGATAAGTCAGTGCCTCATATTGTAAGGGTCCTTGAAGCACCAACAGAAGAGAACACAATGGTTTCCACTTTTCCTATTTTAAAGCACCACAATAAGCAGCAAAAGAAGAGAAGGGCAAATGTCATTTTTTGTGGAGCTTAATCAGGACTAGTGCTATCCATGGGGAAAAAAAAATAATAATAAACAGCAGCAGAAACACCATAAAAGAAAATGAAAGATTACACTCTTATCAATACACACTCTTATAGACAGAGTTTGTAAATAATGTGCTATCACCTCTTAAACAATTATATATATGGAAAGCAGTAGTGATGTGAACAACTCACAAGAGTCAGATTACTATTGTGTAGAGGTTTTGTAGAGTCTAGAAGGCTCTGAAACAGTGAGTTCAGCAGAATATCAGAAAAAGGATGTTTTAAAAATGCTTCAGAGTGATAACCCTCTTTGTAAAAGGGATGTACCCTTTAACTTTTCCTATCACTTTTGCTATCATTTAATCTCAGGGCATAGACAGTAGGGGTGTCCAAAATGAGATCTTAAACTTCACTTTGAAACAACTTGTACAAGACATACAACCATTGATTCTTGCCCATCTTTCTGATCAAATCATGTCTACATTTCAAGGATCTTTCAAGAGGTCATCCATTTTGTATCAAAGACAAAAGTATGAAAACTGAAAAATCCTTCTCCACCACCTGGAGAAAAGCAAAATCCCACACCCTCATGAGTCTCACCAACAGTGTTGTAGTGGTCAGCATGAGGCAGTTCAGCACAAGTCTGTCATATAGCCATCTATGGTAAAAGAGGTATATGGCTTATTTATCCTTCTGACTCTTTCATAATTTCATTACTAAGTTGGGAGAGAGTTTAAATGTTGGCTTTTGCAGTTGCTTTTGACTGTTCTGAATATCCATATCATCATTAAATGTTAAGCACAACAATAAATTTTTTTCTCATGATGACATAAATGTCAAAGAAAATAATTAATTAAATTAGGAAAGATACCTTTCTGTAGCCAAGGTTCTACCTTGCACTACCAAACAAAATGTTAGTTACTAAATGTCAAATTCCTTTCTTTTTCTTTTTTTTTTTTTCCCTGTCTTAAAAAGAAAAAGTTGGAGCAAAACACTTCATGAAAGGGGCAGAATGTGCCACAGGAAAAGCTAATAATAATGCGAACTATACTACTATGGAATAGATCTCTTGAGAAGAAGTCAGTGAATATCAAAATCAGGTACCAGAGAGCATATTTACAACCTAGAAAACCTTAAGGCAGAAAATATGAGTGCCTAATGTCAATGGCATTTTGTCTTCACAGTATCATATTTGGAAACTGTAGAATTTCAAAATGACAGAATAAAAAGTTGGGGAAAGGAGGAGAAAAGAACTGTGAAAGTTCTTCAAGAGCTTTCCAACCTTAAGTGGGTAATCATGAAAACTTCTTGGGTAAAATAAGAACACAGTACTTCACAACCAAATACAACCAAATACAACATTTGAGAAGAAATATGCTTGACAGACACAAAAAAATCATGTTACATTTTCTCTGAAATATTTTAAAAGCCTGCCAGGAGGTTTAAAGCAGAAATTACCTCTTTTGGGTTTGTTTTCTTTGGTTTTGTTCCTTTTTTTGTCTCTATTAAAACTAAATTAAATCATAGTAGAGATGCACAAACATAATCAGTTCCTTTGGGTATGCAACCTGAGACACTTGTCTGGTCATACTATGTATATTCTATGAGGATTTCAGTACGCTGTTACTAAGAAATGTCAAAAGGTACAAAGACTTTGTGTAAATATTATATTGCAAATTAGTGTTGATCCAATTTTAATATGAACCAGTTGAACTCAGTGAACTGTATCTCCCAACAACATGGACCAACCTTGTAGGTCACTGCACAAATACACGAGGATCGTGGCCTCAATATTAATTTTTACAAAAAGCACTTTCACAGCTGATCACTGAGCATTAGGTATAAGTAACCTCAGAGAAAAAGAAAGTCAACTGTAACAGGGAGGATGTGTAGCACAGTCCCAGGGAAGTATCAAGCAAAAATGGTATACTTCTAATTTTTGAAAATCCATAGTCAATGTCAAACTACACATCAAAAACTACCTGTTACTGCTGCCAAAGCTAGTGCTTTTTTCTCTGTTGGCCTCAATAAATTGTTTCTGAAATTACATACTCTTTTAGACACAGTTTAACTTAATTTTTTTTTTTTTTTTGAAGCTAAAAGAAAGACTTTTAAAGTTTGTGCATTACAGTACTGTGAGAAAATAAATATAGAAGGTAGAATAGAATAGAATTAGCCAGGTTGGAAGAGACCTTTGAGATCATCAATATGCCACTTGAAGGGAAAAAAAAAAGAGAAAAAAAGAGGTTGAAAATACAAAGTTGAGCAAAACAAAAGAGGTTAAAGATGTATGAAGAGCTGCTGTGATGGGCTACTGGAAAGATTAGACGCTAGTGAGCCAATGGAGCTACAAGTAGTGATTCACAGGCAGGGCTTCCTAAGCATGTGCTATTGACATCTTCAGGGATAGATATCAGTCTATAGACAGACAAAAAAAAATACTGCCTGTTCCCCAGATGAGAGACAGAAGCTCTTCCTGTTTTTTTCCCGTGAGAATAAGTGTCAGGATAAGCAGCGTGACTCCTGCAGAGCACAGATAGCAGGTGGAGCAGCATCACAGTAATAGCAATACAACTAACTCCTGCTGCTGCTAACACCACAGCTCAAAGCACTTCCCCTCTAATGGCAACAGCACCTGAGCAAACCAGGTCATAGAAATACTGGGGAGCTGGGGGGGGGGAGAGGGAGTGAGAACAGGAATCCTTCTTAGAAGCTCATTTCTTTCTCTCAACTCTTTGTAGATGGTGATCCTGGGTAGGATAAAGAGAAAAAAAAAAAAGTGGGGGTAGGGGTGGGTGGGCTGAGGAAACACCCACAACTTTTGTTCTCCCTGGTCCTTCCAAATTGGAAGCTAGATAGAGAATGTGATCAGTAAAACAGCACAGAAAAGAGTAGTGTAGTTAAAGTCAAGAAAAGAACCAAGGAATCGTGCAAATTAATCTAGAAACACAAACTGACTCAAGTAAAACTGAAACTAGTGCTTGAGGCTTGCTGAATTCACTTGATTTGGAACAGTGTCTGATAACAATCTAAAATACTTTCAGTGGATGTTTTCACTGTGTAGATACTAATTCCTCCTCAGAAGTAGCTTTTCCAGCTTCTTCTTGACCTGTTTTTGGTTCAGAATATTATTGTTTTTAAAATCTCAGCATCTATTTATTTGATAACACAAACCTAGTACTTTCTTTCTTTTCCTAATGTCTGACCGCAGACAGTAGTTTTCACAAGCCAGGATACACTCCATATGACAGCAAAATACTTCAGGAAAAAAAAATACATTTTTCTTAAAGGGTTTATGTGAAATTCAGGAGCTATCTTCTCCAGACTTACCGTGACAACTGTTGTTTAACCCTCTCCCCTTTTCAAACAAATGTTTTATTATTGTTTTCTCAAGCTCTTATGTGCCAAATGGTAGCAAGCCATCAGCCTAACTCAGATCTAGTGTTAAATAATGCCAGTAACACTTCAGACTTTCATTACAACTATAGAATCTATGTCTGAGGTTTTCAAAACTCAGCACTTTAAATTTAACATCTTTCTTATTATTTTAATAAATGTTTACTTATTAATTGCTGTTAACCATCCAGAATTTCTGCTTTAAACAAGATTCTAAGCCGTTAAAATCACAAACCTACTCTAAGTATTAAAATAAACATGTAAATTTCACACTCACAGTGCTTCCCTCCTTTAAAAAGGAAAAATCCTTCTAAAACTGGCCTGATCTGCACAAGGGCTCCTCTATTCTTACATTTTATGCTTGTGTATTTCATGAACTATTTACCCTTATACAGTACAAACGTGAATCATTCTCTCCTTAATTGCCAATATGTCACAGTTAAGCATACATATGCAGCTGACAGACTGGGCCACCATTTGTTGCAGGGGGAGAGTGTTGAGAAGGCAGCTGTCACAGTGATATCAGTGCTCTGGTCAGGCGGAGCAAGCAGACCAGGCATGCACAAATTCCATTATCTTAGCCTTATTCTTAATCCTGCTGCCCTACAGAGAAAGGTTGTTACAGTCTCAGCTAGCGAAGGCCCCAGCTGCAGAGTCCTGTTAGCCACCATCAGCTGCTGGCCACAGTAATCTCTCTGGGGAACTCCTAGTCCACCGCTTTCATCTACAGATGTTAAATCAAATGTTTGGCAGGTATTCCTCAGGGACCCACCAACTTGGTTGTACCATGCTTTTAAAAATTCTTATTCAAAAGACAGTTGGCTGCACTTCTTTCCTATAGTTTAGCTGAAATTCAGAGAATTCATCATCTGTGCAGTCAGCACTGTACAGACGGGTGAGGAGAGGAGTATTTGGTAGTATTTGTTGAATGTCTTTCATGAGGGAGCCTAGCAGCTTGCGGGGTTGCAGGACAATTGGATCAGCTAGACTACTGTGCTTACTTGGTTTATTTAAAAATCCCTTTAGGCTCTAAAGTCAATGTATCTGAAATACTGTTGCAGCTTTCTAACAGTTATAGATGAAGGAGCTGTGTAGCCTCATTTAATCTCTTTACTTCTTCAGAGATCTGCATACTTTTATCATTTCCATTACTTTAGGAGCTGTGATTGGATTTAACTGCCTGCACATTAAATTAGTGTCAACTGCCATTCTTTGTGTACTTTTGTTAAATTTGATCTGGTCTATATGGCAGTATGAGGCAGAGACACAGTAAGTATATTAAAAGTTTACCACACAAAGCCTGAAAGACTTAAGATCTGGAATTATTGTTCACATAAAGACAACTAAGCTCATGTTCTTACCATACTTCTTTTAAAGGCTGATACAATTGATATAAAATTCTGTCTCCCACCCTTCTGTGCATCAGGAATACTAAGCCATGTAGGAATTTCTCATGCTGAACCAATGCCTCCCTTTCCTCCCCCAGTATAATAACGCTGGGTTCACATCTCTAGGAAATTATGGTTTTCATCTACAAAACAGTCACAGCAGGGACACACAGAGAAAGACTCTACCATTTAGACCACACTTGCCAGATAAATTGTTTCTGCTGAAAGAAGCTGAGGTCCATGCATCACTGGCTTCCCTGGTGGGATTGGGAAGCCCCTTCAGGGGTTTCCACTCTACTAATGGGCTCTTAAATGGATTTATCTGCTATTAAGTGATCACAATCACAACTTTTTGTTTGTTTGTTTTATTATATCATCAATGACAGGAAAACTACTGTGGTTTTAAGATAATGAATGTGTTAGTTGAAGCATGATTTCTGACTAACTTTACTGACATTTTTCTGATGCACATCCATCTTCCAGCAGTTTATCACCCTTTTTCTGCAGCCTTACTAGACTACCCAACCTAGTGTCTTGCTAAGCACCTATAAAGATCATCAGCCTTGTCACATATGGCAGATCTTCACGGGAGACAAGTGGTATGCAACTTGTATTAGAGATGCTGTGTCCAGCAGGAGTAGGGAGGTGATTGTCCCCTTGGTGAGGCCACAACTCAAGTATTGTGTTCAGTTTTGGGCACCTCAATACAAGAGAGATGTCAAGGTGCTAGAGAGAGTGCAGAGGAAGGCAGCAAAGCTGGTGAAGGGCCTGGAGAATAAATCTTATGAAGAGCAATTGAAGGAGCTGGACTGTTTATTCTGAAAAAGGGGAGACCTTATTGCTCTACAACTACCTGAAAGGACATGTGGAGAGGCCAGTTCTGGTCTCTTCTCACAGGGGAACAAGAGGGAATGGCCTCAAACTGTGATTGGGTAGGCTTAGGCTGGACATCAGGAATTTTTTTCACAGCAAGAGCGGTGAGACATTGGAATGTGTTGCCCAGAGAAGTAGTTGAGTCACTAACCCTGGATGTGTTTAATGGTCATTTGGATGTGGTGCTTGGGGATATGGTTTAGGGGTGAACTTTGTAGAATAGGGTTAACGGTTGGACTTGGTGATCCCAAGGGTCTTTTCCAACCTAATGTTTCTGTGATTCTGTGATTTTCCAGACAGAAATACGAAACTCACTTATATTCTACGGTGAATTAGCAGGAATGAGACTTTCAATAACTGTGCATCATTACTGTTTTAACACATTGAAAATTAAATTAAAAAGAACAAGCACTGCAAACAAGGCATGCAAACAGGAAGGATGCTACAGTTTGCACAAGAGTTCATGCAGAAAGGTGCATGAGAAGGTCTGTGCACACTGCTGTGATGGGTTGAGGCAGACTCCCTCCCCACCACGGGCAAAAATAATAACTCAAATAGATTGCATAAGTGATGGAAAGTTTAAATGGAAAACAGTGAATGTTCACAGAAAGCCAGAAGCACAGTGACAAAGAAAGATCCTAAACCAGACCCAGGAACATCCCATCCCCACCTAAGGGTACACCCAAGACTCTCGGGCTCCTTCTCCCCCATCACTGGTAGGCTAGTCTCAGCTGGCCAGACCTGAGACTGCCCATCCCCCAACCCCATGGCCTTGGGCCTAGCCAGGCCCATGGCCGGAAGACATCTCCCCCAGTTACCAGGTGACGGTGAGGAAGAAAAAGGAAGTGCCAGACCCCGCACTGGATTTTATAGTGGTGAAGAGAATTATGGTAGGAAATACCTAGCTTCCTGTGCCTGCCCACTGGGCTGGACCTCTGGACACAGGAAGCACCTCACATAGCAGAGGGCACCTAGCCCAAACTGCAACAACTGCTCATAGTCTCACAGCCCAGAGAAGTGCCCTACGACTCTGCCAGGATGATGGACACTCATCTTAGAGTTAAAACTAGTGTTTCTACAAAGAAAATATGTCTGACTTTTCCACCCAGATGGAACTAGTAAGGAAAGAGACAGATGGTAGGTTGCAACAAGTGCCCAGACCCTTCTTCTGGAGAAAAGAAAATTACCTGCAAAATGTGTGGTGTAATTTGTTGCTCCAGATGGCCAAGTTGCAGGAAACGGTTAAAAGGCTGCACAGTATTACAGGGATTGAGACAAGCATAGATGAGTAGTTTCAGAAGCATGCTCCTGTGGTGGACACCATAGAGAATGAGGCACCTTGGACCCTGGGGACCCACAAATCTAGACTCTGTTTCAGCCTTCATCCTCCAGTATTAGCGTCAAAACCAGATATGAAACTTTTAACTGCTGTAAACATATACAAGCAAAGCCTGCAAGGAGGAACAATACCATCAGCACACAGTGGATACCATGAAAGGAATGAATGAATGCTCATGGTGATTGACTGTTAAGGGGCACTGAGGTGCCCATCTGCCAGCTTGACAGCAAGTCATGAGAGGTACACTGTCTTCTGGGAGTTAAGGTATGAGATGTTTCCAAGAGGGTGCCATAACCTGTCAAGAGCACAGACTGCTAATCCACTGATGCTCTTCCATGGAGGCATGAACCTGGGCAGGGAGGTGCAAGCAAAAAAAAATATTGGTGCCCAGGTTGTAATTTCTTCCATTTTACCAGTTAGAGGAGAGTGCAGCCAGAAATAGACATAATGCAAATCAACTTCTGACTTCCTGGCTGGTGCCATCATGAGGTTTTGGCTTTTATACCCCCATGGAGAAAGACCTGGGAGTCCTGGTGGACAAGAAGTTATCCATGGGACAACAATGTGCCCATTTGGCCAAGAAGGCAAGTGGCTTCCCGAGGTGGTCTGTGCAGTGGGTGGACTGGTGACAGGTCATACCAAGAGAGCAGTAAATAGACCCTGTTCAAACTGGCAACCTGTCACAAGTACAGTCCCCCAGGAATCAATATTGAGTCCAATGTTGTTTAATGTCTCTGCACAGGATCAAGCACACCCTTATGAAGTTTGGTGATGATAACAAACTGAGTGAGGAAGTGGACACTTCAGATGGGAGAGCCATCCTGCAGGAAGACCTGAACAGGCTAAAAGAGTGGGCTAACATGAGGCCTATGAAGTTCAACAAAAACAAGTACAGGGTCTTTCACCTGGAAAACATAATCCAGGAGTGCAGCAAAGTCTGGGATCTACCTGGCTAGGGAGCAGTTCTGTGGAAAGGGACCTGTGTGTCCCAGTAGACAGCAAGTTCAATATGAGCAAACTGTGCTGCTGAGTCAAAGAAAGACCACAGGACGCTGGGTTGAATCAACAAAAGCATGACCATCAGAGATAAAGAAGCCATTATCTGACTTTATTCAGGGCTTGTCAGGCCACACCTGGAATATTACATTCAGTTTTGGTCCCTGCTAGACAAAAAAAAGATGTGGGCAGGCTGGAGAGGCTCCAAAGGAGGACCACATAAAAGTGACCAAAGGACTGTGAAGCTGCCATATGAGGAAAAGCTGGGAATATTGGTTTGTTCATCCTGGAGAAAAGAAGGTTTGGGGGAGACCTTATTACCATGTTCCAGTATTTAAAGAGTTGCTATAAAAAAATATGGTGACTCCCTTTTTACAGAGAGTCACATGGGTACAAGTTACTTCTGGGCAGATTCCAGTTGGACACAAGGGGAAAATTTTTAACTATGTGAACCATCAGCTGTTGGAATAATCTCCCCAGAAAAGTGACAGATTCCCCAGCATTGGACACTTTCAAGATTTGGCTAGACATGGTGCTGGGCTGTCTTGTCTAAACCATACTTTTACTGAGAAAAGTTGGACTAGATGATTCTTGAGGTCTTTTCCAACCTAGTATTCTATGACTCTAGGAAAAAGAACATTCCTAACCTTTGGAGGCAATCTTAACAGTGTAACAGTCTAGAAAAACATTTTCACTTACAAGGTTTATTAGATCTGAGATTTATGAACTAGAGTTCAGTGTTTATTGTAGAACTGAAACCTGTTCATTTGGATTCTCCAGCAAATTCCACTTGTTTTGGTTTTAAATCAGAAATTTATAAAGCATCCATTATGGCTGAGAGAGATCTCTGAAAAGTAAGATGATAAAGCTTGCAGATGGCACAAAATTATGTAGGTCACAAGAAACCTTTATGTGACATACTGAAGCCCAGGAAACATCTAGGACAATGGCAAATGGAGCACAATGCTAAGAAATACAGCATAATACATATTAGAAGGAGCAATTTTAACTACAAATTAATACTGCAAAACATGAAATTAATTTCCACTATTCCGGAAGATGTGTTGGGTGAAACTGACTATGCAGTGCACAATACTTGAAGCATAATCTAAAGGTATGGAAATATTTAGCAGTTGCAGTGCTTCATCACCTGCCCTGAGTTAAGTGAAGTAGGGAATCTATTAATGTTTGGCCACTTATCAGTCAATTCACAAAGGAAGACATTTCATTTTATTTTCCTGAAACAACTTCTTTCCCTCTTCTACGGCATGGTTGTGCTGGCTGGCCTTTTCAGGGTTGGCAGAAGAAGGCAGTGGATAGCCACTGTTCTCTAGCTTCTCTGAAGTAACGCTTGTTTGCAGAGAGTCTGTGGAGACTGCCATGTTGCCTCCACCCATCCAATTCCTGGGTTAGCCCTTTGTGGTGGGGTTAATGCCCATTCTGAAAACAATGCAGGTACTTTGCTCTCCTTGCAGGGTGTTTTCCCCCTGGGAAACTGAGTCTGTTCCACCCCACCCCACCCCCCCAGCTAGGGTATAAAAAACAGGACATTGAAGCTATTGGGTCTCCTTTTGTCTACTGCCTCTCCTGAATGAGAGCTACTGCGGCTGCTTTCCTGCTCCTCTGCCATATGGTTGGGCCTGATCTTTCTCCCTGCTGCCTCCACGCCTCTTCAGAGAGAGACTGGTTTTGTATTATTCTTCTTTGTCCATCCTTGTTCCTTGCCCTTGTGAACCTTACCTGTTATTGTTTTATATATATTGTTTAAAGAAAACTCTTTACCTCTCTACTTCCAGGCCAACTCAAAATTATTGTTTGGTGGATTTGCTCCTTCCTTTTTTTGTCCCTCTCTGTTGGGAGGGAGGAGAGGGGAGTGGGGGAGAGATTCTCAGACTTGCCCCCCATCTGAGCTCTTAAGTCCCAGTTAAGGCTTAAACCACCACACCCCTGCTTCAGTGTATGAGTGGTACACATGTTGAAATGTCTAGCACAGCCCATCCTAGTCAAGGAAATCATACTGGAATATTTTTTGTAGTATGTTTTCAGCTTAGCGCATGGACAACAGTATGTTTCTTAATTATAGCCTTCTCATAGACTCCCTACATTTATATGGAACACATTTAGATTATATTGCCATTCTTTTTTCCCATAACAATGTGATGGAATTCACTGATTCTGTAGTCCAATAAAGGTATTTGTAATTACTTCTTATTGGTACACATAAGAGTGTGTGTATCAATCTCGCACATCAGCAGCCATGGTTTAGGTCTGCAGCTGTGAAGTGAGCTGAAAATGGGTGTTGCATGCTTCTTTTCTCTGCTAAAGAGTAAATTATATTTACTGATGTTACAGTATAAAATTGTAAAAGTGGAGACTATCTCATTTAAAACTGAATGTAGAAAGTAAAGAGGTCCGGTTCTTGAGGTTTTACTATGCCATTTGTCATACCTCCAAACACCAGAGCCCTTTTTTAGTTTTGCATCCACTCTCTAATTTAGTTTAATGTCCAGCAGTACAAGCAGAGAAAACTATTGAAATATTACCTTTTTAATTTAGGGTGGGAAAGCACAAATTTGTAGTTATCTTCATAGCTGCTGCTGTATTGATGAGTAAGTTAAGGCTACTAATCTGATAAAGGGAACCAGCAATAAGACTATGATGAGTTCCAAGGGGAATTGTTTGTCAGGAAGACTCATCATTCCTGACCCTTGTTAAGATGACTGAGTGAAGATGAAAAGGCGGACAAGTCATTTAAGATTGAAACTTGGAGCAATGTCAGTGATTTCTGATGCTGCTGCTTACATTTGCTGTTGTTTTGATTCCCAGATGTGGAATTCAAACTCTAATGGCAACATTAGCATGAGAAAGGTAAAAAAAAACCACCAGACAAAAAAACTGAGGCAAAAGATGGTGGCCTGGAAACTGGCTGAAGGATAGCGCACAGGGGTTATGATTAACAGTTCAGGGTCTAGTTGGAGTCCTGTGATTAATGGTGTTCCCCAGGGACCAGTACTGGATCCAGTCTTGTTTAACAACTTCATCAATGATGTAGATGAAGGAACATAGTGTCCTCTCAGTAAGTTTGCTGATGATACAAAACTGGGAGTTGTGGCTGACACATTAGAAGCTTATGCTGCCATTCAGCAAGACCTGGACAAGCTGGACAGCTGGGTAGAGCTGAAGGTTATGAAGGCCAACAACATCAAGTGTAGAGTCCTGCCCTGGGGGAGAAATAACCTCATGGGTTTATGGGTTTATGGGTTGTCTGCTGGAAAGCAGCTCTGTATAGAAGGACCTGGGAGTACTGTTGGACAAGATCACCACAAGCCACCAAGAATAATGGTCTCCTGGGGCACACCAAGAAGAGTGTGGACAGCAGGAGAAGGGAGGTTCTCCTCCCCTCTGTCCTAGTGATGCCACACTGGAGCATTGTGTCCATTTCTGGGCTTCCCAGTTCAAGAGGGACAAGTAACTACTGGAGAGAGTCCAGTGGAGGGCCACAACAATGATCAAGGGACTGGAGCATCTCTTTTGCAAGTGGGACAAACTGTAAGTTTCATCTAGCAGTGGAAGAACCCTAAGGTATCTGCCAAAAGCCTTCCAACATCATGACCACTGTCTGACTGCTACAAGGCCTGCAGAAGATTAAAGATCAGCCACCCTTGTGATAATCCTGAGATGGCATAATCTAAAGTACTCTCATAGACTCTTCTGCTTACCTTCCCATCTGTTTATAGTGCAGGAAATGAGCAGGGGTGAATCCCACCCAAACATTTCACCCAGAAGGGATGTAATTGGTGTGCAGGTTCAAGCAAGCAGTTCTGCAGCAAAAGATTGAATGTTCCTAGGTAAAAGAAAATGAAAAATCGGTCTTGATTAATTGCTTGCTGAACAGCATGTACAAGGACTGCTGTCCTGTACTCAATATCTGAGACAGAGTGTCTTGTAGAACTAGAACAGCTGTGTCTACAATGCAGCCTATGTACTCCAATTTGAGATGTTCCTGACATGGTTGTTTCAGAACCTAGATGCATCCAGGGAAGAAACCTGAGGGGAGACCAAGCCGTACAGGTGTGGTGGGTTGAAGTTCCCTCCCCCAACATTAACTCAATTAGAAGCAAATTAAGCTGTATTTACAAGCAAAATCTACAGTCTATGATGGAATGCAATGAATATGTACAAAATATACAGTACTTACAATATTATACAGATATTTACAACTAGTAAACAATACAACCTCCCGCCTGGTCAAGAGTCCCAGGAAGCCATTCCCCTGCTCCCCCCTACATCCCTGTACCAAGAGAGAAAAGAGTGGAGAGAGAAGCAGTGGGTTAGACTTAGCCATGGCCAGACACACAGATTATCTCTCCCAAGCAAAGCAAAACCAGCCAAGATCAGAAGAGAAGAGAAAAAGAGAAGAATTGTTATGATACAGCTCCTCTTATTCTAGATATTTACCCAATGAATTTGTTTAGAACAATCTTTCATTTTCCTTCTTACACCCAATAGTGACTTATTTATATTTTTCTACTTTTCTGCTCAATATCTGTAACTAAATTTTAAAGGCATAGCATAAAACCACCACAATCCACCCCTTCTAAACAATTTCATTAATACCATCCATCAAATCTAAAACAATACCTACAATAATGAGTAAACAAAGTTCATAGCCCATTCTGGCTATCTCAGATGTAGATGATTCAGAAGTACAAAAACCAGAAACATGAAAAACAGAAAACAGTTTGTTTCTCCACAGACAAAGCAAAGAAAAGGGAAACAGGGACTCTCAGTTGACTCAGGGCTCTCAGGGTTCATGCACCGTAGTTTCCTCATGGATTCTTCCTTTGGGCATAATGTTGTATCTGTACAACGCTCTGAATTTAAACTCTCTCAGCTAAAGTTAGATTTCTTTGTGGAACACACAGAATTTCACCATTCTCTTGCATTACCCAGTAAGTATGACCAGGACCTTCAGCAGAAACCACCCCTCGGATAGGCTTGGCCTCTCCTGAAGAAGAAAATACCCAAACAGTTTTCCCTAACAATATTGTTTTCTCTAACAACAGGAACTCTATCACCTTTTGTAACAAATGTGATTGTGCAGGTCCAGCTTGATTCACAGAACCTCTATTATTTACCAGCCAGGTTGCTTGTGCAATGTTTCTCCCAGATTTTCAAACATCCACCCCCCATGGCTTTAAGAGTGGTCTTCAGCAAACCATCAGAGTGTTCAGTCTTCCCTGAAGCTGGTGCATAGTAGGGGATGTGGAATAGCCACTCGATGCCATGCTCTTTGGCCCAGTTTTTCACAAGATTGTTTTTGAAGTGAGTTCTGTTGTCTGACTCAATCTTCTTAGGAGTTCTGTGTCTCCACAGGATTTGTCTCTCCAGACCAAGAATGGTGTTGCGTGCAGTTGCACGTGGAACTGGATAAGTTTCCAACCATCCAGTGTTTGCCTGAATGTGGTAGAGTGACGTAATCAATCTGCCAGGCCTTGTACTTGGACCATCTGTCATCATACCCTAAGTGCTTAATTCTCTTTGCCTGCCTAATAGCAGCACAAATGTCACAGTCATGGACAACTTGCGTGATAGCATCCATGGAAATGTCTATGGATCTGTCACAAGCCCACTGGTAGGTTGCATCTCTGCCTTGATGTCCTGACAAATCATGAGCCCACCAGGCTAAGAACATCTCACCTCGGTGTTTCCAGTCAAGATCAAAATTAGAGTCCATGTCTACTTGAGAAACTCTTGCAGCTAGATATGCCTGATCGTTGTGTTGTTGTTCCTCAGTAGCTTTGCTCTTAGGAATGTGAGCATCAATGTGTCTCACCTCCACTGGAATTCTCTCGATTCGATCAGCAATGTCCTGCCACTGGTCAGCTGCCCAAATAGGTTTTCCTTTCCTCTGCCAACCATTCTTTTTCCAGTCCTTTAGCCAACCCCACAGAGCATTGGCTACCATCCGTGAGTCAGTGTAGAGATAAAGCTTTGGCCATCTCTCACATTCAGCTATGTCAAGAGCTATCTGGACAGCTTTTACCTCTGATAATTGACTGGATTCTCCTTCTCCATCCTTTGCTTCTCAGTGTGTTGGACTCCACACTGCAGACTTCCAACTTCGCTTGTTCCCAACAAGACGACAGGAACCGTCTGTGAACAAAGCATATTTCTTTCCATCACCAGAAAGGTCATTGTAAGGAGGAGTTTCCTCAGCACACGTTACTCTCTCCTCTGGAGGTTTAGTACAGCTAGTGCCTTCAGGCCAGTTCATGATCACCTGCACCAGATCAGGTCTTTCAAGATTTCCCATTTGAGCTCACTGTGTTATCAGAGCCATCCATTTAGACTATGTGGCATTTGTTGCATGATGTGGTATAGAACCTTTACCTTTGAACATCCAGTTCAAAACTGGCAATCCAGGAGACAGAAGAAGCTGTGACTCAGTTCCAATTACTTCAGAAGCGGCTTTTACTCCTCCATAGGCAGCTGGAATATCTTTCTCTGTCAGAGTGTAATTTGCTTCTGAGCCTCTGTAGCCTCAACTCCAGAAATCAAGTGGACATCCACATGTCTCACTTGGAGCTCTTTGCCATAAGCACCATTGTCACTTCCAGCCATGTACAAAATATTCTTAATGTCTGGACTAATTCAGGCAGGACCCAGACCCATTGCTTGGACTACTTCTTGCTTTATCTGGTCAGAGGCTGCTTGTTGCTTAGGACCCCACTGGAAACTGCTTCTCTTTTGAGTCACATCATACAGAGGTTTCACAATCCTACTGTATCTAGGAATGTGCAGTCTCCAAAATCCCACTATAGCCAAAAAACGTAGAGTTTCTTGCTTATTCATGGCATTTGCCATGGTAGAAGGTCTGTTTACCACATCCACTGGAATGTTTGGCATCCATCCTGCCACCCCACTCCCAGAAACTGGATCTCTCTGGTAGCTCCTTTCACCTTGTCTTGCTTGATGGCGAAAACTGTATTCAGGAGAATGTCAATGATTTTGTTACCTTTCTCGAAGACTTCTTCAGCAGTTTTACTCCAGACGATGGTATCATCGATGAACTGGATGTGTTCTGGAGCTCCACCTTTCTCCAGAGCATCATGGATCACTGCATGACAGATGCTTGAGCTGTGGATCCAGCCCATTGGCAATCTGTTAAAAATGCACTGGACTCCTCTGCAGGTGAAGGCAAACTGGGGCCTGCATTCTTCTGCCATGGGAATAGAGAAGAAAGCATTAGCATTGTCTGTGGTACCATACCATTTGGCCTCTTTGGATTCCAGCTCATACTGGACTTCCATCATGTCTGGTACTGCTGCACTCATAGGTGGAGTTACTTCATTCAGGGCACAGAAGTTGACTGTCAGATGCCAGTTTCCATTCTGCTTTCGCACAGGCCAGTGGCCTCTGAGTTGTCTCTAACAGCACACATACTGCATAATGATGATGGTAAAAGCTCTTCAAAAACTTCTTTTACTTGAATAGACCTAGAGAGAGAGTAAAAGCAAGGATTTACATAGGCTATAAGAAGTCTGAATTTAAGTTTCAGTGTTTCTGTGTTTGACAAAAAAGTGGTATTTTTAAGGCTACAGAACATGTCTCGTACATAAAAACATGTCCCATACATATAAACAAACAAACACAACCTTTTTTTGTTTTTTAAAAAAGCTTATTTTATGAGACACAACTCACTCACTCACTCCCTTTCTTGTGGTGTTACTAAGAGTCCAGTTCCAAAACAGCACAGAGAGTAGAGGGGTTGTTAGTGTGAGGAAATATACTCTGTTGTTTGATCTTTTTTTTTAAACTTCACAGACCTGTCCTCAAGATGAACAGTGCTAAAATATGTCCCCTCCCCCATCCCTTTTTTTTTATTTGCTTTGTTTTGTTGTGGCTTTTTTTTTTTTTTTTGTTTAGGTTTGGGGGTTTTTTTGTAAACCACTGCATTTTAAAGTCTTGAAGATAAAGATTTTGTAAGAGAGTGCAACATTATCTTTTGTAAAGAGAATGGAAGCTGAATCTCTGTAACATATATTGTGAATCATTTTAGTTTAAACTGGTCTGTGGGCTTAAATAAATAGTTCTATTGATCTGCCTCCTTTCAAAACAAGCTGCATTGTTTCACAATGAGCCACGCCCCACTCCTGTTCTCTCATCTTCTGTCAAAGCTTAAAAATACACTACGGCAAAACAGAATGTTCAAAACACTGCAGAGAAAAGAAAAAGAAAAAAAACACAAAAAAAAAAACCACAAAAGTGGTTATTGCTGATATCTTGGGTGTGGTTTATATCATCAAATTAGAGAGGACCAAGCTTGAAATTATAACCATTTTGCAGCTTTAGGCAGCATGAAAGAAAGCTGTGCTTCAGGTACCTCAGGAAAAGTATTAACCTTTGGACAGTCAAGACAAGGTCAAACCAATTTGGAAGAAATAGCTAACAAAACCAAGTAATATCTAAAGGTCAACTACCTAACCTTTATATTATTGGTAAGGTACTAATAACAGTAGCAATACAGATGTGCTGTTGAAAGAGTTTTATCTGCACCAGAATATAAAAGATTTCTGCTGTTTTGGCTTACAGCTGCCTGGGACATTAAGGGCAAAAGATACCACATAAATGAGATACATTAGACTACAATTCCAAAAGCATTTCCCCAGACATTGTCTGTGACAGCATTTTAGAAGTATAAAGAAAGTCACAAAAGACTCCTCAACTTTAGGAATCATTTAGTTTTGGGGGAGGGGGGGAAGAAAGGAAGGAAGGAAGGAAGGAAGGAAGGAAGGAAGGAAGGAAGGAAGGAAGGAAGGAAGGAAGGAAGGAAGGAAGGAAGGAAGGAAGGAAGGAAGGAAGGAAGGAAGGAAGGAAGGAAGGAAGGAAGGAAGGAAGGAAGGAAGGAAGGAAGGAAGAAAGAAAGAAAGAAAGAAAGAAAGAAAGAAAGAAAGAAAGAAAGAAAGAAAGAAAGAAAGAAAGAAAGAAAGAAAGAAAGAAAGAAAGAAAGAAAGAAAGAAAGGAAGGACGCTGAAATGCCTCATTGTCCCTTCATAGTGCTAATATTTTCATGTTCATATTTTAAAACTTCTCACATTTTCCAAAATTTTCACTTTTCTTTAGTACTATTTTATTTAAACAGGAATTGTGCATTTTGTGCCTTAGGAACTGTAGAAACATCAAAAAATATGGAAAGTTTGCAATATAGTTATTTTATTTCCACTGCGGTTAACCAGAAGAAATTACTTAGTGAATCACATTAGTCCAAGGGTATTCAGAGCAATATAAAATGTTATCTGGACAGTAAAACTTTTACTTCTTTGGAAGAAGAATGATGTTCAAGACTATTCACTCTGTGCATGTGCTTGTATGTTTGCACTACACTTTTTTCTACTGTTTCTTATTTAACCACAAGAGCATCTTCATGGAAGAGGTGAGATACTACATAGGACTCAGTATAGATTTGAGCTAGAAGCCAGAGGAATATGTCACCAGCTGGACTACGGTGCTTTGGCTTGTAGTTGGAAATTAGTAACTTGCCACACGGTATCAGGCTGCTACTTGGGTCAGAGATCCATGAGTTACTGCTTAACATATCATACTGATCTTAACATTTTGTCTAGTTAGCAATATTCTCCTTTCTGTGCTTGGAACATCATGGAATCATGACATTGGGTGAAGAAACCTGCATGCAAATAGCTTAAAGGAGAGTCAGTAAATTAGAGACCCCAAAAAAGGAAAGATACAGTACTTAAAAATTCAGTTACAAAGAAGCACAATTATTCATTTCTGCAAGCTGGAGAGGAGGAGGTAAGTTGAAAGGCTCATGAATTGTTGTTCCTTGGTTATCTTTATGCGAAACAAGGCATGATGCTCACACTGTTTGTCCTAGATCTCTTTCAGGTAGGCAGTCCTGAAAGATGAAGGCACAGTGAGAGCCTGGGACTCTTAGTGACTGGAACGCTTCTGTGAACCTTACCCTTAGGTTTTATATTATCAGCATGACTTCGTTCAGCAGCTGGTTTGTCATTTTGTTTCAGCCACAGTAGTTTATGGTTAGAGAGATTAAAGAATATGCTATAACAAATGCCTTGTACTGCTGGAGGTAGCAAAGCAATCTTTTTCCTTCCCCAGATGGCTTCAAGTATTCCTGCTCTTTTGTGATGCAGCATAGCAGGTCTCTCCATCTGCTTGGCATAGCTCACCCCTTGCCATTACAGAAGAGCTTCTAAACTAGCATCATTTTTTTGACTTGTGGTTGTAATAAAATTAAAATAATCCCTCATATTCAGTGCAATCCTAGTGATCTCTGAGGAGTGCAGACCACCCTTCAAGAGGTGATCAGCATGAGTCTGCCTCTGATTGTTTCCAGAGCCTAGTAGAAACAGTCCTGTGAGGATGAATACAGCTGCGTCTCTGCAGCAGCAGTTAGAGGAAAAAATGAGAGGAAGGAAAGAAAAACATGTTTAGTGTCATCAGTCAGATTTCACTAGGATAGAAATACAGTATCCCTTTACTTTTTCTTTCCTTTTTTAAAAATTTATTTTATTTACTTTTTCTTTCTTCACATCCACATTGCACTGTACAAGTAGTCAAGGGCAAGAGCAAAGGCACTCACACAGACTTTCTGGACTTTTGTAGAAGTCTGGACTTTTGTAGAAGCTAGAAACAAGAAGGAATTTCCTCTGCACAGTATGATTTTGCACTTGCATCCTATGTAGTCTCCATCTGACCAACACTGAAGATGGAGCAGTGGGGCATGTTGAAGCCCAGAAATGTTAGAAGGCTGTTAAAGCTATGAGAAGGTACAGTTAGGGTCAGATCTGGGTCTCTGTACTAGCAGCCACACTCAGCAATCAGTCAGAATGGCAATGGATGTGGATTTCATATCAGTTTTCGTCTAATGCAGGTAGAAAACCGAAGTGTTTGATATTAATTTGAATAGGAATAGGAACAGGCCTAGAGAAACAGCTTCAATATCATCTTATGTCTTCCTGGGATAAAAAATTTCTTAAATCTAACATTTCAGGAAGAAATGGGGAGGTCACGATCCTTTGACTATAGAAGAATGGTTCACTTGCTAACTGAAAATAATAAATAATGTTATAGTTGGCTAAAATAAGAGGCCAATGGACAGGTATGCTGCTTACCTCAGTTTTTGTGCACTCCATAGAGCTACCAACGAACAACTTATAGAGTTCAGCTCTGTATAATGACTGATCTCAGAAGGTACCACAGAATAAGCTTGAGGTGAGGAGAAAGTTCTTCACAGACAGAGCTGTTAACCACTGGAATGGGCTGCCCAGGGAGGTGGGGGAGTCACCATCCCTGGAGGTGTTCAAGAGGGGACTGGACATGGCACTTGGTGCCATGGTTGAGTAGTCATGAGGTCTTGGGTGACAGGTTGGACTTGATGATCCTAGAGATCTCTTCCAACCTTATTGATTCTATGATTCTATGAATAAAATTAAATTCTAATGTACTTAGCAGAGGAAATATGCAATACCTCAATGCCAAAGAGGAAGCTATTTAGAAAATTACTGAATGGAAAAGGATAGCTTAGACATAGAGAGACAGACAATTTGATGAGTTGGTGACTGTCTTCTGTTCTTCCAGATTGAAGTTCCTTTCTGGTCTAAATGAGCAGAGGATGCCACCTTTATGCAATTAGGGTGTCCCAGATGAAAATGAAAGTAGGAAGCATTGAAATAGCCACAACACTGACTGCTAGAGAATTAAATACTACAGGCTAATCAAACATATTAATTTTAATGGTATTTTTTATCTACATGCCAAAGCACAACATATTTTTTTTTTCACGTTCCACAGTCAGGGAAACTGAGGAATAAAGACATCAAAATATTTGTTCATGAAAATATTATTACAAAGGACTCGAGCTCCAATCTCCCACAGAAGGGACAGACCTGGGAATGAAGGAGCAACATTTGAACAAGAAATAAAATTAAAAACGCGGTATCTGGAAAATTAAAGCTACAGACACTCTTTTTATGTACACAGATGAATGGACTACCATAACGTGTGCAAAGCAACAGATAATGTAGAAACAGAAGTGCACTGTGGGCTGCCTGCAGCAAGTAAGTACATCCTGTACATGTCCCTGTGGTTTCCCATCCTCTTCATGCTGTAAAGAGCAAAGTTTCTCAATGGCATTCACTGTTAAAGGCTGAGAACTGTTGAGTGCTGCTCTTGGAGGTCACTGCCCCCAGGTCAAGCATGGGCAGACCCAGGCTTTCAGGAAGGCATCTTGGGAACCAGCCTCGGTGACCCCAGGGCTGACCAGCAGCTCCTGTCCCTGGAGTGAAACCTAAAAGCCAACATCCCACATGTAAGGGCAACCACAGGCGCCCCAAAATGTTACAGTGTCATGCACCCCCATCTCTGCAGGAGGTCAAGCAGGAATGCAGGAATATCAACAACTGACTTCCAAAAGATCTGGTCTGTACAAACATGATTTGGAAAGGGAAAAGGAAAAGAAAAAAAATTAAAAAGAAATAAAAAAAAAAAACACCCAGGTTTTTCTGTTTTGGGGCTCAGATGCAGACAAATTACATTGGACACAAGGCAAACAGCTTCTTCAGGGAGCTTGTTCCCTGGGTGAGAATGGCATCAGTCTGAGCAGGATGAAGGTGAATTCACTTGGCTGCTCTTCCAGTTAATCCCCATCACATCCCTCAGCTGTGCCTGACCTAGCTGACCTGGACTTTACATTTCTTTAGGCTGAATAGAATAGAATAAACCCAGTTGGAAGAGCCCTTCAAGATCATCGTGTCCAGCCTATCATCCAACACCACCCAACCAACTAAACCATGCAACCAAGCACCCTGTCAAGTCTCCTCCTGAACACCTCCAGTGATGGTGACTCCAACACCTCCTCGGGCAGCCCATTCCAATGGGCAATCACTCTCTCTGTGTAAAACTTCCTCCTAAACATTAATACATGCACACCTTTCTTTCCTACAGTTGTGCTCAGCTGTGGACTTAGTAGTGGTGGATATTACTGATTCTTTTTGGAAGAGTAGAAGTAGCTAAGTCTTTGCCAAAATCTCCTTCTCTATAGTTCAAATCATGTTTCTAAACCATAGCTAGATCCACCTTTTTGAACCAGAGAAGAGGTCTGAAGATAAATACCAAAAGCAGTGTATTACCTGCAGATAATACACCAAAAGCAGTGTTTCTACATGTGTGCTGTGGAAATACTAGTCATGACAAAAGACAATTTTTCTCAAAGTTGAGCAAGAAAAGAAGCATGACCCTTTTCAGTACTGTCATGGGGACAGACATCTTCTCTGCAGCTTCTCACATAATTATAAGAATTATTGAATGTTTTTCTGGGAGTATTTGCTATCTCCAGCCAGCCAGTTATCTTTCTACCTCTGGTGGAGCACAGTCATGAAAGCCTCGAGCTAGTGTTATCCTTTGGTACTTTACAGCTCTTATCTGTCTACGTTAGTGTCCAATTATATTGTATGCAGGCCTATCATAGCACAGCAGGTTGCTATTTTTCACTCACAAAACCTGTAAATGATTGTACAAATGGTAATTCTCATGGTGTCTAAAAATGCCAGCAATTATGCAGAAGCCGATAGCATCATTATATCAGCCTCCTGACTGTAAAATCATGACTCTTCTAAGAGCAAGAAGAGTGAAACTTTGTCTGACTTTACAGCTTACAGACAATGCTGCATGAAGGCATTAGCCTAAAGTTACTACTGTAAAGAAATGCCTCCAGGTGTCTTTCACAACCCTGTACAGTGTCCAGCTAAATGAGGCTCAGAACTTTCTCCATTTTATGACTGCATTGATTAGACTGGATTTCAGATTTTACTTCAGACTAAAGTAAAAATAAAGGAAGGATTTCTACAGCACAGATTCAATTGATTTTAATAACAGTACAGCCTCTATTACAGTAAGGAATGGCGAAAGTTCCCTGAATTAGTTTTCCCACCAGCTGGAGTCTAAATACCAGCAACACAGTGGGAGAATTTTTTCTAGTCTTGCCTTGTGCTTAGAGTTTGCCTTTGAATAGTCTGTCTGTACAAGCCTTCCACATGCTTTAATCATTTTCACAGCATTCATGTTGTCTTCTCACCTTCACATTTATCTTTACTTCACATGATTCAAGCCAAATATCAGTTCATATTTTGTGTGGAGTAGTGCTCCCAGTAAAGTAGTACAACATGCAGCAGAACAGAGAGCAGCTCAATGTGGACCTGTAGATGGTGACAAGCCAAGAGATGGGAAAGTCTCTGCAATCTCTAAGATATCTCAGCATCTCAAACACAATCAGCCCACAATTTGGATTGCCAGTCCATGTCTAATGGTCAATCGCTGAATCGTGGGTTCTAGTTAAAGTGTTGGCCAACAGGCTGCATGTTGTTCAGAAGGAAAATAAAAAATAAAGAATAAATTAAAAGCACACACACACACACACATATATATATATATAATTTTAGTAGATCTGACAGAAAAGAAAATAAGATTCCAGAGTACAGACTGCCTTTACTTATTCTGTATGTAACAATGATCCAGAAGACTGGTTTAATAACTTAGATTACAGGTTTATAAGAAATAATGTATAATTTTACACACACAAATCTCAAGGAAGGCACTAAGGTATTAAAAATATTAAAAATAACACAAGCTTTAATGCCACATAGTTACCAGAAGCCTTGTAAAATGTGAAAAACAGATCCATAAAACACTTTAGGGTTACATCTAAATCCTGACCTGCACTTTTTTGATATTTATTAGACTAGAAATTTCTAAAGTTTATGAAAGGAATACAATCATTTTCTATCCCCTTTTGGTAAAGTTTGGCCTTTCCCTGCTGTAGTTGTAGCTACAGATCACAGAATTAGAAAATAAGAAAGCAAGAAATGTCTTGACATTTACATGTTATTGCATTTATTCTAAATTGACAATATGGACAGGCAGACATGTCTTTTGTAACTGTAACTGTTAAAATTACATCAAAGCTTTCAAAGAAGTCCTGTGTCACGAGTAAATTAACCTCATGCCACAGTATCTTAAGAAAAACACTCTTTAAAATTCTAAAGTTTTGAAAAGGACAACATCATTTCCACCCCTTCTGTGTTTTGTTTGCTTGGTTGGATTTTATAGTTGTTTGTTTTTCAAGTGAGAAAGCCAGTCACCACTAGCCTTCATCAAATGACTCCCACCCTTTCTCTGCACCATTGTGTTCCCTTTCTTAGTGTACAGAATATCAGGTATATATGTTTGCATCACCACATATCACTATGGCAGGAGGCTGAGGTGGTGGGCTGAAAATTCCCCCCAACATTAAATTTGCCAGACCAGCTCAGTTGGAAGCAAATGAAAGGTGTATTTACAAGCAAACCTACAATCTACAATGAAATGCAATGAATATGTACAAAATATGCAGTATTTACAATATTGGCAGGTATTTACAATTGATAAACAGCACAAGAACCCCCCTGGCCAAAGACCAGATCTGTAAAAAGAATTTAAAGGCATAGCCTAAAACTACCACAGTCACCAACTCTGCCTTGCTGCTTGGCACCTTAGGATTGTTGCTGGAAGCTTCAGCATTAAAGTCAGTAGCTGTGTGAGGTCCAATGACAAGAGGTTTTGATGAAAAACTGCTGAATTTAGAAGAAAAATACTTTCTCAGGTGTTTTCACAATAAGTTGAGCCTGTTGGTTATCAATCCAAGGAATGACTTTGTGTTGAAACAGATGGAAGGTTACCCACTCACTTTGCCTTCTTGTCCACACAAGTGTAGGGCAGGCTTGCTGGCATGGTCTGTTTCCTAAGCAAGTCTCAGGGGAGCCCCATCACTTTTGATTTAACCAGCTCTTGCTCCTCTTGCGCCTCTAGACCTGTTCCAACAAGTCCATACCATTCTTGTATTTGGAACTACACAACTGGACATAGTACTCCAGGTGGGGTCTTACATGAGCAGAGCAAAGAGATGGTACAGCATGGAGTGGAGAAGTTATGGTATTTTACAAAATAGCGATACAAACACACACAGAGGGGCAAAAAGGTGGGGTGAACAGACAAGGTGACAGAAGGGAAAAGGGGGCTTCTGCGGCTGATGGGCCATGTGACTGCTGGGGGAGAGGGCTTCCTTTCACATCTTGTCTTGGCTACATGCTGTCCTTTCCTATTTATTTTCACTGGGCATGCTGGGCCTATTGTAAGCAAGAAGCTGTATGTCAGGACTCTTAGGGTCTTAATATCTATGCATTACTCTTAAAATTTCATCTGTGCTTTAAACTGCTCTTACAATTTCATCTTGAGATCATCATTAACAGCTGTGCAAAACCGTTTGTTGAAGGGCTGCTAAATCAGAATTCTTCACAAGTTCTCCCCACTTACATTACACTGGACTTAATTCAAATTATTCCCTCCAGCTAGATACTCTCATTCACTTCAGAAGGCTAAAAGCACCTGGATATTGTCTCCGCAGGACAAGGAATAGCCCAGAGCTATCTTGTATTAAGTCCTGTCATACATTACTAGAAAGCAATGTAGAAAGGCTATCTAACATTGTACCATAGTACCTTGAACTGCAGAAAAAGGTAATCAACATCCATTAGCACACATAGGTGGTGTGCAGGTCCACCCAAATTCAGTGAAACAAAATCTACAAACATTATTTTTGTCTTAAATTATCATGTTACATTATTATTTATGTAATGATTAAGATGTTGTATTTCTGACATGTACTGAAAAAAAAATAGTATAATTGAAGTTATGTCAGCTAAAATACACAGCAACACTGTTAATAGCTGTAATGCAATTATTCTGAGTAGTACACTGCCTGATAAAATCTAGATGCAATCTGTTCAATTTAAGAAGTTGCAAACTACTACTAGAATTATGTGTTAACTTGTTCTAACTTTTCTTCTTATGTTAAACATTGGATTACTACTATGATCAGGACTGCATAACACAATCTTTGTTCAGAACTGGGATCTTCAGAAAAATTAGTCTTTTTTAGGTATTGGTCTAACTATATTTGTCTAATAAAATACACAAAAAGTAAATATATGCATACACATATGTCCATATACAGCTGTGTATCTACATTTCATAGCATTTTTATTCATCAAGTAAAATTGTGCAAATAGCTATTACTACCCCCCAAAAAATCTATGTTTTATCAAAGTGTTACATTTCAGGAGATTGAAAAGATTATGTTTATATGGATTAAGATCACACAGGCATCTCAGTGTACTCCCTACATGCAATTTCAATACCAGTAGCATGTCTTTAACAGCAAATTAGCCAGATTTGAAATACAGACTTTACTAACAGATTTTGCAGCACATTTCAAACCTGTGTATCTAATGAAAAAAAAATAAAATAGAAGCTATACACTCACCAAATAATTCTAAAATTATGATATACTGCAAGATTTTAAATGTTAGTAAAGTTTCAGAATGTCTCATGGTTAAGTGTAAATTATCTAAGCTTCCACATGGGTGGAAAAAAATGTGAAACTGTTAAAAATATAACTGCACCAAATATAATTGGACCATTAGACAGTTTCTCTGAAATACTGCTTGCAAGACAGCAGTAAAACATCCTGAGTGGCCACTCCCAGAGAAATACTTACTCTGTTCTAGGTCAAACATGCCACAGCAATGTAGAACAGAGATACAAGGGGTAATAGAAACACAAGGGTCAGCGACAATTCTCACTTGCAACATGGGCAGCAGGATGGCACCACACAGACTCAGAGGGCTGAGGCTGGCAGGCACAGCATTCTGCTCTCACGGGACCCAGGCTTTCCTCAGGCTGGTCTTACCAGAAAAGACTACGGTGAAGAAAGAGTTGAGTTCCTCAGCCTTTCCCATATGCATTGCCACCACAATCCCTGCCCCATTCAGCAGAGAGCTCACATTTTCCATGGTCTTTCTTTTGCTGTTTACATATTTGCAGACTCCTGTAATTTTAGTGTAAAAACTAGCAGAGTTCCCAAGTGTCTCCTGTGTAGTCCTAAAGTACAATGTTGACTAACAGTCACAAGTAGAGGTGTTTCTACAGCACTATTTTTAATTGTTTCTATGTGAAAAGGTAGTTAAGCTACACCTGCAACTTTGTATGTGGATTGGTAACTATTATTTGGAACCAGTAGACTCCTCTGTAATGTACCCATCTTCATCTTTGCTGGTCATGAAAAATAATAGCTTATACACTAAACATTCATTAATTCTATTCTAGTTCTAGTCCTCTCTTTCTTCCTTGATACACAAACACTGACATTCACACCGTGTGTTAATTAGCAGGACTGTTGTTACACCCTTCCAACAGAAGGTTCAATCCTGCAATAATATGCAGTGAAAGGTTTGATGTCCACTGTCTTCACAACCCTAGTCAAGTCAAATAATTAGATTGCTTGTGTTAGTAAACACTGCCACAACTTGCAAAGAGGTTTGCTTACATAGATCCAGTTCCAAGCCCTAACCCTGAATATCCTGGTCAGGGTTATATTCTGTATTCTGATATACTGCACTATTACTGCTGGAAATAAAAGATCTGTGTTAAGGCCATGGCACCGTCTGTAAATTGTCTGCAAATTCACAAGTAGCTCAAGGGTTCAAAATGCAGAAGAGTAAACAGAGCCACTCAGGTGAAGACAGCACATCAGGTTCTGATCATTTTTTTATTCACTTCCAGTACCTGCCAGATTTAATTTTACTTTCTTGATGGAGATAGTTATTTTCTGGAATGGCTTCTAATTGCACTTTGACTTCACGTGGCAAACGCAGCGTGCAAGAGGTTCACAGTGCTATACCTTTTTCAGTCACGCTTCCTTGCTCTCCAGTAATGTCTGAGACAAGACAGAGCTTCTGCATGGCCACTTCTCAATGCTTTCCACAACATCACACAACTTGCACAACAGACCAACAAAGACTTTCTTCAGTTCCTGTGACTCCAGTGGCTTAGCAGTATAGCAGTTTAAACTACAAAAAGGGAGACAGCACACTTTTGGGTGGGAAAGCAAAGGGTATGCAGGAAAATCCTTGTTTTAAAAAAAAAAAAAAGAAATTAATTGAATTCACTATAAAATGTTTCTCTAATTTGCATCCACTGTCTGAAATTCTAATGGGAAATTGAATGCAATACATTGGAGAACAGCTCACCAGACACACAGAAACTTGGAATTATGTCCTCCTTGCTCTGGCCTTGATATAAATCCTGCCAAATACCCTGGAATTTTTAGTTTAAACTATAGATTGCTTTTGAATTTTCACTCTTCTTCTGCCAACATTTGATTATTTGTCTAATCTACCATTTGAGGCAAAGTCAGTAAGGAATTTATTTATTCATTACAGTTTTTTTGAAACAAGAATGATATATTGAAAAAATCACACTTTTTTACTTGAAAAATAACAGCATCTTTGGCAATAAATGTCATGCACTCTATTTGCAATTTATTTGCAATCTGTTACAAAAGCAAGATTTTTAAACTTAGATAAAGCTTGAAGATGAACCTGGGTAAAGTTGGTTTTCTTTCATGAGGTTGTAATTATATTTGGTCAATTAAGGACATTCTTGTGCTGAAAATGTCTAACTACATAATGTGGCCAAACACTGTTCTTAAAAAAAACTGAATTAGGCCTTGTTCTGAACAAACAATATGCAAGAATATTAATCTTCTGAACAAGAGCAATGAAACAGGAAGCTATTACTGCACTAAACATGGAATTCAGGAAAATTATCTTTCAAATACAATGGACTCCTACAGGCAAGAGTTTATTCCAGTATGAGACAAGAGCAAAAAAAACCCTGAAGACTTTATAATTATTTTTATGATAATGTAGTATTTATGCACATGCATACATATATATTTATTACAGGTGTATGTATTTATTTGTATAACTGAAATTAAAAATTTCATCACCACTTGTTTGATCTCTCAGGTCTTCTGAAACATCAGGGAAGGATAGCTGCATATATAGAGGACTAATACATATAATTGATTATAATTTTGTATTTTAATTATATTTTTGCCTTTGTGTGAAGTTAACTTATGGAAGGGGTTTTCCACCTCTCCTTAGAATATCTTGTGACCTTCTTCCATGTCCAGAGGGATATACACTGGAATGCAGGCAGCACTGGCTTTGATCTTTGATCTGCTGTCAACACAGAGCATGGCCTCCTTCAAGCCAACACACTTATAACTTAACCTCTCTTCTAAGATCTATGAATTATGATACTTTGTTGGTTTTTTTAGCAAGGAAAAAGGTAAAAACATTGTTAGTCATGTAATGCCATCTACAAGATAAACTAGAGCAAGAAGCTATATTCTCACGTCTTCCTTATGTCTCAGGCAGACATCGGGAAAACAAACATGAGGTTACAGATTTCACCTATTGAAAACAGCACAGCTTCCCATTTTACAGTCTGTATTTTTGCGCAGTTCTTTTGCCCTTTTTAATAAGAAGAATGTAAATTAATTTATATATTTAGATTGACACTTTGAATAAGGAGTTTATAAGATTTTCACTGTATGGGAAAAAAAATTGATTGACTATGTCAACATGTTCATTCTACAAGTACAAAACGCAGATTTCACAGATAAAGCACTAAAAGCACTGATGAGTGTAAATAGCATTTTCTTTCCACGTTTTCAAAACAGGCAGGAAAATTAAGTGCAGGTTTGTGTGGCATGTAAGTTAGCACAATTAAAGAATCTTGTATTGTTATCTTCTCAATAGATTTGCCACATTACTATTCACAGTTTTTGTCTAGCGACAGTGAAATATAAAAAAGATACTGAATAATATTGCAAAATTCTATTGTGTCATGAGATCTTGTCTTTGTCTGCATGTAATTGCCTTATTAAAAGATTTGCAAGCTTACTCTTTCTTGTGGATCTGAAATAAGCCAAGAAAACCATGTTGTTCTTAAAAAAGTTGAATCTTCTGAAACTCTAGTCTGTGTGATGTGGCAACACTGTGTAACTCACACTGGAAATTAAAACTACAGCCCTCTAGTAATTTAGCAATGTTAAAGACGCTTTCAGGGTTGTGATCATCAATGGAGGTGTGAAAAACAGTTTGTAGGACCCTTGTCACCACCACCGCCGCCGCCTCTCTGAGTGTCACGGACAGTGCTGCAGGAGTTGTGTGGGTAAACATGAGAATCCTATTTATTCTGCAACATGACACCTTGTCTTCTTTGCAGCTGCTGGCCATTTCAGCAGAGCACGGTTAGGACAGGACACTCCCACTCCCCTAACCTTACCACTCCGAGTCTCGCTGCAGGCAGAGCAGCACCAGGAGATAAGTAATTGCGCCTTTCTGTTGCCTACACCCATTACAAATCGTCAGCTTTCATAAATAGTATGACTGGATGATATATTGCTTTCAGCCCTTCAACCCATTTCCTTTCATTTATTGTGATGGTTTACTTTTTTGATTGTATGGATGGCATGGGTTTGCTACTCGTAGCAACCAAACCGATTGCTTTTTTTATGTGCAGATAAGGTGGCAAGGCATAATAATGCAAGCTTCCTTACACAGAGCTGTGTTAATTCACCTCATGCTTGGCCTGGGCACACCAGTCTCTTTAGCTGAAAGAATAAAAGCTGGTTTTGTTGTTCTGCCCATGCTAGGTGTCAGAAAAACAAACCAACAAATAAAATAAAACCACAAACAACAACAACAACAACCACACCAAAAAAAAAAACCAAAACCACCAAACACCACAGCTGCTTTAAAGCTTTAACTTTGGTACTAATTTTCACTTTCAGAAGCTAAAAAACATTGAGTTTGCAGTCATCACAAAAATAACATTGTGGAATTATTAGAGAGTTATACTTTCTCTCCAAGACCAAGTAAATCAGACAAAGATTCTTTAATACTGCATATCCATTCCCCGAATCACAAATGTGTACCCGTAACACAGACACAGTGAAATCAGTCATAAACATATATGGGTTATTCATTTAAACTTCTTAGCAACCCATACAAAATTAAAATAGCCAGGTGTTTTATCTAGGTCTTTCTTGAATTTTCCCCCTTTTTTTTTTTTCTCTACCCTGCTTTTAATTTAATCAAAAGCAAATTGAGCTAAAGGTCTAATCCACAAAATAAGAACCAGATAAGCACAAGAGATTAAATGTAGATGCAATGAAATATCTTATTGAATACAGATGGCAGATGAACTTTGAAGTGTCTTAATCAATAACTGGTAATCTTACTTTAAATTGGATACCTATAATCTGCTTTTAATTAGTATCATTAAGAATAGGTTGAATAAATAATCAGAGGCATTATTTATAACTCATGTAACCTACACTTGCAAGGGTGCCTTTTTATGGCAAGGAACTGCATAAACTGTACTGAAAAGTCTCTAGGTTTTTCTTCATTTGTGTTTCATGTCACTGTGCATTTGTAGACCACCACGACACGTAAAAGTCTACAACCAGCAGCTATCTAAGGTGCACAGACTAAAATGGGTCCTCTAAAACAAAGTTTTCATATACAGTGCAGTTGTCCTGTGTCAAGCTACTGGCAGATAGGCTGTGTCAACCTCCAAGGCAGAGGTTATTTTTTTTTCCATGCTCTTTGTGAAACAGTTCACATTGACTGTTGTGAGTACTGTATGATTACCCTGCTTTTCAAGCCAAGTCTCTGATATCCAAGTATGAGAAAATTCCTCTTTGAGGCTCATTTTTGATGTAAAACTGTTAAGAAACTTACCAAGATAAAAGAATGAAATTTCTCTCTGTCATTCCATCTTCACACATTCCCATCGTGTGCTTCTCTGACACAAATATCAGATGATGCTGAGGATCATCATTAGGCACTTGGGTTTTTTGCAGGCTATTAGAAGGAAGAACTCTGCATAGTAAATCCCACCCCTGCCTTCACCAAGCTCCCTGTCTGCTCAGCAGAGGCTGTCATTCAGATTCCTGCCTTCACATAAACTAAGCATCAGCAGAAAATCAAGAGGGTTTTTTTATTTATTGCCCCCAAACTTTGGAGCCTGAAAAAAGAACCAGAGATTACCTCTACATAAGAGCAGTGAAGTCACTCTTAGGAATCAGAGATGGTCACTGAACAAAACAATTTAGAAATTATGCTATTTTGATATTAGGATGTTATGTATGAATATGTATCTACATATATATATATATAAAGCAGAGAGAAAATGAAACCCACAGAATCTGTCTTTCTGTCTCTGCAACTCCATTGCTTTCAGCGTGTGCTGGGTTAGCAGAGCCTGCTCTCACAAGCCTCCCCTCACACAGATGTGAAAGAAGTAACACACACACACAAACCAAACCAAACCAACCAAACAAACAAACAAGCAACACCTCTGGGTTGAGATAACAGGAGTTCAACCAGATGATAATGGCCACGATTACCTTAGCCTATTTGCAGAAAAGCACAGCAAAATGCGGAAGTAGCAGTAGAAGTCGGCATCTCTCCCACCCCCTGACCCACAGCTAGCCCAGCAGGAAAGACCAAACCTGGAAATCAACTCCAGCAACCAGAACAGCAAGCCTCTCTTGTTACAATCTGAACTTCAAGCCCCATGATACTTTGCTCCATCCAGCACTTCCATTTTGAAGCTGGCATGAATGGCAGCATGGTATTGAACATCAGCAGATTCAACGCGACCCACGATGCATTTTTTTTCCTTTTCTTTTCCTTTCTCTTTTCCTTTCTCCTTTCCTTTTTTCTTTTCTTTTCTTTTCTTTTCTTTTCTTTTCTTTTCTTTTCTTTTCTTTTCTTTTCTTTTCTTTTCTTTTCTTTTCTTTTCTTTTCTTTTCTTTTTTTTTTCTTTTCTTTTCTTTTCTTTTCTTTTCTTTTCTTTTCTTTTCTTTTCTTTTCTTTTCTTTTCTTTTCTTTTCTTTTCTTTTCTTTTCTTTTCTCTTTTCTTTTCTCTTTTCTTTTCTTTTCTTTTCTTTTCTTTTCTTTTCTTTTCTTTTCTTTTCTTTTCTTTTCTTTTCTTTTCTTTTCTTTTCTTTTCTTTTCTTTTCTTTCCTTTTCTTTTCTTTCCTTTTCTTTTCTTTCCTTTTCTTTTCTTTCCTTTTCTTTTTTTTTTTTTCCTTTTCTTTTCTTTTCTTTTCTTTTCTTTTCTTTTCTTTTCTTTTCTTTTCTTTTCTTTTCTTTTCTTTTCTTTTCTTTTCTTTTCTTTTCTTTTCTTTTCTTTTTCTTTTCTTTTCTTTTCTTTTCTTTTCTTTTCTTTTCTTTTCTTTTCTTTTCTTTTCTTTTCTTTTCTTTTCTCTTTTCTTTTTTCTTTTCTTTTCTTTTCTTTTCTTTTCTTTTCTTTTCTTTTCTTTTCTTTTCTTTTCTTTTCTTTTTTCTTTTCTTTTCTTTTCTTTTCTTTTCTTTTCTTTTCTTTTCTTTTCTTTTCTTTTCTTTTCTTTTCTTTTCTTTTCTTTTCTTTTCTTTTCTTTTCTTTTCTTTTTTCTTTTCTTTTCTTTTCCCTTTCCTTTCCTTTTCTTTCCCCTTTTCTTTTCCCTTTCCTTTCCTTTCCTTTCCTTTCCTTTCCTTTCCTTTCCTTTCCTTTCCTTTCCTTTCCTTTCCTTTCCTTTCCTTTCCTTTCCTTTCCTTTCCTTTCCTTTCCTTTCCTTTCCTTTCCTTTCCTTTCCTTTCCTTTCCTTTCCTTTCCTTTCCTTTTCCTTTCCTTTTCCTTTTCCTTTTCCTTTTCCTTTTCCTTTTCCTTTTCCTTTTCCTTTTCCTTTTCCTTTTCCTTTTCCTTTTCCTTTTCCTTTTCCTTTCCTTTTCCTTTCCTTTTCCTTCCTTTTCCTTTTCCTTTTCCTTTTCCTTTTCCTTTTCCAATCTGCAGAAATAAAAATGTTTGCTGAGATCATGCCAATTTAAGAAATTCTGCTGGAAATTACAGAAGTCTGACTAAAGAAAACTGCATGAGAGACTGGCAGCAACTGAAGAGTCTAGGTAAATGGGAAGGTAGGCTTCCTGCTCTTCAGAGTACACTTCCAAGCTGGGGAGACAAATTTAGAATTTTAAACATTGGGATTTTTTCTCAAAAGTGGAATACAGTCACCTGGGGGGTTGGGTTTTGTGTTGGGTTTTTTTTTTTTGTGTGTGTGTGTTTTGGGGGTTTGTTTGTTTGTTTTGGGTTTGGTTTGTTGGGTTTTTTTGGGGGGGGGATGTTGTTTGGGTTTGGGTATCTTTTTTTGTGGGTTGGATTGATTTTTTAATAAAAATAAAGGAACAAACAGCAAAAAAATAAACGAACACTCTTCACTCACCTTATTTCACTGACAGAATGGACCCATGATGAGAAGGCATCCAAAGATCAAGGTCCCTGAGCTCTCAGTGATTTCTTTTTTCCCCCCATAGTGATACTGGAAGGAACTTTGTTTGAGGAAAGCAGCCACAACATATACAGATGGTCTGGGCACAGAAATTAGTCTTTGCTGCAGAGTATAAGGTAGTAAGGTCCAAACCCCACAAAACTCCAGAATGCAAAAGTCTGTGGTCATGATTATTCTCTATTCTGACCTGGCCAAGGACAGCTCAAGGTTCATGGTACTGTTCAACAGGTTCACAGAAAGACTCTGTCAAATATTATGTTAAGTCCTTTGGTTTACATTTGCTTAATAAAATCCACAGAAATATCTAGCTGTAGAAAAACAAACTAACACAGACTACTTTGGAAATCTGTGTGACCAGGAGAGCCAGATTTGTTAAGTCAGACTCCTAAACAGCCACTACCATAGAAATTATTTTTTTTTTCAAGTGATAATCACTTTACATAGAAAAAGCTTAGGGCTTCATCTTCAATAGGAGTAAACCAGATAGCCTTCAGAGTACTAGAAAAACAAGTCTCGATGGAGAGAGTGAGTGCAGGAAAGGGCTGGGGATTGAAGAGGTGAAGGTGAGGGGGTAGAGCAGCTGCTGACATGCCGGGCAGCCAGTGGTACTCCTCACCTTTGAGAAACGTGATCTGTTTTCATTTCCAGGTGATTTTTGAAGAAAAAGCTGGGTCTGAGTGCCCCTGGTCTTTCCTGGTCACAGAGGTGTGATCCCTGCAGTCTCAGCCTCATGATATGAGCAATTAGGTGTCCATGTACAAAGTATTCAAATAACAACACAGACAAGGGCCTTCTTTTTTTTCTTTTTTTTCTTTTTTTTTTTGCTTTTTCTCAGTGTGGGAAAGCATGAGAAATGGCAACAGCTTGAAGGACTTCACTGGGACAAAAATATTTTTAAACAGCAAAAATGCTGACTTGGTTCAGAACAGTGGATCACATCCTAGGACCTGAGGAAAGCAATGCCAATTCACTTCCATGAATTTCAGGTCTGTCACCTTGTTACCCCTATCAACTCCAAATTTTATTATTTTCCCCACATCCTTTTTGTGTCACTTCAACTCAGGTGTGACACACTATGTCTTGACATTAAAAGGACAGGAGGACCTGGTATCGTGTTCCTCTAATGCATCCAGCAAACCAGGGCTCCAGCTTCAGCTATGAACATGAACATGAACATGAACATGAACATGAACATGAACATGAACATGAACATGAACATGAACATGAACATGAACAGAATAGAATAGAATAGAATAGAATAGAATAGAATAGAATAGAATAGAATAGACCAGACCAGGTTGGAACAGACCTTCGAGATCATAATTTCCAACCTATCATCCAACACTATCTAATCAAGTAAACCATGGCACCAAGCACCCCATCAAGTCTCCTCCTAAGCACCTCCAGTGACAGCGACTTCACCGCCTCCCTGGGCAGCACATTCCAATGGCCAATCACTCTCTCTATGTTCTTCCTAACATCTAGCCTAAACCTCCTCTGGTGCAGCTGAAGACTCTGTCCTCTTGTTCTCGTGCTGGTTGCCTGGGAGAAGAGACCAACATCTGCCTGTCTACAACCTCCCTTCAGGTAGTTGTAGAGAGCAATAAGGTCTCCCCTGAGCATCCTCTTCTCCAGGCTAAGCAACCCCAGCTTCTTCAGCCTCTCCTCATAGGGCTTGTGCTCCAACCCCCTCACCAGCTTTGTTGCCCTTCTCTGGACAGGTTCCAGCAAGTCAACATCTTTTCTAAACTGATGGTCCCAGAACTGGACACAGGACTCAAGGTGTGGCCTAACCCCAATGCTGTGTACAGGGGCAGAATGACCTCCCTGCTCCTGATACAGGCCAGGATGCCATTGGCCTTCTTGGCCACCTAGGCACACTGCTGGCTCATGTTCAGCCTACTATCAACCAGTACCCCCAGGCCCCTTTCTGCCTGGCCACTCTCCAGCCACTCTGACCCCAGCCTGTAGCACTGCATGGAAAAGTAGTAAAGCAGACGATATCTTCAAAATGGATACACATAACAGAGCTGTGTCTCTTCATCATACCAAATGATGTTCACTGTTACTTCAGTGGCTCAAACAAACTTTTGTCACCTGAGGTTCAGCTTTGAAGTCTCACTTTTAATAACTTGATTTAAGAGCACATCAGACATGAGTCTGTGTATAGTATAGGTCATAGCAGTGCAAATATTTCAAAGCACTGACTGGCTTTATAAATATATAGACTTGCCTTTTACAGCTTTAGGATGAATCTAACAACATCAGGGAAGTGGCCTGGAAAGAGTTACCACAAGCTCAGTTCCACAGGAGGTCAGTGTTAAAATTTCCATTTTGGAGGAGTCTGGGACAAGAGACATGGCAATTCTGAACATTTCTGAAATGCAAGCTGCAAAAGTACAAGCTTATATCAGTGATATGAAGAAAAGGTTAGGTCTAGAAAGTCATATAAGATCAAATTTGTTAGAAGCAGCCACTGCCTAAGTGCATTTAGACTCTAGCTTTCAAAGGTCATATGGACCTACACCAGTCTGCAGGCATCCAGTGCTTCAGAAAAGTAATGACCTATGAGCTTCAAGCCTGAGAAATAAGCATAAAAGAAAAGAGACTAAAGGACAGATATGAGCCTAACATAATAGGTGCTTCACAGGTTCAAAGTGAACAAAGTACTCTGTCTCCCCAGTGCACTGCAACAATTAATTTATGAAAAAGTGCATCTTTATGACCCTTTGAGAAAGAAGTAAGACTAATAAAGGTTGGAGGGACTGCTACACAAATATATTGCAGTCTTTCATAATACAGTCATAATCAGCTAATTTCCTATAGTCAGCAAAGGGGTTTTGGCGTCTCTTCAGATGTGTTAAGGGAGATTGCAGGTATTTTTTATTATCCACACTTAGCTTCTTGTTTTCAGCTTCTAGGATGTAATGTCTGACTTTTTATGTGAATTTGAAACAAATATGTATTATCAGAAGTATTTTACTAATATAATAAATGGTGAGGATACAGTTTTAATTTTAATCTTTGGTTTGTTTTTTTTTCCTAACCTAATGATTTTCACATTAAATGTAATTGAACCTGTATTTATTGAAAAATATTTAACCTACTGGCATGCTTAAAGTACAAATTCATGAGGCTCTAACTAAGACAAGGGCAACACTGAATCTTATGTAGAAACTGGTATAAAAATATCTCCTGCCTCTAATGGGAACATTTCCACAATCATTTTTAAATAAGTGTGAAGTTTTGAATTGACAGAGAGGTTGCTCGCCAGATCTAACTGTGGCACAATGTAAATTCAGACACATTTAAATAAATATGCTTTTTTAGTAGCTGTTTTGAATTTCCAGCACCAGACTGGATAGCTGAGCCAAAATAAAAGCAGTGGGTAGAATAATAGTGGCACAAACAGGTTGGCATCTGCCAACTTGCAGATGCTGCAGTCCACTATCTGACTATTTTGGTAGAACATGACATGCACCCCATGCAAACTTTAAAGACAGAATGCAGAGTATAATGAAAGAGTAAGAAGCATAGAGTCCATATATCTGTTGTTGTTCAGGGCTGGCCTTTTACAAGGACATCAAGACTTTCATCTTTTAGAGACGTTAATTTGCATGTCAGGATGTTCTCCAAGAGCTTAAAAGCTTTCAAAGATACTGCCAGTTTGGTTACTATGTTTATTATTAACACAGTATTAAGAGTGGAGAAGCAGGAATTTCAGAAGGCATTATTCTTTTAGGTTAAGTTATTTGTTAACACAGACACAGCCCTTAATTAAGGCATTTTTGGCTGTTCAGATCTGCTCATTATGGGAGGAACTGGCTTCAGTAGATTAAGCTATTTCATTTAGGAGCAGGTATATGTCTACTAAAGTGTACTGTCAACACAAATAAATACAGAAGGTATCCCTAGTGCTTTTTAATGCTCTGTGTCCTTAACCTCACAGGCTTTGGTGAATTATGACCAAAAACTCACTGAAGAATTTTCTTAGGAATTACTATCCTCGACCAAGTCAGCAAAAGCAGCAGCTGATTCATTCCTCACATTGTGTGCACCACCCGTTCTGCAGCATTGAATGACAGAAGATAAAGTGAACCACTGAGTTGTAATCACATCTCTGCACTGGCAGATTTTGCACAGCCACAGGGATAAAATCTAAATTTATGTTGGGCCTTTTGTATAAGGCTGAGTTAAGCTTTGCTGCCCCAGGGAAATAAATACCACCATGGAAATCAAAAGGCAACAGTTGTCCACAGTATACTTGCTCAAATCTGAGGAGAACCTCAGATTCATATCTCAAACTGAATAATAGCATTTCATCTTCAGAATGGTTAAAGTGGTATAAGTGACTTAAATGGGTTTAATTAAGGGTTTTTTTTTTAATCCAACACAACTTTATTGAAAGGTAGATGGACTAGGACAATCGCCCTCCTTCACCCCCTGTTCCACTGCAGAAGAAAGCATAAAAAGCATCAGATGAAGCAATGGAGCACAAAAGACAACAGAAAATAAGTACGTATTTACTGAGATACTTCATGCTGTGTTGCAGATAAAAACAACACTTTTATTTTTTCTCTTGACTGGGATACTCTGACATAAATTAATTTGATTATCATTTATAAGACTCATGCATGTTCCAAAGAAGTCATAAATAAGCAGGAATCTATGCAGGAAACTGTCTTAAGTGCAATTATCAAGAGCCTCTTCACAGTAATAAAGGGAAGATAAATCTTGAACAGCACACTCAAAACCACCCCCTCAAACTGAACTCTGTATGAGCAGACATATTCTACAGTACCCTTTAAACATGCACAAGAACTGCAGCTCTCCTGAGGAACAGTGGAAAAGCTTGCAGGAAGTGACCCATTACACAACTTGTACTATGCCTGAGTATGCCACACTTAGGAGTACAAGCAGTTTTGTAATGTGATGCTTATTCATTAAAAATTCATGCATTTGGGCCTGTTCTGTTTAATTTTACAATTTCTTACCAGAACCAGAACAGGTCCAAATGGATTATGAGAATACAATTCTAAAATTCAACCTGCATCCTTCCACTCTTTTTTATGTTAAATTCTTATATAATTTCTGATACTGTTAATGGCTGTTTATTTCAATTGGCAACAGATTTAGAACTTGGTTTTGTTTTCTACATATAGCAAAAGAGTATATCAAACACAATTTTGCACTGTGATATTATATCATTACATACACAATTTATCTTATGAACCAATCTGGGAAAGCACAGCATACATTCAGGTGAAGCAGATCATCATGAAAATATTGACTGGTAGTGCCCCTTTTACTGTATACTAAAACCATTAAGATGTTCTACCACTGTGGGACAATGTTTAGTATGCTTCCTCCTGAAATCTTTTTTTGTGAGGGAGGGAGGTCCTGTTTTCATGTTTTTTACTTTTAGCTGAAACCCAGATTAATAATATTAATAAATAATATTCTCGGCTTTCCTGCTAAAATGTGCTTTTATCATCCTTTATATTCTTACTGACTCTGACTGAAGAAACATACAAGTATGCACTCTCTCATGAACTGAACACAATTCAGACTGAGTTTATGCAGCAACAGATACAAACCAGCGATGGTATCACAAGCTAAACTCTAGCATGATCCTTTCAATTTCTCCTTGGCAAAACAAGGCAGAAGGAGACGTTTGGATTATTCAGCAGCAATAGAAGTGACTCTGCTGTATGTATATCCCAACAAGATGAAATGGCAGTGAGGTACCTTGTCCATGAGACAGCAGAATCATATTCTGACCTCCAGCCAAAGCTTTCTGTTTAGCCATGACAGCTTACTTCCCCACTCCTCTCATCTTACAACACACTGGGATGTCCTGCTTCTGTGCCTGTAGGATTTCCTTCTTGAAGAATTTCCGCTATTCCTGGACTCCCCTGTCGCCCTCCCTGCTACCAAAACCTTGACACACAACCCCAATACAACAGTGTCCATATTAGAAAAGTCAAGAATGGATAATTCTTATTCTGCAAAATCATGTAACCTGCATCAATAAAATAAACTATACTTTGATCGTTACACTTTTTACCACTTCTTTCATGGAACCAGAGAATTGTTTTGGTTGGACAAGACCTTTAAGATCATCAAGTCCAACCATTAACCGAACACCACCATGGCCATTAAACCATGTCCCAAAGCGCCATGGCCATATATATTTTGAACACCTTCAGAGATGGTGAATCCACCACCTCTTTGGGCAGCCTGTTCCATTCTTTCAGCCTCACCATTCTTTCAGACCCCTTTCCATTTACTTCTCATTATTCTTCCCTTTCCCTTCTCATTATTCCTGGAACGATATTCAATATTGAAATCCTGTCATAATGATCTATTGTTTCCATTTCAGAACTAGTTCAGTTGCCACTGCCATAGGTGGGGAGATGTTTTGAACAACCAGAATGCTTTCAGCACACAATTCATCCTGCATGCTTCTATAGGTGATAATTTAATAGTGCCACCCACATGGTGTAGTAAATAAACATGTAAACCCAAATAGTTGCTAGGTGAAGAAAGGTGGTTGTCTTCTACTTTGCTTTTATTGTGTAAACAAAGGTTGTTAGTTGCTTCTTAGTTTATGGATACTTGGGCACCTTTTTTATTCCATATGTCCTTGAAAATAAGCACATAAATACTTCCCCTGATTAAAGTGTTTGCGTAATTCTTTCATTTTGAAGACCTTTAAAGGGGGACGTGGTTGGAAGAGCTTTCATACATCTGAAGTAGGACATGTGGTTTCCTTTCAAGGATGGGAAAAATTTGGAGAATGTGATTATAAGAAATCAATAATAGCTAAAAAATAATATAATCCAAATTGAAGAAGAATCTAGCAACAACTACTTTTGAATGACTATGACAAAGTTAGGTGCTCATACTGAAGTCTCACTAAATGTCTGTGCCTTTTTAATGGAAGTTTAACTGTGTTCTGAATTCGTGCATTTTTGATTCCATTATGCTTCCACAACATAAACCGTTCATAGTCTCCATTAATCACTTTTAAAAACCAACCAACCAAACAACAACAACCAAAAGTCATGTTACTTTACAAACAAAACAACAACAACAAAAAAAGGAAACCTGGACAGAGAAAAAAAATTACTCTTTTAGTAATTTAACACTAGGCAGTCAAAGAGCTGAAGTGTCATTGGGCTTTTGATCTAAGGTGGAAAAGAAAAACTTGGTCTAGGGAGAATAGTACAGGATTTGTTCATGTTAACACAAAACCACAACAAGTTAGTGAATGGGACCTCCTATATATGCATGGCAATTTCATTGTCTTCCAAATTAAGCTACTTTTCCAACCTGCTGTGAAGAGTGCTTTTTGAGTTTTATTGAGCATTCAGGCTTAGGAAGGGATTCTTGAAGTCTAAGAGAAAAAAAAAATAGTTGATTTTTCCCTCCTTTCTGTTTTACCTGCAAATATGATTTTTTAAAATTAAATATAATCACAGATGTGAGGTCTGAGGTGAGAATGGAAATTAACATCCCTTATTATTGATCCTTCATGCTTTGTAATCATTCGCCAGACCACTCAAAACACCATTTCTTGGCTGTGAAGTCCTTCTGCAGCCAGACTCTCAGATAAAACCCAGCACCACCTATTGTGTGCTTTGTTTTGTGCATCAATTCATTTGCACTCTCAAACCAAACTCACTGTGGTCTGAAATGCAGACAGAAATCTTGGCCTCATGACAGTCAACCAGGATTTCACCAACAGATTGTGAGGCTGTGGGTTCACACAAGCTCTTCCTACCATCCACCATCTTATATCAAGACACAGCTAAATTAAAGCTGAGGGGATATTGAGACAGATTTTCACATAGCATTGGAACAGAAGTGTTTTACAAGCATTCTTTCAACTCTGTCTGGGTGTCTGTTCTAACATGAAAACACCCTGAAAAGCAAATTAACTAGGTATGCTCATATGTTCAGTTTACATCCTTCCTAGCTTCCCCTTCCTCAAAACCCTGATCAGCATAGAGTGTGTTTGAAGGCCTAACTTCTGAAGCAAAGTGGCCTCCATCAGAACAAATCACCGAATTAAGTCAAATCACTGATAAATCACAGAAAAATTAAATATATTTAACTGAAAAAAACAATGTTTTCTGAAGAATACTAGAAGCCTTTAATTCTAGTGCTAATCTTTTGTGGTGCTACATCAAAGAATTCTACACAATAGTAGGAGTTTATTACTATAGCACATAGTTATAAACGCTTATATACTTTTGCACATACAGCCTGGTGCTTACCTTTGATAGCAACTTCATCATGCCATTCACTAGCTAAATTAACAACTGGGGGTTGTGTATGTTTTTGTTTCTTTCTCTATTGTCGGTGCATCCCTGGAAGTGTTTAAAAGATGCAGAGATCATAGAATCATAAAATCACTAAGGCTGGAAAAGACCTTTAAGATCATTGAGTCTGACCAATCATGACCACTAAACCATGTCCTGAAGCACCACATCTACACATTTCTTGAGCACTTCCAGGGATGGTGACTTCTTCACCTCCCTGGGCAGCCTGTTCTAATGCCTGACCACTCTCTTGGTAAAGATATTTTTTCCTAATGTCCAATCTAAACCTCCCCTGGCACAACTTAAACCCCTTTCCTCTCATCCTGTCAGTAGTTACTTAGGAGTAGAGACCAACACCAGCCTCATTACAGCCTCCTTTCAGGTAGCTGTAGAGAGCAGTAAGTGCTCCCCTTAGGCTTCTCTTCTACAGACTAGACAACCCAAGCTCCCTCAGCCACTCCTCATATGACATGCCCTCCAAATCCCTCACCAGCCTCGCTGATGTTCTCTGGTGACATCCTCCAGGACCTCAGTGTCTTTCCTATACAGCAGAACTCAGAACTGATAACAGTATTCACCAGGGCCAAATAGAGGAGCACAGTTTCTTCCCTACTTCTGCTGGACACACTGTTTTTGATCCAGGACAGGATGCTGTTGGCCAC
Source organism: Melanerpes aurifrons (assembly GCA_011125475.1). Classification (NCBI taxonomy): domain Eukaryota; kingdom Metazoa; phylum Chordata; class Aves; order Piciformes; family Picidae; genus Melanerpes; species Melanerpes aurifrons. Next base: position 4,393,645 of record WWNC01000048.1, on the reverse strand, counting down.
CTGGGCACATTGCTAGCTCATGTTCAGCTGGCCATCCACCAGCACTCCCAGATCCTTTTCGACTGGGCTGCTTCCAGCCACTTTCTCGCAAGCATGTAGCATTGCCTGGGGTTGCCGTGACCAAAGTGCAGAACCCAGCACTTGGTCTTGTTAAACCTCAGTCCACCGACCTCAGTCCATTGATTTAACCTGTCCAGATGTGGTGCTAAGGGACTTTGTTTAGGATCAGACTTGCTAGAGTGAGGTAATGGTTGAACTCAATAATCTTAAAGGCCTTTTCCAACCAAAACATTTCTATGAGTTTATGATTGTGTATTCCTAACATCTTTAAGTATGCCAATATCTGTTGAAATCATCAACAGAGTTGGCATGGAGGAAAAGGAGAATTTGTGCTTAAAATGAAGCACAACTGCAAGAACCTCTTGCATCACATTTTGCAAGCATATCATAAATCCCCTGAAACTCTTTTTCAGATTTTCAGGTTTTCATCACAGAAATTACAGTGATGATGGAAATTTAATTTCTCATTGATTTTGACTCAGTTTACCCATTTACCAAATGTGTAATAAAACCTCACTTATCTCACAAAACCAAGAAGACACTGAATTATATTTATTTATGCTTGAGTAAAAGGCAGTTTGAAAGTGAAAAATAGGCTTATATTAGAAACGTATCACTTGACCTGTGTACCAAAATTAGACCAATGTGTCAGTCTACTTACTTGTCTTTAAATCTTTCTTTGCCTAAAGGCAAGGACTTGCCTTCCAAAAATTCATCTCACATCAAATAATTTGTAAATTTCTCTTGTTCCAAGGAAAATAATGGAACTACACATTTTCCCCCTAAAATTCCTCCAGCAACCGGAGAGTCTCCTGGTTATGACTGTACATGCATTAAAGCACATATCTAACTGTAGCTCTGCTAATGAGCCTGCTTCCACTTTTGTTCAGTGACTAGGCTCCAGAGTGACTTAAGCAATTCCTGAAAGGGAAAAAAAGCTCTCTGCAATGCAACTAGATAAAAAGGAATGAACCACATACAGATACTTCTCATTAAGATGAAAAGCATTCCCATAGTCTTTTTCTTCTAATGGATGGGGAGTGGAAGAAGGGGAGAAACAAAGGCAAAGTTATTTCTCAGATGTAGCAGTATGATTCACGTGTTTCTTTTCAGTTGTTACACTAGATAAACAAAGCAACTCTTCAAAACGTGCACAAGTTGGATATGCAGAAATGTTACCAGGTATTGGCTAAATGATCTCTTATCACAACTCTCAAGCCTGTCTACTCCCTTTCTGATCAAAAATTTCTTTTTTGAGTTTATACTTTCTTGATTTTTAAACTACAGTTTCCTTTCCTCTGGTTTCATATTTAGTGGGGTTATTTTATTTTTTAGCTGAAGAGAAAACCTGTGATGAGGACTGAGACAGAACAGCATCTGGAAGGCCCAGATAGAAAGTTAACACACTTCTTACCTAGGTGAAAATAGGTACAACCTTCTGTAAAAGAATCACTGGCATACTTTCCCCTCCACATTTTCTTTAATAACAAAATAGAATGGAGGAATGGAGTTTTCATAACAGTAGTAGTTGTAACACTGCAGAACAAAGAGGAATCAGCTACCTTTGATGGGAAGCCCAAGAGGAACGATGGCATCTCTCTAACCATTATGAAGACATAAAGTGGAGTGAATCTCTCACTGACTTTTACAACTAGGTTTGAAGAGTTAAGAAGTGGAAATTAAGTACTATTGCATGCATATCATTAAACAGAGTGTGCATATGACAATGACTGATAATTCTGATGCATCATTATCTATTAATACAAAGATGCCACAATACAATGGCTTTGTGGCTGTCTATGGTACTATTTGATGGCATGGGGTATCTCCCACTGCTAAAGCTTGAGTACTTCTTTGCTTAGAATAAGATGACACTACTCTATTAATAGAAAAAAAAATCTACATACTTTACTCTGACCCTACTTGCCAGATGGTACCTAAATATGTCCAGGCCCCAGGGCAGAAGAGAAAATTTGGAACTGCTTATGCAGAATCACAAAATGAAAGACAGAAAGAATCAAGCCAAATCCTGTCTTTTCAGCTAGGGGACCCACTCTTTTCTGCCACAGGTGTGGCTGTAACTTAAGGGGGCAGTGCGGCTACACTGGAGATGGCAAACCCACAGTCACCGCAGGTGCAAAGAGGTGTACAGAGCAGAAAGCCTAAGCTATCTCATCTTGGCAGGAAGCCAAAGCCAAACATTTAGAATTTATTCATATTCACTTTTCAGAGTCCAGAATGAAGCCATGTTTTCACTAAATTCCACACTGAACAACCAAGCTCGAATTTCTTTTTATAATGCTATTAATAAAACACTTAGTTATTTATGTAACCACTAGATACTTAGTAAGTTAGATCTAAAAATAAGTTGACACACATGAACTGAAATGAAAAATATTAGCCATTATCCTAGAGGACATAATGAGAAGAATGTAGCAAGTAGATTATATTCTGATGATATTTGCATTGGCTGATTAAAATCCGAGGGCATGACATTTGCCTAGCAGCTAATGAGAAACTAATTGTTCTTTGTTTGTCATATGTTACATAAATAACATTGACCTAAAAACACAGATTGCGAGAGCACAAAAATCTGCTGAAACAGTGAAGACAGATACCCAAATAGGAGTTTTGTTAGAAGAATTTTTGCTTTGCAATGCCTTATAATTGGACATTTACAATGTCCCCAGAGCTGAAACCTTACATCCATACTTCACTCATGCTCAGCTACCTTTACTCTGGTATAAAATCCACCAGAACAGCAGAGAAACAAGAAGAAGATCATCCAGTAAGAAGAAGGAAAAAAAAAAAAAAGAGAGAGCCCTCAGTCAGAAAGTTAAGTGATCCACGGCAATCAACATGGTTGTATACTATCTCATCGGTTTTTCTTTTCAAACACATTTCTCAATGCATCTGTAGGCTAACTAAAGGGAAGTCTGTAGCATCTACTTTAATATTATACATTATTTTTTTTAATTGTGGGGTTTTTTTCCTCATTCATTTCTAGAGGGACAGAAATTCTTTTGAAGATACGTTCACCCTGATCTCCATGAATTCCAGACAATACTGAGGAAATTCACTAATTTTCCAAATGTTTTCAGTAACTTAAAACTAGACAAACACAGGAAGCAGGATGGAAATACAGAGAGGATTCTAAGATCAGAGTGAAAAATAAATAAAAAAAATAGAAGTTTTGGTGAATTCATCTCCCACTGCAGGGTATAGTAACATCCCCTTTGACTGCAATAGCTAAGAGGACACAGTATCAATGGAAGACAGTGCTTGTAAAAACTGAAGAGGGATTATGAAATAGGCAGAGAAGGACATGGCTTCCAAAAATCAGTCCTTTCAAGTTACTACAGAGCAGCCAGGCAGAGAGGGACCTGGGAGTGCTGGTTGATGGTAGGCTGAACATGAGCCTGCAGTGTGCCCAGGCAGCCAAGAGGGCCAATGGCATCCTGGTCTGCATTAAGAACAGTGTGGCCAGCAGGAGCAGGGAGGTCATTCTGCCCCTGTACACTGCACTGGTTAGGCCACACCTCGAGTACTGTGTCCAGTTCTGGGCTCCTCAGTTTAGGAAGGATGTTGACTTGCTGGAACGAGTCCAGAGAAGGGCAACGAAGTTAGTGAGGGGCTTGGAACACAAGCCCTATGAGGAGAGACTGAGGGAGCTGGGGCTGCTTAGCCTGGAGGGGAGGAGACTCAGGGGTGACCTCATTACTCTCTACAACTACCTGAAGGGGGGTTGTAAACAGGCAGAGGTTGGTCTCTTCTCCCAGGCAGCCAGCACCAGAACAAGAGGACACAGTCTCAGGCTGCACCAGGGGAAGTTCAGGCTGGAGGTCAGGAGGAAGTTTTACATGGAGAGAGTGATTGCCCATTGGAATGGGCTGCCTGGGGAGGTGGTGGAGTCACCGTCACTGGAGGTGTTCAGGAGGAGACTTGACAGGGTGCTTGGTTACATGGGTTAGTTAATTGGGTGGTGTTGGGTGATAGGTTGGACGTGATGATCTTGAAGGTCTCTTCCAACCTGGTTTATTCTATTCTACAGGACTCCTGCTTAGGCAGACTTGGAGAAAATGTATCCAGTATATGCTTTCTAAACAGGAAAATAAAAAGGTGAGTAGTGCTCAACACAATCTCAGTTATTTTCTTGCTCAACACAGTTATTTTCTTACTTTCATAACAAATTTATTCCACTGTGAACTATTCTTTCCCACACTCTTATACAAACACTGACCACAACACTATGAAACTACCAAATGCTTAGGGACTTTGTTGAGGGCTGCATTCCTCCTAACATTTAATGACAAGTTATCATCCTTTGTCATTGTGCACTGGGTCTAGAATAAGCTTTTGTGAAGGAGCAGGGAGACATTTCCTTGTAAGCTATGGGTGGAATGAACCCTTCTCCAAACACAAACCTTCACCTCTCTGTCCACAGAAGGGGGTTCTTGTAGAGACCAGTATAATGATTCACAGTAAGTTATTAAACTTGGATCTCATCTCCCAAGGTCTTTGGCAAAAATACGGTCCAAAACCTGGGTTCTCAGACATAGTTGTCATACAGTCATTGTTTGGGGTTTGGTTTTATGTATGATAATAATGCTATTTTCTTTTAAGATTGCATTCTGTGTAAATCAGTTTTGGATACAAAATATTTGAGATTGTTTTTATGTGTTCTGCCCTCCAGAGCAGGCATAGACAAATGCAGCTAACATATACAGACTGTCCTTCAATACTCTTCAGTGGATACAAGCATCTCTGCAGAGTTAATAGCAACATATTCATGGTGCTTATCACAAGTGCAGAAACAGTAGAGAGGAGATGAGCTAAGATAAATAAAGGACTTTCAAGAATTTTCTAAATTTAAGAATTAGACAAAGGTATACCTATGCAACACAGCACACAGTAGATGAGGTCACTAAACCATACAAAGGGAAACACACTTCACTAGAGTAGTTCAGAAGTTAACATTTAGCTAGTTTAATCTTATACTGAAAAAGTTCCCAGAGTAATCCTAAGATTAGAGACCAGAGACAACTTTTGTACTATGCATGGTAACAAATGGGCAGTTGTGCTCTCTCTTCTTGGCCATCTTCTTATCCACTGAGTCTTTAAGTACCTTCTACATGCTGGCACAGCTTGGATAAAAAGGTAGGCAGTTCCTACTCCTGATTTTTTTTTTTTCTAGCCATGGTGAGAATCAGGAGATAAGCCTTTGAGCATCCCACAATGAGAAACAAATGCCTGGATTCCTCCCATTTCCTACTCAAGTATTCTGACTGGTACAGCATCTTGTATCAGATGGGTCCTATCAGCAGCATAAATACCAGCACCACAGCTACTTTTTAAGAAGGATCATCTCAAGAGGAAGTTGGATAAAAGCAAGGAACAGGTTTACAGAGCTGCTGTCCTCTGCACTAGGGTAGATTACAACAAGCCTCTGGAGTGGCCAAGGCATCTCCATTCTAAGAAGCTTCATGTTGAAGGTCCCAGACAATATTTGGGCAGCTGGGAACATGAAATTACCATCTAAAAAATGTTCACTTCAGACAAGGATTGACTGTTAGAAAAGAGCTCATCTCCAGCAGACAGACCAGGGACATGAATTGAAGCTGCTAAGTGAAGGAGGATGAGGCAGCAGCATGTATTCATGATCTGCAGTGAAGGCAACCAGGGAAACAGCCCTGTACTATCCAGTCAAGGATGTCTATGGTAATGGGCCATGGTGTTTGGGCTGCCAGACTGGTTGTAACAGAGGGGTGATGCCAGTTCCTGGTAAGGAAAGGAGGAACTGTGAGGGGTGGGGTGTGACAGAGCAGAGTATTTCACAAACATGACAGTTTATGGAGGGATGCATGTGTTGACCACCAATACTCCACAAGGCACTCGACAGCAGGAAATCCCACCTCCCCAACATGCATAAGGAAAATCTTCCTCCTAAAGAAACATCCTGGACAAGACTGACTGAACCGATATGACAGAGTTACACCTCCCCACCTTCAGCTGCAGGGACTGAGGAGCAGGTTAAGCAAAGGCAAATGTGCCAGGAGGGTGCCACAGGCTGCCCAGGCTATGAGAACACAGTGGGGTAAGGAGTGGATGCCAGTGATGATGCAGTTACACCAAATCAATTGCATGGGGGCAAATGAGAGGAGGGCAGTATCTCCAGAGGAGCCCAAGATAACCGGGGATGTTCGGCTCTGGCGAGGTGAACCCTGGACAGCCGGGACTGCACTGCCTGGGGAGGCCCCGCCAGCAGCATCCCTGGGGAGGCCCCGCCAGCAGCATCCCCGGGGCTCGGCACCCAGCCGGCTCTGCAGCCAAGCACAGCTTACTCTGGTTTGGCCGTCTTAGGTTTGTCTTTTCTTGTTCTTAAGGCGGGCGTTCCCTGCGATGGGGTGGCAGCGTGGATCCCTCCCCTTTACCCACGCCTCTCCACCCTCTTCCCTTGCTTCTTCTGCGTGTTCTGGAGGGGGCTGGCGGGGGGGCGGATTGTTTGATTCGGGCTGCTGAGCTCGCCCTCCTTTTGTGCAGTGCTTTCTAGATGTACCTTACAGCGCTGGCAATTCTCCTCCCACCCCCCCTCATCCCCCTTTAACCCCAGCACAACTGTTCTGAGAACGCATAAATACGTGTGTGTGTCTCTGGTTTTGTCTCTAAGCCTATGGCAAAGCACTGTGAGGTCAGAATGGTAAGTGTATATATATATATTTATTTTAAACTATTGCAATTTTTTCTGGAACTAAGGGTTAACAAGGAAAAAAAAAAGGGGGCAGGAAGCACTGTCGGTGGGGGAGGGTGGAGGAGAAAAGCTGCGCACACAACATAAACCTCGTGGCTACCCTCGGTGCAAGGACGGGGTGGGGGATCGCCGCTGTTAAATACCGGGAGGGATGCCAGCTTCCCTAGGGCACGTCGGGGATCCCTCCCGCTCCTCCACGCTGCCAGCCGGCCTCTCCCCAGCTCCCCCTCAAAACACGCCCCCGCGGATCTACAGGGCGCGTTGCGCCTGCTGCGCTGGCGACCGACCTTCACGCCCGACGCCTGTCCTTTAAAGCCGGGGTGGGCTTGAAAGCAGTATCTCCACACAAACCCGCATTTGGAAGCAAAGAACCGCCCCCCCGTAACCCTCCCCTCACTCTCCAGGAACAGTAGTTCACAACACAAGCCGGGCACTGAAATTTGCATTTTTTCCCCTTTAAAAATTTTATTCTGTTTGATTTTGTTGGGGATTTGTTCATTTGTTTGGTTTATTGATTTGTTTTATTTATCACTTGGACTTTTAACGTACAGACAGATGCAGCTGCTTGAGCCAGCTAGAGGAATAATTGAGAAAGTATCCTCACTTCATGATTACTTTCATGAGGTAACTTTTCTCATTGTGACATTTAGCAATAGGTTGAGTATTATGTCTTATGGCAGACAGCAATTAACTTGCACCAGTTTCTTTCTGTGGATATCTGAATCATTTCCAAAGGAAGTAGCTATAAATCGCTATTATTTGATTTCACCATAACTTAAAGCCATATAGGGTAATTGTCAGCAATAATAAATATAAGCACTGCTCTGATTAACTCTTTTAGCGTATTATCTATTACAGAAAGTGACTAGAACTTACATGCAGTCTAAAGTGAATAAATAGAAGGGGCAGGTGGCAAAAAAAAAAGATGCAAGTCTACAATGGATACGAAGCTGTACACTTCAAGCTGTAGATACAGACAGGTTTGTTTGTTTTCCTACTATTTCATTTTTTATAAGGTTTTGGAGGTTTTCTGTGTCATGGGTGGTCTTTTTTGTTTGTTTGTTTTGTGGGTGGGGGCTTTTTGTGAGGTTGTTTTTTTTTGGGGGGGGGGAGGGGATGTCTTCCCCTTTTTTGTTTGTGGGTTTGGGGTTTTTGGGGAGGTTGGGGTTTTGTTTTCTTGAATAATTATCTATTGAGAGGTAGTAATGTTAATATTTCCCAAATACAGCTCACTGAACATGAAGGTATTCCAGCATCAGCTTGCCTTAAACTATCTTATTTTCAAAAATTATTCTTCCTCTGAAAAGGTAATCTGTAAAGCATAAGTATATGAGTACACTAAGTTTAATACTCATTAGGGACAGCAGCATCAGCAGAGTTTGACCCTGCACTGGCTGTGGTTACCTGAACTATTCTGATAGGCTGCATGTGGTAAACAGTACACATAACTCTGCAGACAGGTTAGTTTTTTTTCTGCCAGAAAGGCTGTTTCTTCAGTGAAACTGGATCCACCACATGTACTAGTATTTCATTTGTATAGAAACCACACAGAAATTAAGTGCTAGAAGTATTTGCAATTTTGAAGTCTCTTTCACTAGTTGCTCACCCTTCATTTCCATTGTATTTTAAGCACTATTTAGAAGAAAAGTGGTGAGCATGGAGAACAAAAGATGTTGAATTTGTCAGGGAACTCCCCTGGCTGGAAGGAAACTCACTTTTCTTGCAGATGTTCTCCTCAAATGCCATTAACTTCATGGGTAGAGAGCAGATATATTTAGCTGTGCCCATTAGTCTGTTTTCTTATCATGGCACATGGGGTACCTTCATTTACCCTCACCTGCAGAGATACCACAGGTTATGGATTAGTGACACTAAACATAAAAAAAATAGGAAACAAAAGCTAAGAATACAGTACATCAAATTTACCACAAACTATTGATAAAATGCTTTCACAACTAAGAAAAACAGAAGATTTAGGGACGCAGCATTTGATAGAATTACATTTCTTGACAGGAGCCAAGAATATGTTAGTCTAGCTAGATGAAAGTAGCTGAAAGCCTTTATGTTCCTCTGCTGTTAGAAATACCTAGGAAAAAGTATGCATGCTTGTGCAAGCACATTGTGTATATTGCCTTCCTAAAGAACATATGAATGGATGTTCTGATGGAAATGTTACTGAAAATTAGAGCAGTGACTGTGAGCAAAGATTCACAGAGACTTCTGTGTGAAATTGCAAGGGTTGGGAAACCCATGTACAGACCTTCTATCAGACAAGTACGAAATGAGTTTAAATTCTTCTGATCCATATGAATATCACACTTTCTTACTTCAAAGGCCTGCCTTAGTGTGAAAAATGAGAATTCAGATTGAAGGGCAACAGCAAAAGTACCAGAACTGCATCAAATATGAAAGATTTTCTTGAAAATGTAAAGTAGCAGTGACTGGAGCTTCCTGGGCATCCTCTTCTTACTCACGAGTTTCCAAATGATTCTTTGAGATATTTCCTTATATAGCCACCTGAAAGCTGTGAAAGTCCCTGTCAGTCACAAGTTACGAAGTGCCAAAACTGCACAGAAGGCATGGAATATTTGTTCTGTCAGAAGTAATTGGTTAATTTCAACCATAGTTTTGTACTCAAGACACAAAACTAGATGACAAGCACCTCTTGTTTTAGGACTTCATGTGATTCTTCATTTGTCTTATCTTGAAGGGTTATTACTGTAAAATTCTTATACAGAAAGATATTTGTATCAAATAGGCACAGTTCAGATACTTTCCTGTCAAAGTGTTTGTGTGACTTAAGTCCCGATCTGTGATATTTTTCAAGTTTATGTTTTACAGACATATATAATCAATCTCATATTGAACTACAGTTCATACTGAAATACTGGCTCAGCTACAAACTTTCAGTAATGATTCCCCTCCTTAGAAAAATGTTTGAAATTGTGGAATTGAGATTCCAAATGAGACTCCTTTGCCCATCTTTGAGAACAAACTGGAAGCCATGGAAATCACAGTAGCTGCAGGGCTTCCACCTTCAAATAGTGCAGGTGTCTATTACTCAGAAGCATTAGAAATATTTAAGAGTTGATCTCAACCCAATTCAGGAAGTCACTGCAGCAAATTCCAAATATTAAGCTTAGTTAATTGCATTCTTGAGTTTTCTGCCTTCTCTGATTTCACATGCAGAAAAATCAAGAAATAAAAAAACAAACACAAAACACAAAACAACAACAACCAAAAAGCAATGGAAAAAGGACACCACACCACGCTCCTGCCCCAGTCCCACCCCCCTCAGAAAAACTCAAAAAACTCTGCCCAGGCCTTTTTGTACAAATATTATTAAATCCAGTTAACTTTCCTAATTTGAATTTTTGGTCATCTGTGTAAGGATAGCTGCTGACACAAATCCTGCAAACAATTCTGTATGCCTGTGAAGTCAACAAAACTTTAGAAGCGCTCCCAGAGAAGTGCGTGTCTTTGATGCTCAAAACAATACTGTCAGGGGTCTCGAATCTGTTTCCATTCTGTATTTATAACAGGGCATTGGCAGATACACCTGCATGGATACATATGCCTCACTTACTACAGAGAGCTAAACCTGTGTGGTTTTGCATAGTCCTTGCAATGAAATTTCTGTAAGCACCACAGAAGTGCAAAACACAGTAAATAGGTACTTTAGAACCTGTTAAGTCATGAAATCTTTTAAAACCTCAGTGCTTTAGAAAAATACAGTGCCTTTTTAATGTATCGGTGATACTAAGGCAGTACTTAGGATTTTAAGCATTCAGAGACTTCTAGCATCAGAAAAAATTCACTGAAGCATCAGTGAAGAAGAATCAGTATTGAAACCAAACCATTTAGACAGCACAGAGAGTCATTCATCAAAGCTGTGGTTTTCTTGAAAGTTGGCTTCACAAATTGTGTTGCCTGCCTTGGGTGTTGTCTGGTGACCCAGTGACAAGTTGTTTCTGTGAAATGCGCAAGGTATTGTTCGGTCTTTTTGTAGTGCTGTGATGTTGGTGCCTATGCCTTTACTGGAGTTAGAAAGAAAAGCCTCTCTTCCCCTCTTCCCTGCTGAGACTGGGAGTTAAGGCTTCTCTTCCAGAAGTAAAATGTACGCAATTATATATGGCCACAAAAGTGGAAAATCAGCACACTTCTGAGCACTCTTCTGTAATTGTTAAGAAGGAGGTCTAAATAACGCCCGTAACAATGTCAATAGGTGTGGCCACATACAGCCTCAGCACAGAGGCAACTCTGCAAATACTGAAATGTCAAATACTATTTTTTCCCCCCTCGAACAGCACAATTTAAGGTGCATAAAGTGTTTCCAGCTTCAGTGACTACTTATTCTACATTGTCTTAGCTGCTGGGAACAGCATGGTCTGAAGTAAAAGTGGTTATTTCCTCTAGGCACGATTTTGCAGTTTCTTGTTTCTGTAGCCCTACTGACCGTTCAGACAGTTTGCAGAAGTGATAATTAATAACCAAAGTGGCAGGCATGGGTATTGAGGCCCAGGGAGTACAGAATGCTTATGTTTAGCTAGTATTTACCAGTAAATCAAAGTTTAAATTCTTCTGAGCTATGTGAAGATCTTAATGCCTGTTGAGTTCACTTTTTGTCTCTGGTTATGACATGTTCATTAATGCAGGCTGGAATACTGAAGTCAGATGCAGTAAAATGTTTAAATATGTGTATTGAAGTATAAAGTTTTAAAAATAAACAAAGACCCCTCAAAATATTTTAAAAATTCCAAGGCTGATTTTTGGGGGGAGAGGAAGGAGGGAATTAATAACAAAAGTAGTTCCCTGATTTGTGCCTCACTTTTTGATTCCTTTATAAATGAGTGGCCATTGGATTCCATGTAAAAATGAATGTGCTGTGATGGTTTTTTACATTTGATACAACACACTATGTTGTTCAAAGCATGCAGAATATTAAACAGATGGCTTGGGAAGACTGTCAAAAAGACCTGCTGGGCCTTCTCTGGTACTACCTTAAAGCACGAGAAAGGATGAGTAAGTCTGCTGTAATTTTTGGCAAGTTCAGGAAGTTCAGGGCTTCTGAAGGAATACTTACTCAATCACAGTAGCACATATAAAAACAAGTATCTGAGTGTAATAGAACAATAAAAAATTATTTGAAATTGCAGTTGATAATGTAAGGAAGAAAAGGAAGAAATTGCAGTGGAGGAATGGGGAAGGGCAGACCTTTACTTGAAGATATTCATCACAGGGATGGGCAATGCAGAAAAATTAATAAATTTATTCACAGGCCATTTTAAATATTTTTATGTACGATGTAATAGAAAGTGCATTCTGCAATCTTTAATTTTTTTATTATTGTTTCAGAGGTCTCATTGAGGAATTAACAGTTCTGCCTTCAAGATTTGTTTGGTTTTGTTACAAAAATCTCTAAGCATGTAGCATCTTCTAATCAAAGGCAAACAACGTATTTAATACTAGGGAACCTGAAATATGAAAATCAGACCCTCCTGTTTAAACCAGAGTTTGCAAGACTCTTTTTTTAGGAGATACTTAACATGCTGACAATTTCAGCTTGCACATTTTGCAGTATTATAATCAGTAAGTGATCAAGTGATCCAAATTCCTCGTATTCTTTGCCCACAGAAAATTTTTTGAAGATAATGTTTTTTCTGAATCTTACTCCTGCAGCTGCATACTCTCTTATTTAACCTTAACTAAGTAGACCTGGTATTTCAAGCTAAATTACTAAAAGTACTACATATTCAGTAGTACTACTTAAAAAAAAAAAAAATCTAAATTAATCTGTGAGTTCACAGCTTTCTGAAATTAAAATTTAATTCCTTAAACTCAAATTATTAGGTAATGGCTCAAAATGTGGACATTACAGCCTAAGAAAAACAACGGTCTGCTCATTGCTGAATTTGTGTTAACTATAAAGTGATCACTGAAAGCTTCAATTACTTTTACACTACACAGCTATCATCATTGTTTGCAACTTATTTCACTGTCTGTTGTTAGTATCCTTCAGGTATTACCTCTTCTCAGTTGTCTGATATAACTGAAATGTCTGTCTCAGCAATGTTTTCATTTTCCTGCTCAGGAGTATAGCATGTGGGTTTGCAATATGGCTATATCAGAGCTTTGGGAGATTAATACCTGCTAAAGATGGTGTTACAACACCTAAGTTTATCTGTTATTTTGAAAACACACCTTCATCCTATTTTTGTCTTAGTGTCTTCCTTGGCATTGGGTTTTCATTTCTATGTTTTTAGGAAAATCCTAAAAATGTTGTTGTATTACTACTTTGAAAAGGAAAAGAAAGGAAGAAACGTGTAAAATACTCTTGAACTCATTTTTCTTGTGATTTTGAATAGCTTTCAAATTAGAATGATTTTCCCAGATTTTTATAGGCTTGCCCAATCCAGCTGTATATTTTATATGCTAATCTAAGTTCTATTTTTGTTCCCCTTGGGATTTTAAGTGATTATAATTGTTGCTCTTCAAAAGCCAAACAGATGATGATTGCTGCTTCAGGAATATACCAAAAGAAACTGGCTTTCATTAAACCTGCTCATCCACTTCATAATTATCTCCATTTTATCTCACTAAGAAGCAGGAAAATGGTAACTACAGTTCATTGAAGCCAGTTCAGTTATTTAAACATCACTTTACTGAGATAACAGGAGGTGTTAAAGCTGGGAGGCTTTTTCCTTTCAAACACCAAAATGTAGCCAGTACTATAATAGGGTTGCCAACTGGGAGACCAGACCCTTCATGTCAGCTTGAAATACAATGCTACAGGCCAGAGATGGCAGAAGATACTGTGGTTTCTGCTGGGGTTAGGGCCACTTCAGGAGGACAAAATGTAAAGTAGATTGACAGCTCTTTTGTAAGGCATTGGCTGGTCTGACTTCTCCACAAGCACTGAGACATTAGAATAAGCAGAACCATGGGAGAGGAAGAAATGAGGTTAGAGCATGGAGTCTAGAGGAGATACCAAACAGGCAAATGGTATAAGCTTTGATCACAGGTTCACTCTTCATATCTGTCAGACTTAGTGGTGTTTGGAATGAGCTGGGTTAGACCAGAAGGTTTCTCCAAAATTCAATTCATAATAAATGTCAGTTTAATTCCATTAATGCAGAAATTTTGCAATGAAGATCAGTGCTGGAGGGGAACAGGTCCCTGTGAATTGCACCAAGATGCTGCAATATCTGGCAGCCTGTAAACAGTGCTGTAAACAGTAGTAAAAAGGTACTGAGGTTTCTCAAGACCTAGAAATAAATTAACAAATCCTTCAGTTCACATCGTTTAAAAACCTCACATGTACAAATTCCTACATGTATCTTTTAATGTCTTCCTTATCTTACAAATGTAAATAGGAGGGTTTTTTCTACCTGTTTTCTGTAATTTACAGGAAGGAGTCTGACCATATGTGTTGCCATTTGTCCTCCACTGCATGCTTCATGCTGGCAATCAGCGCAGCACTTTTTTATCAATCACAGTTTACCACTCAAGGGGACCTGTAAAAAAAAAAAAAAGTACCATCAACAGTTTCTTCTTCAAGGACAGACTGCAGCAGCTGTCTGAAAACCTGGTTCTTTCATCAAAGAAAGCAAGAATCTCTCACAGCTTTAGTCTCCCACGTGACATGTTTGTACCAAGGAGATGGCCAGGAGAAAATAGGAATTCACAAAGGGATAAATGTGGATTCTTATTTCTTATATTTAAATATCGATATGAGAGCAGAGGTTAAATTTAGCCAGCCATCAGAAACTTCTCTCCATAGATTTCAGAAGCGATACTTCTGTCGGCTCATGTCTTCCTAGCTTCTCCAGAATATTACTGAGCTCTGGTTACAGTGGTGTAAGCTAATAGAAAAATTTCAGGTCCTAAAGATTGGAGGAAAAGAAGTCTGTTTCAAATAGAGACAGCAGAGCTCTGCAGAGAACTGACTGCAATTTTGTTGGTACCATATCAGGAATCAGGCACTCACTCTTGTAGACTAATGAGGCTCTGTAAGCATCAGCAGTATGCTCAGCACCTTGTTAAGACCAAAAGGCAGTGTGAATCCCAGAGCACAGGCAGCAGCCTGCCAGGAACATAGGCTGCTCAGTTCCCAAGCAGCTGTATTCAGTACTACCAACAGTCTGGGGGTAGTTTCACCTCCAGCTAGGGTTCCATAGTACAAGTTGAGTCTCCTCTATAATGCAGAAGCCACAGCAGCAAGATCTGTGCTGGGATAAAATGCCATTTTGTCCCTTTGACATGCAGACCTGGATTAGGTTTTATGGTAGCAATATGGCTGAGAAACAGCAGAGGTGTTTTTCCTTCTGAAAACTGCTTTCAGATTAAAACATCGTTTAGCTCTTCCAAAGGCCTTACACTGCATCGACTGCATTCTTCTCTACTTCCCTCATTTCAGGTCAAGTTCCCTCATTTCAGGTCAAGCTCTTGACTTTTGTGCAAACCAAGCTATGTTTTCCAACTCCACTTGCCCCACTGGGGGCAGGGGGATTCCACAGGCTGCAGTAGTGCCGTTCCCTTGCACAGCTCCTCACAAAAATGAAACTGTTTGCCAAAAGTGGATAGGTGACACTGAGATCAGTCCTGTCTATAAGGCAAGTAAAGAATAGGTGTCTGATGATAAAAGCAGCTAATGTAGGAGTTTATCAGAGCTATCATGTACTTTTCATTCATTATCAAGAAATGTTTGATCATGTCACTGCTGACTTAAAGTCAGAGCTCAACCCAGAGCAACATGGGTTAGGAAATCTTGAATTCCATCTTCAACTTCTACTTCTTTGCTTTACTTTCCATTCTTTCTCATGTAATATGAATTTATATTAAATCACAGTCTAGATATTTTCTCAAATGTGTTTTGTTTTTATTTTTTTAACTCTTAAATATTTAGGTCTCAGTTTTCCCATTTCTGGGAATGCAGTATTGTATTTTCAAAATGCCACACACTTAACAAGGAAGGGAGCAGGAGGTTCCTTCTGGAAAGCAAACTGTAGAAAGGGAATCTTATATTAATTCTTTTAATAAATGGTTTATTAATCAAACTGCTGCATCGGGGTTCTAAATTTATTACCTTTCCTAAGGTAGATTAATTGCATATCTGCTTCCAAAACTATTGGTGTTTTTGCACTAATGAGTTTATAGCATAACAATGTGCATTCTCCATGTCCCTCCCAGACCAAACTCTTTGTAGACAATGCATTTTCAGAATGGCAAATGGTACTTCAGAGTCTTCATTACAAACTAGCCTCACTACCTACCTTCAGCAACAAAGTGTTCTTAGATTCTACAGCGGAGGAGGTATTGATGCAACTTCTGTAATTACTTGCTTACATTTACTTCTTGTTACATTATCATTCAGAATAAGCAACTTAAGCCAAATGAACATGGAAGGTATTGAAAACATATGCAAAATAAGCACCGAAAGAAAACTGTGCATAAGTACCATATTTCATAATGCATTGCAGAATATAATTTTCCATGTTAGGAGTACCTCATTAAAATGGAAAACAACAGTAGTTTGTATTTGGTTTTCTTTTTATTAGTTTTCAGAGTTTGCTTTATTCAAGGTCCCTGATCTTAACCCTACATTGCCTGCTTCTGGTGTGGTTGCCTTGCATAATTTAGAAGTAACATTTGTAGAATTAGAAAACATCCTTACAGAAATAGTAAAATTAGCTGTGATGTTATAAAGAAATTGATTAAGATGATGCCTAAGTACTTACAGGTCTGAATATAAATGGACTAGATAGATTGTTGATAAGGTTTTCTTTTAAAAATATGGCATCTTTATTGTCAAATGTTTTCTTAGAGGTCTATAATTTGGAGGAAGAAATCAGAAAAAAACCCAGAGAACTAAGGGACACACAGAAACGTAGTAAGAATGAAGAAAAAAAAAAAGATGTCTCACAGTACATAATGTCAGAATAATTAATGAAAATATCTGTTGCTGCTCAAACAGTTTAAACCCATCTTTATTACAATATCTTTTAAGACTCTGGACTTACAATTACCAAAGCAATTCTTAAAGCAAAACCAGTATTTATTTCTCAAATGAAATTACAAAATTAAGGAGGTGGTGCTTATGGTGCACATTGCTATTTCATTTGAGAACAGCTCCTACATACAGTACAAAAATTATCTTGTGGAAAGTGATACATGTATAGTGTTATGTAATACAAGTTCTTGGCAGTTAAATAGATGAGAAGTGTTCTGCATGTTTGACTTCACACACTATAAATATTTCCCTTTATAACAGTAAGAAGGAGAGTAATGGGTAACAAGGAGAGCAAAGTGTGTGTTGAAGCTTCCACAGTGTTATGGCTCCACAACTCTACCCCTAACCTTACCAAATTGAAATGACAAAAGTCAGATTCCATAACAGCAGCAGAACATATAAGCAAAGAAGAAAACAGTCTGTCCACTCATTGGGACTATGCAAACACATTCTGTGCTTGTATCTTCGTTTTAAGGAAAAACAGAAAAGCAAAAACTGCTGTTGTTCTCTTCTTTCTGTCCAAGGCATTTTGACTATTCAAGACAATACTTGAATATGGCTGAGTCAGCACTTTACAATGCAGACTTGGGGAGTGGGGATGGAATAAATGGGATGGAAAGTTGAAGAAGCAGCAATTATACAAAGACTGACCCCAACTTTGTTATTGCAAAAAAAAAAACTTGTTTCTTCTTGTCTCAATATCGTTGAGAACCAGGAAAGCCATAGCCCTGTGAACTGGTTGGAGATGTTAGGTACTTCCAGACAGCAGGACTTGATGAACTATTCTTGTGAGCTGTGGAGGTGCAAGAAAGTCTGAGCCTCCTCTCCTTCTTTTAATAGCTTGAGGATAAAGTTCCAGGGGAAAATTTCGATTCTAAGGGATGAAAAAGATCTTTCCTGAATTAAGTCTACAGTTCTTCGACTCCTCAGTGTAAAGCTCTCTCTCCCCGCCAAGCTTAACGAGGGTAACAGCTCTCCTTCATTAATTGATGTGGTTCCTTATATCCAGAGTCTCTGTTTCTGGCTTATTTCTTTCTTATATATAAACAAGGCAGTCTCTCCTAATTCAAATATCTACAGTCTAAAAAACTTTCTCCTATTCTTGAATACTTTAATTTCTTCTCCATGGAGAAGACATTGCATGACCTCACACTCACAGCCCATCCAGTTGCTGTTGTTACTTTTTTATTGCTCTCATCTTCCAGACACTGAGTGATGCAGCATTTGCATCAGTTAGCGTTAAGTTAGCACCAAACTAGGTGGTGAAGCTTTATAACTAGCTGCATTTTGCCTGCGACTTCAAAAGCCTTTTTATCCCATGTTATGGAATTGGGCATCATGGTAATAAACCATTTTCATTGCATTTAAATATTGATTATCCTGAGATGTACACTGTATCAAAATTATGGTGACTTTACATGGGTACAAGCTAAAAATAGTTCATCCTTCTCATCTTCTGAGGAAAACACAATTATTCCAAACACAAAATGCTGCAGAATAGGTGGCAGCCTGAAGATCAAATTACACAAAATGCTCATTTGCATAGTGATTGCATAATAGGCTTTTCAGACCTCAACCACCCAGTCAAAATAGCAAAATTCACAAGAAAGTATTAGTCTGTTTGCATACGCTAAAAACACTGGGGGATCTGAATAGGTAAAAGAAAGACTTGGAGAACTAATGAAAGTCCTATTTGAAGGCAAGTAGACACCACACATCTCAGTGGTATAGAGAAGATGGATATAACTTTCACAGTTCAGTTATTGTACTCTTGTTCTGAATGCTTAATGACAGATACAAAGATGTTTAACAGGGATTAAGGGGGAACTGTACCCATCAAGTATTAAATAATTATTTGGAAAGAAACTTGATATTTACCTTTTGTCTTACTGTAGCAGCCAGGAGTACTGATTAAGGGCTGGCTAGAATAAATACATCTGGTAGAAACGTTTTCAATTTCAAGATTTGCCATGCAGGGAAAAACAGGAAAAGGACTGTGGGTGGAAAGATTGAGTAAGACTTTTTTTACAGGATTTTTAATAATTCTGGTTTAATTGGGCTTGTTGCTTTCATCTCCTTTAATGCTCACTGGAAATATGGGTCTCATCTCATTTCTTTGGGAAGGAACAATATGCCTTCAGAATTGAAAAGGCAATATCCAGTCATCCTGTAATGCTAGTTCTCCCCATTTATCCCTCCTAACACATTAAAAGAAAAGGAAAAAAAAGGAAAAAAAAAAAAGAAGTTCTATGCCATTAAAAGTGACCTGAGTGAGGAAGGCAGGTCTTAGGTTTGGAATGCAAATTTAACTATCAAGAGATACCTCACAGCTTCTTGGCACATGGTGTGACTTCACTTTCTGTTTTATTTTAAATATCACATAATTTAAAATAATTTTTAGGTCTCATATCTTTCATTTTCTCTAAAGTATGTAAAAAAATAACTTAAATATGCTTGTGGAAATGTTTGGAAGAAAAGTCTAGCCAGGTTTTGCACTATTGAGAAAGTACTGTGGAAAACCAGTTCCCACCGTTAGGACCTGTTTCTAGACTATGAAAATTAAAACTTGACCCTTAATCACATGTATTTTAGGAGGTGGTTATTTGATGGTAGAATACAGAACTTTCATTGGAGTTTCACTTTCTACAGATTACAGGTGAATGAATCATTTGATTGTGTCTGATAGTAGTCTCTAAAATGTAGAATTTTTTTTCCTTTTCATAGAGGTGGAGTTTGGTAAACATGTGAATTTACACATCAGTGTTGGTTTAATACAAAGTTTTAATGAGTAAATTAATATGTCTCCATTTTAAGGCACTCAAATTGGAATTAGGAAAGGATGCATGATTTTTCAGACTGCAGGTTGTTTGCAGCTAGCCTAATTCTGGATTCTCATGTCCCAAGTGGGAAAAAAAAACCAGACAACCCCCCCCAAGTCCCCCAAAAAACCCACCCCAAGCACACCAAAACCTAACAAAACCACATAGACAAAGAAACAAAAAAAAATCCTAAACCAAACCAATCAAACAAATTAATAATCAACAGCCAAATGCTGAAAAGCACTTCAAAAATAGAGGTCTAGGAGATCAGAAAAACAATCAGTCTTTTAATTCATCTGGAAAAAATGCTAGAATACAAATAGCTTTGTTCATCAGACTTGTATGTGCTTAGTTTCAATGCTTATTGACAGAAGAGGAAAACCATGTAGAGAACTTGTTTAGTACTTTACAGCTTCTTTTCCCCAGTCTGTTGGGTCTGTTTAGTTCTGTTTTTCTCTGTGTGTGTGGAGGGGAGGAGTGGGGCAGATTTTTGGTGTATTCTCTTTTGTTGTTTGGTTTGTTGTTGGTTTGTTGTGGGGTTTTTGTCAATTTTTTGCTGTTGTTTGGTTTGTTGGTTGTGTTTTTTTGCTGGTGGTAGTGGTGGGGTTTTTTTTTGCTGTTTTTTTTCTCAGGCAGTCAATTACAAAAGACAAAAAGGTGAAAAGCATTATTTGGAACTTTTGGTGGTGGGGGGTGATATCAGTGAGAAATACAAATACCTAGGGAGTTTAGAGAGATTGGATAATCTGACATAATTCTCTGAGGGAAAATAAAGTGTATGTCTAACTTTGAACCTCAGAAACTTGCTTAAGTAATGTGGTCCAGTATTTAAGTACTCCATATATCCTTTGCCACTGTTCCTGTTTCTAGACAATTTCTCTCTTTAAAATGTATTCATACATTGTGTTGTTTGGTTATTTTTTTCTAAAACCTTAACCTTTAAACACTCCTTATGGGGATTTCTCTGATTTTCTTAAAGCACAGAAAAGGCTAGATACATCATTCTGTTTTCATCTCATCAGTCTCAAATAAGAAATGTATTCATGTATGTCTTTTCAAATCATGCTCTTATTTACACATCTTGATTTTTATTTTGCACATTTGATTATGATCTCACCTTTCTAAAAATCCCCATCACTTGCTGCTTATCCTTATTAAGCTTTATCTTGCCAGATAGTCTCCCTATCCTGAAAAGATCATTTTGTATTCAACCAAATGTTTACAACCATTCTGCTTACTTCTGCCCACAGTTTTCATAATCATTCACTATGTTACATCTTCCAAAGCATGGACAGAAACCCTATCTTGACCTTGAAAGATTTACTCCAGTAAGTCTCTGCTTGTCACAGCCATTCACTTGGCAAAAAGCTATCACTGAATATTCTCCAGATATAATTTTGTATACCCTTTTAACGGCAATTTAATTAACATTATGCTTCCTTTTATCCCATGAGAATGTAATGCAGGTTGGTAGCAAAGTTTCAAAAATCAGCTTATACTATTTGTCTGCCTTATGCAACGTGCTATGATTGTGAAAGAAAATAGAATTTGGCCAACATGTTTTTCCAAGCAGACCTGTATTTCTTAATGCTGTAAATTTGGTGGTTTGTTTTTTTGGTTTTGGTTTGGTTTGGGTTTTTTGTTGTTGTTGTTTGTTTTGTTTTGTTTTGTTTTATGTGTGTGGAGTTTTTTTTATTATTATGAAGCAGAAATAAGACTGAGAAGTATCCTTTTTCCTGACCCTCTCTTTAAGAAAAGGAAATACAGCACCTTTAAGCTCATTCTGCAGTGTGTGTATATATTGCTTAATGATCACATAAGGAGGAGAACTTTCAGCAATGAGTAAATGTCTATGACATCAGAATCATTTGCTGTAATTTTATCACATATTTTATTCCACTAAACCATATTACAGTGCAGTATGTTACTATTAGTTTGAATAACCTTTTAGATTTTTGCAGCTACATGATCATTTAGGGCCTGGATTTTGCTGATGACTCATCTCGAACAGAATCAAAGCAGTGCAGAGATATACATAACACTTCTAATGCAAAAAAACCTTAGTTGTATAAGCAAAAGAAATAAAACCACCAGAATTTAAAGACAAGAAAACTAGGCCAGGATCAGTGAAAGACCATTAAGTCATCCACAAGTGAGTTATTTTGACATTAAAAATAAGAAAAAGTAGTTATTTGGGTAATTTTTAGCCTAATCCTTCAAAGCTGCATCTTGATGATCCATGTAAAATGAGTGCTTTTTAGATCTAAGATTTGATCTTCACAGGTAGTAATTGCAAGGAGTAATCAGCAAAGTCTAATTCCACTGCTTTCCAACATTGAGCCACTTCCTTACAAATGAATTGTAACATATAGAAGTAAATGTGTAAAGAACTGGGAGGAGTTATGAGACAGGCACACAGGGATGTGTATGAAAAAGGAGGTATCTGCCTTTAATATAATACTAAGGGGAAATGGTTTTAATATCCCTTCTTAAGAGTGTACAGGTAGTCATCCAGTCCCCAACACTGGACAATTATAGTACATGCATGGTGAAAAAGGATGAATGTTATTTGGAGAAGGAGAAAAATACAGTGCTTCCATACACTTTCTAAACTCCTACCTTACACATTGAAGGGGAGCACCATGTGTACCTCTACTGAATTGGAAATGCAAGTTGGATTTGTATTATCTTAACTGAATAAAACAAAACATTCAAGTTGGTACATTAAATGATTTGGGAAGTATTTAAATAACTGCTTTACAAGGTAAAAAAAAAAATAAATCCATCTACTCCACATGTGATCTGATTATTTGAAAATGATCTAATTATGTATTGTACAAACACTCTGGGATTTGTAAGGACTTTTTCAATATAGTAGCAACAGCCACTATTTTACTCCACTATGCTGTCTGCAGGAAATATACTTGCATACTAAAAAAGCTATCTTTAGTTAATTTGTGCATTTCCCTTAACAAATGAAAACAAATACAGGCTTTTGAAAGAGGAAAATCCATCTTTTAAGTCAATATTCCTATAGCTTTAATACCATGAGAGCATATACTAATTACAGTAAGTTTATAACCATACATCTCTTTCCTGGAGAAACTTATTGTTAACGGTGGAAGTCTAATCTAACTGAATTGACAGTGTTTGGAATGATTCACTGGAGAATTTTAAAGGACTTGTTATTTTTGGCTAACAAACAGCATTAAAAATATTGATTACATTTTTGCTTTTGATTCTCTCGTTTACACAAGGTTATTTCTCCTCACATCCACATAATGCTTCACTGGCAAGTGTATCAATCACTTCAGGCTCTGGTTACATATTCCCCACAAATCAGAAGAGTAAAGGAAAATTGTTACACTGGAGCTCTCTGATTTGTGACCTTCATTAAACTACCTACCTACCTGTGAACTACTGAAATGCATCTTATAAAATAAGTGGTTTCCAGCTTTTGGAATAGCCAGTTGGCATTAATTTGTATGTGATAAAACCACAAAATCCACTAAGTCTCTGAACAAGCTTCACATTATCCACATCTGCCTTCTGCTTTCTTCCAGTCACCATGTTGTGTTGTTCTCTGGCACAGCATTCGCCACGTTTCAGGGACAAGTAAAGAAGTGTTTTCAACAGAGTGCATGTGCCAAAGACACCTCCCTTTCTACCCCACCCCATTCGGCCTTTCCTCTTGACTCTAAGAATGCTCGCAGTGTTAAAACATGAAAGAAATTGATGATGAGTATCTTCTAGATCCTTATTACTCTGCTTCTTCCTTGCTGTCATATATGTTTAACTGGCAGACTAAAGGCAAATATTTGTGGTTAGATTATCAAGACAATAGAACTGGTCTCACCTCTCTGCCCTACATTCAAAAAGTTTGGGTAGCAAGCCTTTATGTTTCTGTTCAGGTTTCAAGTTCCTCTTGGCCTACGTACCTAGCAACTTGTCTTTTGTTAAGCAGTAAAGTTAACCTTGTCTTAAGTTATTATCTAAAGAAGACAGAAAGTTAGCTTTAATGGCCAAAATTAGGTAACATAATGGCTGAGGAGCACATAAAATTACTCTGGTTCTTCAGGAATCAATCACAAGGAGTTAAGTAAATGTAGCCAACCTTTCTTTACAAAATAATGTATATGTTCCATCTGCATTGTATTGAATTGTGTTTCCCACAAAGCTTTCTTAAATAAACACAAAACAAATCAACCAAGCAAACAAAAAACCCACACAAACAAACAACCCAAAACAACCCTAGACAACAACCCCCAGATCAAAGATTAACCATTCTCAGTGTGAACTAAGTACTTATTCTGGAAAAAAGGTGGAGCTACAGTATTCTAATCTGATGCAATTAGTGAGTTGAAAACCACAGTTTGAAACAGGGTTTTCTGCTCCTATAAAATGTCTTAGTGTGTACCTTGGCTTATGTTTTGTCAAGTGAATAATTCTAAAGTGCATTATGGGTCTTTTTCACATCAGCAATTAATTTTTGTTTATCTGTGCTCACAAACACATGCTTCTATTGTCTGCTACAGAATTGAGCTTGTGTGCTTTAATGTAAGCTTGATTATTGTTTATTAAAAATCACAGTGCAGTTCCTTCTCCTGCAGAGGAAATGGGGAATTGAAAATAAGCTGCTGTAGTTTCAAAGTGGAAGTGTTTTTCCCTCTGTAAAGAATTTGACAGATAAATGGGCAGTTTGCTCTGAGACTCAAAGAAGTATCACAACAGTGAAACAGACAAGGAACCTCCACCCTGCTTCAGGTATTGCTGGGACAGTGATTTGGGATGGGGATGCTAAGGTGGTTTCATTAAAGCAGCAACAAATAAAATCTATTTCCCTTTACTGAAAATATCCTAATGACAGTTTACTTTCCTGGATTATCAGCAACATGCTGGCTGTGCCACCTGAATTTCAATTTCTTAATTTACAGCACAGATAAAATAGAATAGAGCTGGATCTCTGCTGCTCTCTACACTGGGCTGGTCTTATCAAGCGTGAAGTTTGGCGTATTGCAAACCTATTCAAGCCATTATCTGTTGAGGACCTCTTGAGCCATCTCCATCTCTGCAATGTGCTGATAAGACAGCTGTTTCTGTAGCTGCAGTGTCTCTCTGGGCCTCAGTCATCTCTCGGTGCAAACTACAGCTTTGTCACTGTGCCCTGATGCTGTCACTTTCTCTGTTGTGCAAGCGTTTGATCCAAGACAAAAGAGGTCGATGGCAGCAATTGAGTGGCAGGTGACACAGTCTTATTATTTTACAATTAAATGTGCATTACACACCACTGGAAATACACATCTCCAATAAAAGAAGCTACCTAAGCAGTGGTGCAGCAGAAGTCTGCCTTTGCCTGGTCACAGCAGGAAACAAGCAAAAATACAATAATTTCAATAAACAGACAGCTTTTCTCAGGCATTCTACTTACCTGGATAAAGGTTCTGCAGTTGCCTGTAGAAAATCTGAGCAATTCTGGTTACCTTGTGTGGAACTGAGTTTTACAATACTTTTAGAGCCTCAACTGGGAAAAGAGTGAAACATTTCATTTTCCAAATGTTAACTTTTTTTTCTTTTTTTTTTTTTTTTCTTTGTAATAAAAGAGATAAAGTAGCAGCCTCAT
The DNA here is from genome assembly GCA_011125475.1 of Melanerpes aurifrons. NCBI lineage: Eukaryota > Metazoa > Chordata > Aves > Piciformes > Picidae > Melanerpes > Melanerpes aurifrons. Next base: position 4,368,389 of record WWNC01000048.1, on the reverse strand, counting down.
GTTTATTACCGTTTATTTGTCAAAGTGAGTGGAACAGACGTAAGCCTGCATTGCAAGAATGACCCGTGGAGTCCCCTGGGGTGCCGTAACACACACACGTACCCTTTAGAGCTTGCGGTTTCACAGATGGGACACTCTTAGGCAACGACCGTTTGCCTGACGTGCCTTTGAGAGCCGAACCCGCATCACGTACCTTACCAGGTTGTTTTTTTTCTTTCCCTGGAGTGTGGGGAGGAAGGGGGAAAGGACCAAATTCCGTTTTGTAGCGATTATGTTGTTCTGTGCAGTGCCAGCGAGAGGCCGGCCCCGAGGCCGAGCCCCCGCAGCTGCCGGAGCCGCGGGGCTGGGCCGGGCCGGGCCGCGCCGTCGGGCCGCGCCGCTGTCCGTGGTGCTGAGGCGGTGGATCGGCACCGCCCAGCCGGCAGCATGCAGAGCCCAGCCGTGCTTATTTGCATTCTTCTTTTACCCCACCTCCCCACCCCCCGCCCCTTTCTTTCTTTCTTCCCCCCTTTTCCTAGCTGTTAAACCACCTTCTGCCAGTCCATTGCAATTGTTGCTTTCACCACCGTTCACTGAGCTCCCAAGTCCCTGTTGGAGTGCTTCAGCAGCAATTCCTTTCCTTCCTGCCATAGCTTTCCCATGTCCAAAGACTGTTTGGTAAGCCAAACACGTTTTAGCTTAAGGCTATGTCCAGACAGCCAGCTACTGCTAATCATAAAGACTCCCTTCCAGACATACTACCTAAATGAAGGGGAACTTCATGGAAAAATATGTTTTTCCTGGGAGAGGGGAGCATTTAGCTTCCCTTCTGTTGCTGTTGCCAATGTCAAGTGCCTATGAAAATGCACCAGAGAAGAGCCAATGACAAGACAATTTCCTTTAACAGCTATTTTCTGCCTAATTTCATTTTTGCCTCTTATATTGACAAACATGACAAACATTGAGTACGTTGGTAGAAATATTAAGCCTCAAAGAAAATGCATAGTTTGGCTTTTGTTGCTAAAGATCGGTCATTAATTACAACTGGAAGATTGTTCCTTTTCCGAGGGGAGCAGGGTTGAGGGTAAGAGGTGGGACTGAAAAGGGCAGATGAAAGTGGGACCTGACAACATAGTTGCTGGAGGCAGAATACTTCAATTTCCTGAAAGTTTGGATGCATACATTTCTGGTTTCTAGTGTTATACATTTTGTCTTCCCCTTTCAGTCATTTTCTGTAGTTCCAAGAACAGGTTTGTATTCACATGATTTATTTATTTTTTTTAGAGGTGGTGCCAATGCTTAGGAATTTCAGAAAGCTTAGTTATTTTTTCTCTTTTCATACCTGTCTGACATTCTGCTAAGCAACACTTAAACACATTCAACAGAAACTGGATGAAGTGAGAAAGTAACCAGCAACTAAACTTAGCAATTCTAAAGACAACATCACAGTGCACAGGTTTTGCAGATGTTTTCTACTCCATCTGTGCTCTAACCAATGCTTCAAAATTCAGCCTAGAACAAATAATCACTTTTTGTTTTAAAATTTATATAAAACTGTTTGATGTACACATTCACAGCATAAAGAACCTGAGTAAGTTTGCTATTAGGAGAGTTTCAAAAGCAGTTTTGCTGCATGAAAGGGTAAGGTGCCATAATTAGACAAGACTGAGTATCAGATATAAGTTGAACAAGTGTAAACTCAGAGGACCTTCTTGAATTCATACAGACAGTGCTGAAAGCACAATTCACACATGCAATTCTACAAACTGTGCTAAAAGACATCACTTCATGTAGGACTCTTGTACAGGCAGCTTTGAGGAAGTAGCCACCCTGTTCTTTATTCAGTATGTAGAGCTGCTACCTTGGCATTTGTTCCACCAAGGAGTAACTCCTCTCCTTTTTTTTTTTCTCAGAGTGCTGCTGATTCAGAAGCTTGGTGATAGATTGTAAATAATAATCTAAAGACTGTGTGCTCTATGAAAATATCAGATGCATTCAGCATATAACTAATTACATAAAATGTAAAATTAGGCCCTGTAGAACACTCAGTTATTGTCATAGTGGTAGGACAGGGGTATTGTAAGAAACAGATGATACATAAACAAGCATATTTTCTCTTTCATTGTATTAATCATTTATAAACACTCAAGGACACTCTCAAGGAACACTATGTCTTTATTTGAAATTGCCTGCCTCTTATATATTTGTGCTTTGCTCCATGCAAATACCAGAATATTCTGAATAAGCATTTCCTTTCTTCAAGGTGCAAGTGCTTTGCTACTGAAAACACATTATATACACTTGTGTGTTTCATGTCAGAAAAGCATGTCTAGGAAGTACTTCAGAATCTAGGAAGAACTTAGAATCCAGTGCAATGAAGGTCAAGCAGTGTAAGGAATAAAAAGCATGCTTCTTACTACTGTGGAGATATTTTTTTCTTTCAAACACCACTTTTTTCTCTGCACTTTTAAACTGTGCAAGACCTAGGAATCAATCACATAATGAGTAAGAGCTCGTATTTTCCTCCTTCCTTCCTCTCTCCCCCTCACTCTTACCTTTCTTCCTGACCTTTCTCCCTCCCTTTCACCCTTCTCCCTCATACTTTCCTCCATCTTCCCTCCCTTGCTCTTCTTTCCTGCGTCCCTCCCTCCCCTTTTCTTCCTTCTTTTCCCTTCATTCCATGCTTGCCTGCCTCCACTCTTTTCCTTCCCACCTTCCCTCTTTTCCCTCCCTTCCCCCTATAATGTCCGCGACAAGACCCATTCCTCACTGACATGTCCTTTCTCGGACGTACAAATGACATGAGCGGTTACTGGGAAGCGACACCAACTCCACACGGGCGGTGCCCACACGCCTGAGACCAGAAGCGCATGGCGAGGGCAAAAGAAGCAATGTAAGGCTGCTCTTCTGACAGTCCTCCCCGAATGGGAGCGGTCCGCCGAACGCGGCCGCCTCGGGCCGTGCCTTGATGCACCGCCCCACTCCCACGTGGCCGCCTGAGAAGAGCCGCTGCTTCCCCCACGCAGCTGCCCGCGCTGCCGGAGCCGTGCTCCACTGCTCGCTTCACCACCCCTCCCGGAAAGGGAGGCGCGGGGTCTGCCGCGCCGAAGGAACACCGTACCGGCTGCGGACCGTACCCGCCCTTCGGACCCCGACCAGGTCCACCCTCACAGGCGGCCCAGTGCGCCGCAACGCAGCCTGGCACCCAGGCGCCATGGGGCCTCGCCAGAGTGGCGGCGCGCTCGGCCAATGCGCGACAGCGGCCTTGCCAGAGGCGGGGCGAGGGGAGGTAGCGGGACCAATAGGGACGTGCAGTGGCTCCGCCAGCAGCTTGCGTTGCGCTGTGGTTGCGGAGACGCTGCCGCGCGTGGCGCCGGGGTAGGCGCGGAGTGGCCGCCGGGCTGGCGGGAGGAGGAAGGCGGGGGGGAGGTAGGGGGTGAAGGGGTAGGGGCGGGGGTGGCGCAGCCGCCCGTGGACACACGCCCCCCGCGCGCACCCCCACGGGCGCGCCGCCGGGCACGGCACGCAGACGCACGCACCCCGGCGCGGCGCGGCGCGGCGGCGGCGGCAGGCAGGGAGCAGGGCGGCGGGGCTGCTATAAATCTGCCGAGCGGTCCGCCTCCCTGCAAGGCACGGCACGGCGCGGCACCGCACAGGCAACGGCACCGCACCGTACCGCACCGCACGGCGTCCTTCCCCCCAACCCTCCCCCCGCACCCCTAGCAGTGGCCCCGCGCGTCCTCCGCGATGCAGCAGCTGACTCCGGCGGCTCGGCGCTAGGAAGGGACCGGCAGGCGGACAGGGAGGGAGAGAGAGACCGTCTTTAAAATCGGCCCTTCCAGCCTCTGCTCTTTGTTCCTTTATTTCTCCCTCCCTTCCCTTTTTTTTTTTTTTTTTTTTTTTTCTTTTTTTTCGCCGGGGTTGTGGAAGGAGGGTCGTCCTGTCACTCTCTTTGAGTTCTCCTTTTTTTTTTTTATTTTTTAATTTTCCTTTTTTTTTTTTTTTTTTTTTTTTTTTTTCCCCTCCAGGTGTTGGACTGTTGGGGGAGGGAGGGGGAAGAGGATTGTTTTGTGAGGTTTTTTTTTTTTTTCTTTCCTTTTAGCACTTGTCCCCAATTTTAGCTCTTGTGTGTTGTCTTGAGAGAACTGTCCGTCTGCCTCTTGCTCCTCTTTATTGGGAGAACTGCACCGTTACTTTTTTTTTTAAGCCGAGGAGCGGAAGGTAAGTTGTGGCTCGGTTCTTCCCGTGGTTGTGCGTGTGCAAGGGGGTCTAGGCGGACGCCTCAGGGTTGTTCAGTGAAGAATTAACCTTAGTTATGTTTGTCCGCATCGCTTTTAACGCCGTTCGTGCTGGCGGTGCTGAATCGGGCGGCTCGCTCACCCCCGCGGAACCGGCTTGCGGAGGGGTGGGTGGGTGTTTGCAGCGTTGCGAGGGAGGGCTCCGGGGACGGGGGGCATCTCTGCGCCCGCCCGCGAAGATGTGCGCGTCCCTGCCGGTGTTGCAAAGTTCCCAACACTGCCGCGCCCGTCCGGCTCCAGTTGCGTCCCCGTTGCGGGAAGCATCCGAAGGGACGGACCCGCACCGGGCTGGTGGAAAGAGGAGGCGGATCGCTTTGAGGAGATAAACCTGTATTTGCAGCTGAGCCGGGATAAAACCCCCCCCGCGCCTAATTGCATTATCCGCGCGACGTTTTGTGGCTTTCCTGCGGGGTTGGGAGACAGCTGCGTGTCACCGCGCAAAATACGCTGCCGGCCGGCAGTGTTGGCGGGGTGCGGAGGAGGGCTGGTGAGCTCTCCCTGGGAGAAGTTGATTACTGTCGTGGGGGGCACACATAGGACGCACACCGTGTCTCTTCGTGGAGATGATTAACCCGCCGCGGGGGGAATGTCTCTTTGTTCGGGGTGCTGCGCGGCGGTGCGCGGGCGGTGTAGGCGGTGCGTTGATTGCGCGGCGGCGTTGGCAGCAGCCCAGATCTCTGTCCGTGGTCCTACCGGTCCGGCGGGGGCAGGGGGGTCAACTGTGCTTTGGGGGGAAGTCTGCAGCCGGCGCGGTGAATCGAGCCGGACTATGGGCAGAGGGACAGACGGGGCGTCCCATCCTCGGGCGCATCTCCTGTCCCCTCGCCCTTCGTCTCCGCGGCGGTGGGAGGGTCCAGGCAGGAGGAGGAGGGGGCGATGGTAAACGCTGGCGCTGCAGCGTGTGCTCCCAGCATGGACCGGCCCCGAGTCTTGCCATTGTTGCTTAATTTATGCTCAGCACGTTGCTCCGTACTCACCTATTTCACATATCAAAATAATTACTGTAAAAGCTATACGACCGGGGCGGACTGGTAGTTGGACATCTTCCCTCAACTCGTTTCTAGAGTGCGATCGGTGATTGTAGTGTTGAGACGGGTTTACGCTTTGCAGCGCCGAGGGAGTGAAGGACAGACTAAGCTGGGCGATCCCCCGGAGACGGGACGCCCCCTGTTTCGGTGACACCCGTCAGGCACTCCCTGGAATGCCCGCGGGACGACCAAAAGCCGGCCTGCAGTAGCGGAGCCTGAGAGGGCTGCCACGGCTCTCCGTAGCCACGCTTTCCTGGGGGGCGCAGGGACTCTTTGCGCTGTCGGTCGCCGCGGGGAAACGGTGGTACGGTGCTGTCGCAGCAGCTCGTGTCATCCGCAGTGCTCCCAGCCAGCCCGGCTGTCCGCTGGGGACCTGTCCCGCCACGCCCTGTGGGACGGGAGGATCGGAGGTTCGTGAGATCTGCCAGGTTGCTTTCGGGTAGGAGGCAGCGCACGAGGTTCGGAGCTTACGGGTTTGTAGGGAGAAGTGGCAGGACGAACGCCAAGCAGGCGAGAAAGCGTTGCGCTGGCTCTGTCCGTGACCCCGCCGGGACGACAGGGGAGCGCCCGCTCCATCCTGCTCAGTGCAGCCCGGTGCCGTGCTGTGCCTGCCTCTGCTTCCCCGCCGCGCGCAGGTGCTCCGTGGCCGGGGGAGGCCAGGCCGGCTTTACAGCCGCAGTAAGGAACGGGGCGGCCGCCGCGGGAGTGCCCGCTTGCACCGGAGGCGCGGCCCCGCGGGCGCGGGGCTCTTTGAGTGGCCACCGGCGGCGTCACTCAGGCAGCGGCCTCGAGGACGGCCGGGGGTGGGGTGGGGTGGGGTAGGGTGGGGAGGGATTGGTCCTTATTAGCCCGGCAGCGCGCATTACCCGCTGCATGTAGGAGAGCAGCAGTCGCTGAATTAGAGTGGTACCGGCGGTACCGTCACTACCGAAACCATCGGGTGAGGAGGCCGCGGGACACCAAACAGCTCCCTCAAGGCAGCAGCTCTTTTCTATAAATTCCTCTCTTCTCTTTTTGCTGGGCAGCAGCCACGGTCCGTGGGAACTCTCGACGGCCACCCCACTTCCCAGGGGCAGCGCCGATCCTGAGGTTTCACAAAAGAGGGCAGGTGGAGGGACGGGGAGGAACGCAGGTACTTGAGTGGAGCCGTCGGTGCTGTCCCAGCGAAGGTGCAGCGGGACACCAGCCCTTCCCTCGAGGCACGCGTGGAGGAGAAGCGGATCCAGAGCGGGTCAGCAGCGCACGTGGGGAGTACGGCGGGAGGAGGATCGGCTGAGTTTGGGGGTCACTGGTATCTGACTAGGCCGCCCCTGGAAAAGGGGGAGAGCCTGACGTGTGCGGAGATCTTCACCCTCTGGTAGGTGACCGCTGTGGGCCTATTACACTCCCAGTTGCAAACTTTCAAGGTATTAGCCGCGTTTCATCAACAAGGGCGTCGTGTTGCTAACTGGTAGGTTTTGTTTGTTTGTTCTCTGAACGGCTCTTCACTCTTCTTACTTTGTCTAGGTGGGTGAGCTTAAGCGCCTTTTGACTTGCCGTTTAGGTCTCTGTTCCCACGTTTCCCATGTGGTGCTAATTGGGCAAGTTTTGCACCTGTTCTTCAGACAACATTATTCAACAAACCCATCGTTTCGTCTGCAGCATCCCTTTGAATAACTCCCCCGTATTTATTGAGCATTGCCCTACCACTTGAGCGCAGCTCACACTCACCCCGCAAGCTGCACCTCTCTTGTTCGGGTCTGACCCTGCCGTAACCGGATTTCTTAATGTCTACAATGGTGCATCTGTCGTCTTCCGCCCGCGCCGCCTTTTCTGGCGCAGGAGGTGCCTCTTTTCCCCGAGCCCCGGGGCACGCAGTTGGACGCGAGAGCTGTGGCTCGCAGCAAAGGAGTATTGCAGTTGCAGGGGGGTTGCGGCTTCTCGCCGCTCCCCCCACAGTTGTGCAGGAGTGGAGCGGCGGGTGGGGCAGAGCCGCACGGTGTGCAGGAAGCTGTCGGCGGAGAGAGCGGTGCGCGCAGGTAGAGGCTATCGGGGCTCCGTGGCCGGTGGTGACACTCGGTCCGATGGAGGAAGCTGTGGTAATCCTGGGTCTAACACCCGGCGGCTGAGAACAGTGGAGAAGGGTCCCGCGGCACAATCTGGCCCTGCTGGGGCTGTACCTCGCCGCGTTGGGGAAGGGAGTCCAGAGGAGTGAGAGGCAGCGGCTAGGGGTGCAGTTGCGTGTTCTGCACCTTTGTCATCGCGAATGTTTTATTTAGGGGGTTGCCTCGTGCATAAGGTGAGGGGGTCGCGGCGCCGACTTGGCGTGGCCGCCCAGGGGCAGGCTGAGGTGTGCCTCAGCTAGAACACTTGTGTGTGCAAGGGGCTTGACTTCGGGCACGTGTGTGCTCTGTCTTTGCGGTCTGCCGTGCAGTGGTACTGGCATGTGTGCGTAGGAAGCCAGGTGGCTTTTGTTTCATCTGCATAGCCCTGACGAGGAGATGGCTACTACGGGCAGCGAGCGACACAGCTCAGTGTCGTTGCCACCTCCATAATCGCCGATGTACCTATTTAAATACAGGTGCAATGTGGTAGAATAATAAATTAGGACTTTATTTAAAACAAACAAAATAAACCGCCACCAACAAACTGCAAAATAATACCTAACAAGGAAATGAACTAGTCTTACTGCAGGTGATTGCTGTCCTCTGTAAGACTAAATTTTGTCGGTGTGTTCATGGAGTTTAGAGACGATTTTGGTAGTATGATTTAGTAGCTATGTAGAAGCTCAGTGTCTGGTGGTCTTAAAAGTGGCACTTGATAAAGTAGCAATACCCTGTGAGGTTAGTATTGCATAGAGTGTGTGTTATTTTCTTGGAAGGTAAGAGGTTCCTGTTAAATTTTTTGTGTGTGTGGTTTTCTTTTTGTGCGTGTGTTAAAAAATTCCATGCCCTTTGCCGCCCCCCCCCTCCCCTTTTTTTTTTCCTGCCTTGATTTGGTTTTAATTTAAAGTGAGGGAGTTCAGAAAATTCCAATAAGTGTGAACCTGCTCTCTGGAGGAAACGGACACCAGGGTATTAGTTAAGAGTTTCAGATTTGCATTTTTCCTTTTCATCCTATGGATTCTAAATCCTGAAATTACATTTTCCTGTTTTCCCTGGCCTTTTGGAAATGTTACATTGAGGGTGGTAGTTTTCAGTTTTAAGAGTGGGCTTTGATTCCGTTTTGATGTATGCTTAAATTATTTTGTTTTCAAATACAAAATCAGTAATTGTAAATGCTTTTATAAAATGGGGTGTTTCTTAGAGGTGTAGGTATTGGAAGCTTTTTCTGTGATACGGAGCATGTGCAACTACAGACAAATACACATGACCTTGACAGCGATAAGGAACTCTGTTATGCTTACTAAAACCTGACAGTGCACATCTTTAATGCCCCTTTCAACTATCTTACACCTTTACCTGAATTGTTATATCTGCTCAGCAGTAGTTGGCTTAATTTTGTATGTTTTTTTATTCTGGTGGAATGGTTGATCCTTTCTCTATGCTGTAGGGATTTTTAGTTGCTATATCCTTTGAGGCAGATGCCTTTTCAGTATCTTAATGTTTGCATAAATCCCTTCCTGTTATTTGCTTAATTGCATAAGCATGTGAATTTACTGCAACTTTTTCATGTTAATGGAAACATCAATTTGCATTCTTCCTGTATTTGTTTTAAATGCTGCTCTTCAGCGAGAGGGGTAGCTCCTTTTTTCGGTTTAGTGTGCTCTTTGTTGCAGTTGTAGTGCCCCTTTGAAAACTGAATGCCTGAGAGTGAGCTGGGTGATCCAGGTGTAATGAGTTGAAATTGTTTTAAACAGCTGCTGGATCTGGAGTGTCTGCTTGAAACCCCACAAAAATCAAAACCAAGCCACCACCGAAAAAAAAAAAAATTAAAAAAAAAAAAAAAAAAAAAAAAAAAAAGACAACAAACCCCCAAAAATTTTCAGATTACTTCCCAGGTTTCTGGATGACAATATTCAAACTGCAGTGAAACCTCAAGTTAAATTGTATTAAAACCTCTTTAATGCCAAGCTACTTTTCTTTCTTATTTTGTTTTTTAGAGTAACAAAACTAAGCTTGCTTTCTGTGGGGACTAAGTAGGAAACAGACGACACATGATCGGGTGTTCTAAAAGTCTAAGGAATACTTCAGCTTTCCTGTACTTAAAATAAGACAGTGCCATTGCAGAGGTGGATTTTGCAGGTAAAAATAGTACAGGAATGCAAGTACAAGCTCCTTCTTGGGAGCAGCAGTACTGAAATACTGTTCTCATAGGTAAAACTCTTGGTGTCTTACAATGGCTTTTGATTGTTTTTGTGGCCATTGATATGCTTCATAGCAATAAAACCAACTGTTAGCTAATGAATAAAATGTGGTGAATATATGTTTCAGTCTTGCTGTAAAGGCATTGAGACTTTTGGTGTAATACTTGTCATAGATGCTAGTATCTACAGACGGCAGTGAAGGTTACCAGCTGTGCTGAAACAGTGAGAGAACCATTGCCTTTGTGCATCGTGTTCTTTTACTGGCAGCCCCTAAATCAACTGAAAAATCACAATGCTGTCCAACAGGATTAGCTGATGGTGTTTGGGTTTTGACATCTGTAGTTTTAATTCTGAAGGAAGCTACTACATGTTGTTTTGATCTGTTGCCTGTGTAAATCTACCTAATTTGACTTACTCGAAAGGATTAGTTCTGGAGAAGCTGGTGTAACAGTTAGAATTCGTAGTTTTCAGCTACTACAACCAGTGAGCTAGAGGGGGATATTTTTCTGCCTAATCTTTGTTTATGGAATTTGAAAAGTCATCCTGAGTTTCGTGTGGCTAAGCTGACACGGAGGCGGCCTCCTTGATTGACTCCAGCTGAAGATGGGAGAAACTGCCAACGTTGAGCAAGCTGCTTTTGCCCAGTACGCATTGTTGTTGATTTGTAGGGACTCTTAGCATCTAATATTTTGCCACTGAGCAACTGAATATCATGCTAAATTTGACAGAAGCTGTGGTTAGAAAACGGCTAATTGTTGGTATTCCCTGTATTTGGAAGTTCTTGCTGTTTTGCATAGATTTCTTAGCCTACATCTTTGCAGAAAATACAGCTCAGTATTTTTTGTTGGGAGTGTGTTGGGTTAGTGTTTTTTATATTTTAGTTTTTTTTCCCCCCCTGTAACTTAAGCTGATTGTAACTATTTCACTTAGGACAAAGCTTAAGAAAAGTAAATTATGCTTTCTCAGAAACTCAACTCTAAACCTACATGAAGTTTTTAAAATAGCTCACAGTCTAAATCTGACTTTGCTGGCAAAATACCTGGAGTTTTAGGAGTAGAAATTATAGAATGGTAAAAATTGTAATGGGAAGGTCTTGCGTACAAGTTTGGAACAAGGTGAAGCTTTCCAGATAAAGCTCAATCTAGTGTCACACTTTTTCGCCCCCCCCTTTTTTATATTCTGTTCAAGCCATTGTTTTCTGTGTTACTCCAGTGCTGAAGAAATACAAATTTTCATTTGTTTGATAATGATAGTAAACCCAGCTACAGTGTAGGTTTGGAAAAAGCTGTTGTTACCTAATAATAGGTTGTTGGGATGAGTGTAATATGTTTAAATGTCTTAGCAGTTCTTCATGATTGAGTCCGCCAGGCTAGGATCATAATGGGAACAATTCTAGGCAGTCCTAAGCTTCATTTCATGAAATACTTGTGATATTGATTCTCTGATCTCTCGTACAGTCCTGACATTACTGGTGAGTCAAATGCTGCAGATGGTGATCAGAAAGTACACAAACAGATGTTTAGACTAGGTGAGGCTGTAAGGCATTGCAGGAATTGGTGTCTTCATTAGCTGTTTAGCAAAAAGTCAGTTATATCCCAGTAAACTTGCAGTGGTTGACTACATAACTTGGAAGCTAGAAAGTACTGAACTGCTGGAAACACTGAAATGGTCTTAAGGACTCCAAATGCTTTCTCTAATCTTCATCTGAATATGAAGCAGACTTAGGAAAAATTGCCCTGCGCAGTTACTAGATTGCTAGACAGCAATGTAAAGTGTATGTGAATACTTAAATACTTGAGTACTGGTGGAATAGGGGAAAAAGTAAAACATTGAAAAGCTGTGTTAAAAAGTCAGCACTGGTACTAAAGGCTGTTCAAGATATATCAGTCAGTATTCCAGTACATTGAACAGAATTTCTGTAGGCATGTGCTGGCTGCATTTGCTTTCAGAATTCTCAAGGTGACTTTAACCAGTCACTCAGATTTAACTGAATAAGCTTTATATATTTTTGTGGAATGAAATTGCCATTGCATGATTACTGGGGAACTGATGTTCTTCTGTACTTACTGACAAATGAAAATACTAGCATTTGTTTTATAGAATAAACATAATTTCCAGGAAATTAAATATTTGTGGACAAATTCCTTAGCCACTTTAACTTACAAAGTTTGGGAGAATGAGATTCAGCTATGGACAGCAAAAAATAATGTGAATTCAGCTTCTCTACAAGTATCGTCCCTGCTTCTTACTCTACTGCTTTTCAATACCATTCTTAGATTATCTTAGAAAGGTTGAGCTATGGTCAGAAGGGGTACTTGGAGCCATCATCCTTGTGGCTTTTCACAGTGTGTCCTGAATCTAAAGCTGTATCTTGCTGTATACTGATATTTGGACAGTTGACCTTTGTGTGCAGGATGCTGCAGGGTTTTGTTTCTGTGTAATGGCACGGGAAGAGTGCTGCTAGTGTACCTTAATGTAAATAAAAATCAGCAAAAGATTTGTTATGCCTTTGGTTAATAACAGAACTATAAAGTGCCTTCAAGAAATGAAGTTGAGCTCCCTGTTTGAGGCTTGCTTCAGTGGACATCAGAATAAATATATTTGTGGTATTCTAAACACCAGTCAAAAAAAGGGCAGTTGTATGCCTAGTGTTTATACTTGGCCTTCTGAGCTTGGCACTTTGCTCTGTAAATGCTTCTGCCATGATTTTTAGTTTCAGTACTGAAGTGGAGCATTTTTCCCCTTGTCAGCAATTAGCTTCCATATTTTCAGAGTATCTATCAATGCATTCTTGAAGTTATGGTCATCTTCTTTATGTGCTGTGCTTGGATGTTTGGAGAAGCATGTGCTGAATGGTCAGATAGCATTGGATTGCTCATAGGGTCAGTGGGGTACAAGTGCACTTGTTTATCTGCAGAAACAGTCAAGGTCACAGCAACGTTTTCTGGAAGACCCTGTGAGAGGTACATGTGAGGTGGTGAGGTGGTTCCTTCGAGCTCTGATCCAGTGTATGTTATTTCTGATGAGGAAACTGGGTGCACGAGGGAGTAGGTATTGTGGCTGTCATAGCAAAAGAAAGATTGTTAAGGGGATATTTGGACTTCTGAATTTGTTTTGAGCATATGTATGCATAGCCACTGCACTGAAATGGGTAATACATAGCAGAAATGCTAGCAGCCTTCATGATATTTGTGTTTTGTGTTTGTAGTGTCATCCATGTTTTGTCCTCCAGAAATGCCACAGAACTTAACGCTGTGACTTTGCTTTATTTGTCTATTAGCATTAAAGTTCATATGCATCAACCCAGTTGAAAGGCAGAGCAAGATCTTGTGATTTATTTACTTTTTCTGTGTCTGCTGTTAACCTATGGTCTTGAACCACCTAGAAAGCTAGATATGCTGCAGGTCTTCTAAATCATTGAGATCTTAAAATCCTAATATCTGCTCTCCTTGTAATTAAGGATATTACTTTTATCTGTAGTAGCATGCTCAGAAATGTCGCCAGACTTCCTGCTGTAGTTCTTTTCTACCCAAATATAAATTAGAAGCTGCTTTCTGTTTCCAAAAGAAGGACAACTAAAGTTGTAACTCTAAAACACCATATGCTTCTTTTAGAAAACTATGCATGTACTGCATGCATGTAGTAGTGAAGAAATTGGTTTATTAATGAGTTTCACTTTTTCATTTTGATGTGCTTACATCTTGAGCTATAAGGGAAAATTGAGTTCCTGACCTAAAACTGCTATTGCTAATCTGGCCAGAGCATCCATTCTGAAGGGAACTGGAAAATTGCTGACAAAGTGAATTGCATAAAGTGAGGAAGACTTTAGAAGCTGCTTTTGCATTCAGATAGCTAAACTGTGAAACTTGGCATAGCAATAGCACTTGCCTTGGACTGCATCCATGGTTGAGATGTTGGTAGGCAAGATGAGAATTACAGCCTCATTAACCAACTGAGTAGCTGATTTTTTTTCCTTTCTGTTGCAGTTGAGCAAACTGGAAGAAAATTAAAGGGAGTCATGCTTGTCTTTAGGGGCTGTTTTTATGGGGAGACTGGTTCTTGTAGTAAAATTCCTCTGAACCAGTGCAGGTAAGTATATAAAACTAGGTATTCTGATGGAGACTAGGGCCCTCTTTTTTTTTTTTTAATGGGATATATGTCTGATGGTCAGGGATCTCTTCTCTGCTGAAATAAGTGGGTTGGGTGGTGGCATTATGTTTTGGTGTTTCTTTATAGGAGTTTTCTTTCACAAGTCTGTGTATAAGATGGTGACTGGTGACCTACTTTAGTGGAAGATGTCCCTGCTGATGGCAGGGGTTTTAGAACTAGGTATTTCAAGGTTGTGTCCAGACCATTCTGTGGTAGAGTGTTTGTGAGGGGAACTTGACTGTCCAGTTTGGGTAAAAGAAATATGGATGGCAGTATTCATTTTTAGATGTAACCTTATCTTTCCAAAGTAGCCATTAAAGAAGGAGCAGATACTGTGTGCTTCTGCTGTGTTAAATGTGCAGCCTGTTTGTCTATTACAGATGTGACCTTTTTTTGATCTTTACAAATACAGCAGATGTGTAACCTGGTGGAGTAAGGATAACTTACTTTGGAACCTGTTCAGATGTTTTGAAAGAAGGGATGTCATTGTTAGCACAGAAATGGTATCAAGTTGCCCATCTTTGGTGTGAATTGCTTAGAATGATCAAATACATCAGGTTTTAAAGTGATGCATAAGAGAGAAATTGATAGTTTCTGTGATAACAGTTTCCTTTTCTGACTTAAATCTTATACTGCACAGTTAACTTATATGAGACTGGTATGTAGAACATTTAATCTTGGTAGTTACTGTCAGAGTGCCCAAGGTCAGGGATTTAATTTTAGTGGCAGTTGCCAGTACTTGCTCAAATGTTCTAGTACAGAAAACTTAATGACCATCAAGTTGTAAACTGTCCTCTTTGTTAAACTGGGATGCGTTGCCCATTTAAAAACTGATTTATCTGTTTGTGATCTATTTACCTAAGAAGGCTGTGCTGTTTTCATGTACATCTGAAAAATCTGGCTATTAAGACTATTAGGAAGAGCTCTAGCATATGGTTTTAATTGTGTGTTGTCCAAATTAAGGTAATTGAGTAAATTCCCATCAAATGCAGTGCATGTATGCAAGACTCTTCATTGGCCTGTGTAAATGGATATGAAATGGCGCACTTGGGTACAGCATGAGGTAGACAATCTAATACATGGGCAGTTTTGGACACTTGAATGTGGTTAGGTAGGTGTTGGTCATGTGTAATGTGTGTGGACTGGAGGATTGTTTAATTCTTAGTGGAAAATAACTAAGTTGTATAACAGGATTGAATGGGAATAGGAGCTTCAAGTTCTTGAGATGTAAAAATACCTGAAATATTGTGGATGTAGCAAAGAAACGAAAATGCCTTTCATTTTAGAATACAAGATTAATAGTTTGAACAGTGTCTGTGACCTAAATCTGGAAACTTGTTCCACAAGACTGATCACCTTTACATCTTTTAAGGTGTGCCTGACTCCATGTAACTCTTTGGAAACTCAGCAGACAGTTGGTATGGCTCATGAGTCTTTAGCTTCCAGATCTGTGCCCTTCTGGTACATGTCAGTTCTTTCCTGACCTGAGGAAGATGAATTTGACTCTATTCTACAGTCAGTGACATCTTCTGCATTAAAATTTCAATGATATTGTCGTGCTCTCATGTTAAACATATTAAATAAAAAGTTTGCTTGAAGGCTTATGCTATTTGTTGTTCTACTCAATAGAGTTTCTGCCCACATTGATTCGAAGGTGGATGGGCAACCATTGAAGATTTTCTCGCAATCTTAGATGGTAGCTGCTTTTGTAGGTCAGAAGTTTGGGCCTGTATCTCCTTGTGTGGAGAGTAGTTTTCCATACTTTACGGAACTAAAGAGTGTTGGATCAGGATTTTAGCTACTGAGTCAAGAAAAGTGTTGTAGGACAAGAGGGGATGGATTGAAGTTTGAGTAGGATAGATTTCAATAGATAGTAGAAATTATTTACAGTAAGGGTGGTGAGACACTGGAACAGGTTGCTCTTCCCTGCAGGTGTTGAGGGCCAGATTGAATGAGGCCTTAAGCAGTCTGGTCCAGTGGAAGGTGTCCCTGCTGATGGCAAGGGAGTTTGAACTAGGGTATCTTTGAGGTCTTGTCTAACCCAGACTAATCTATGAATGTGTCTTGCACAAATGGCTCCTCTGTACAAAGCCACCTTTAGAGCCTAATCCTTT
Organism: Melanerpes aurifrons; assembly: GCA_011125475.1. Taxonomy (NCBI): domain Eukaryota; kingdom Metazoa; phylum Chordata; class Aves; order Piciformes; family Picidae; genus Melanerpes; species Melanerpes aurifrons. The sequence continues at coordinate 4,352,536 of WWNC01000048.1, read as the reverse complement.
CTTGGTGGTGGTAGCTGTTTCTCAGAAATGCATGCCTCGTGTGTAGCACAAAGCTAGAAGAGACTATTCCCATAGTAGAGGAATATCTACTGTGGAAATAGTCGAGACTATTCTCTACTACTCCCATAGTAGAGGGAACCTTGATGCTCAGCTCCCTGTGTAGGTTGTTCACGAAGCAGGCTGCTTCCTTGCTTATTCTCCCCCCCACCCCCCTTTCCCTTATTCTACACCCTATTCCAGCAAAACAAGTCCCTTGCATGTTTTCTTCTGAAGCTTGAGGGGTGAAGTAGCTTGTCTTGGTTTTAACCACGTGGTGTTGGTTCCTGTAGGGATTGTTTCGTGAAGCCAGTGGCTTGCAGGAGTGGTGGTGCACATAGGACCCTGGACCTGCTGTAGCAGTAAAAAGTGGCAGTCATTCAGAGGAAACTCATTCAGATTGTCTGGGCTTAAGGAGGCACACAGGAGAAGATGCCCTACCAGGGTGACAGATCTCACTTCCCTGGGGGGGGGTGAAAGCAAAATGATCTATTTCACTCTCTCAGAAGTTTGAAGCCCTAAGAACACAGGAAAAATGAACTATGTTCAGAAGGTTCTACTGCTGTATCTCAGTGAAGGACTTCATGTGGTAGTTAGGCACCTAGATGGGGTGCTTCACCCCAGGAAAATATTTTTTACTATTTGCATAGTTCTGTAACCTGGGTTACAGACAGGACCTCTGTCTGAAGTCTCTCACTTAGGAAGAATGGCTGTAATTCTCTTGAATTCTCTGGATTTCCCCAGGAAACCAGCCAGTAAGACTTTGAGTAGGGCTCCCTCCTCTTTGTCCACCTAGGAACTTCCTGGTTCAGTAATATTAATCTAATCCTGTGCTTGGATGTGAGCTGGCTGCTTAAGTTTCCTTCCGTAATGGCAGCTTGCCGCCTTGGGTAGCCCGGGCGGGGTTTTGAGGCAGGGCGAGCTCTCAGAGGAGGTAGAGGCCTGCCTGTGTCAGTCACAGCTGGTTCCAACCGGATCGGTAATTGCCTCACTGCTGTGGGACTCGGGCAAGCTCATCACGGGACTTTGCCTTTGAAAAGTCTACCTCAGAAAAGACAAAGTAACACACAGATGGGGAAAAAATGTGAGGGAACAGCCCTTTGAGCACTGAGGCTGGAGGAGGGAAGCAAAAGAGGTGCTACTGGCCCAGGACAGGCATGGCCCTGCAGCCTGAGGAGGAGGTGGAGCAGGCCTTTCCCTGGAGCCCATGGAGAGGACTGTGCTGGAACAGATGCATGCATGGCAGTTTGTGGGAGACTGTGTGCCACAGTAGGTGGATGCTTCTTGAAGGAACTGCTGACTATGGAATGCTCACGCTGGATCTGGGAAAAAAGTGTGTCCGTAAATATTCATCCTGTTTGTCCCACTGAAGTGGGGGGGAAGGGGGAATGGGGAGGAGGGAGAAAAGGTGGGAATGAAAGGACTAAAATTGAGCCGGGGAAGATGGGGAGTAGTGATGAAGGGGAAAGGTGCTTTTATTTTGTTTCTGTTTCTCCCATTTTAATTTGCAATGCACTAAGCTTTCCTCAAGTTGAATCCATTTTACCTGTTTAGCTTGTCTTCACCCATGAGCTTTCTCATCCTGTTTCCTGCCCCTGTCCTGATGGAGGCTGGCTGGATGTCTGGCTAGCCCACCACACAGGTCCCTAGTCAGTAGCTTTGTCTGTGTCAGTGAGTCTCTGAAAAACTGTATTGGTGGCTGGACATACAGTTGGCTAGGCAGAACATGTACCTGACGGTGAAGGTGGCTGTGCTGTGTGCTAAAAGGCTTCTGAATTTAGGTGTGTCTGCACTGATGTTCATGTGCCTGTGAGCTGTGTTTTCTCCAAACTCTTAACCTAGTTAAGAGGGAATAACCAGGCTGTAAAGTGGCCCAGGAATGTGCATCTAGGGTGTTATTAGCAAAAGGCTTTGCATTTTCTTCTGTACTTCCAAACTGGACTTGCACAAAGAGATGGTTGCTGCGTGTAAATATTACAGATCCTCATGCAGGGTAAGTGCTAGATGCATTTCTGTGTTAGTACATGACAACAGATTTTTGTCTTAATTTATATTGCATTTGATTAAGTTTGTGGAATGGGTATTCCTGAGAGTCACAAATCCTGTCCTTCAGGAGAGCTAGTCAGAAGTTGAATGTTTTTCTTATTTTTTAAGGTAAGGAATAGTTCCTTGGCAAATCACTTGCTCCGTTATTCTTTTGTTTACTAAACAAAGAAGTCAGCTATTGATGTTAGTCCTACCACCTGTCTACAGGCAACTGTCACTGCCATGTTTAAAGATGTACAGTCATCCTTCCCCAGCAGTGACAGACTCTGATAGGTCTTTGTTCTTTCTTTTGAGCAGTAAGAGTAAGGTAGAGTACTAGGATGCATAATAATTGCAACTTAAATTTGTGGATCAGTCCCCCTTAACAAGTGGTTGAGCATTAATACTTGCCTGTTCATTTGTCTTTGCTTTTTAGCCAGTGACAAACTGATAGTCCCTGTTGTCATCCCAGGTCCTGTTTTTTCATCATGCACAGTAAACAAATGATAATCTTAATCTATTGTGTCCGTTGGAACCTTAATAGCCACACCTGTGTAAAAGTAGAGGTTGATGGTAGTGGTCTGAGATTGACTTTAGTGAGGTGCAGGGACATCTGCTTTAAGGAGTAGGGGGATGGTTGCTGCCCGATCTGTGATTCATGATGCTCTAAAGCCCTTGGTGAAGCTTGTCCAGCTACTGGGCAGTTGCCCACTATTTGTTCCTTATTCCTGTGGGCAAAAATGCCAGCTGAGGTAAGACTGAAGAAAATTAAATGAACCATAGAGCTCTGGGAGTACAAGCAAAGGATATGTGAGCTCTAGAGGAGGTCAGTAAAAGTTTTGGTGGAAGCGAACACTGATAGTTAATGGCTATGTGGCTAGTGTTACGTACAATATTTTGCCTCTTACGGTAGTGTGGCCCACTTTAAAGGAATGAGGACTTGGTGAAGGATATGAGACAGCTGACTTAAGCAAGAATATCTTTGCCAAAGCATTTGCCAACCTGAGGAGAAGAGCTTTAAATAAGATATGGTGGGTGGTATGTCTATGTGGTATTAGGAGAATGGAAGTTGGGACTCCAAATATGGGCAGTGTCATAAGAATCTGAGCATCCTCAGAAAAGGATAAAGCAGGCCAGAAGAAAGCCTACTTCAAGTGCTGCCTGTACACAGGTGTGTGTAGCCCTGGTGACAAGAAGTGATGGGCAGAGGTCTTTGGGAATGCAGGAGGAACTCAGGTGTAGTGGGACTGCTCATGTGATTGTCGCCCAGGGATGATCCTTTTGGGAAAGAGAGGGAAGAACAGTCTGTCTGGAAAAACAGCTCAGATAAGTGGTGCTTTTCTATCACTTGGAAAAATGAATAACTGCGTCAGGCTTGGCTGTACAAGAAACTCATGACTGAGCTGAAGTGCAAAAAAAAACCCTGAAAAACCAAGGGGTGTACAGGAGTTGGAATTGAGAACAAGACATAAAGAAGCACTGGCAATGAATAAAGGGGATGGTGTCAGGAAAGCTGGAGCTCAGTTGCAATTGGTGGAAGATAACAGGGGCAGCAAGATAAGTGTGTACCAGTGTTGTAGCATCAGAAGAATAAGAAAAGAAGAGTAGGATTGCTGATCAATAGGATGGCTCATTTGATGACAGCAGGTAGACAAGGTGGTGAGGTTCCTGATGCTTTTATTGCTTCAGTCTTCACTGATAGGGTCTCCTGAGCTCTTCATATATATGGAGAAGGTGCAGGGAGGAGAACAACTAGGAGTAGAAGGAGGTCAGGTCTGGCATCTCTTGAATCTCAACTGTTTCAGATCCATGGCTCTGAGGGTATTGAGACAATTGTCTGCTGTCATGGTGAGACCATTGTGTGATTTTTTTTTTTGGCAGATCAAGAAGATCAGAAGATTCTTCATGACTGGAGGAAAACAAGTTCTGTTGCATTTAAAAGTGAGCACAATAAGTGTATGGGGAGCCTTACTGGTAGTCCCTGAGTAAACTGTTGTATGAATTTTATCTTTGAAACAGTTTCTGTGCAAATTTAAAACAAAGATAATTAGAAGTGTCTACCACTGATTTACCAAGGGTAAATTGTAGTTGAACAGTCAGTCCTTGAAATAGATGTTACTGTGAATGAGAAGAGCGATAGATGTCATCTGCATTGAGTTGAGTGTAACTCTTTATGTGGTTTCCCACAGAATCTTTGTAACAGCTTTTGAATATGAAGGCTTAGGTGATTGGGCAACTAGATATGTGGAAAACTGGTAGGATTTTGGAACTTGAAGTTCAATGGTTAAAACTTCATTGCCTACCTGAAGGCTTGTTGTGATTGGATGTCTTGGGGATTCTGTGCCTCCTGTTTCCTTAAGTGGCCTGGGGAAAGGGAGAAAGTTGACCCTCACAGATTTTCAGGTAGAAACTGGGGGGTGTAACTCATGTTCTCAAGGGCAGTCATTCTGATCAGACAGATGGACCAGAAAAAGGAAGGAGCTACCTGAGATCCCTGTGCAGTTTAGGCAGGAAAAATATCCAGCATTGTCCTGGGTGGACAAAAGCAGCAGTGCTAGTGGAACTATGGGGGAGAAGGCAAGCAGTAAGCCAAATAGGGACAGAGATAAGGGAAAGCTCTTCCCCCAATAAGAAGAGCTGACAGTGGGTGTGGGGTCTAGGGAGAAATGATGGAACCTTTGTTGGAAGGTATCCTGCCCACACTGTGTAAAGCTCTTGAGCAACCTGGTCTGACCACATGGCTGAGCTTACTCTGGGTAGGGCTCAGACTGGAGACCTCCTGAAGTTCCTGCTGGCTTTAACTGTTCTCTATCAACCTCTTTAGCCTGTGAAATGCATTTGTTGGACAGAGAACTGAGGCATGGTAAGACTGTTTTCTTTGAGTCTTACAGTAGGAGAAAACCAGCTCAACTATAGTTAAAAGTGGGGGGAAAAAAAGGCACTTTTTTCATAGCATGGCTGACAAATTGGTTTTGGGACTGTAGCTTTGACTTGCTATGTCTGACTTCAAAATTAACTAGTATTGTATTGGAGAGACACACTAGAGGGGATGGAGGACATCAAGATCAGATTCTGCTTTGTCATATGCGCTCTTTAAGAGGTCACTGGTTTGGAAGAACTGCAGTGGCTGTCAGTTTTATGTGACTTAAGCTTTATGTGGAGAAGAAGGTGGTGGCAAACAAGCCTGAAATATTGTAATCAGAAATGTCAGCAGAGTGTGAAACTGCTGGCTATTTTTGAGTGACTTTCAAGGGTGAAATTCAATCCTTTGCACTGTTTCCCTGCCTTCTCATTCAGGCTGTAGGTATTTGGGATATAGCTGTTGGATGCCTAGTGTTGTTACCTGCCACATGGGCAGCTGCCTTCTGAGTCTTCTATACACTTAATGTATATGATGAGTTAATAGTTTCCCCCCAAGCTTTCTTATTAATGATAGAAACAGCCACATATTTTTGAAGGGGGCTGTGTGATACTCTTTCTGAAAGAATTTAGTTGCCTCTTTCTCTGTAAGTTGACCTACTGAGAGAATAAATAGTAATCTGTCTGAGTGCTTTCCTAGTAAGAATCAGTCTAGAGGCAAACAGGCTTCATATTTCAATTTTAAGTAGTCTTAGAGCTTCTGCATGAACAGCTCTTGAGAGCAGTGGTGGTCAGGAGGCTTTTCTGGAAAGCCCTAAGGGCAGTTCTGGGCCAAAAGAGGATCTGACAGCTGGGATGTTCAGTACGGGTATGTTAGTTACGCATTCTCTGGATAAAAGGTGATCTGTAATGAGAGAGCTGCTGGACAATGCTGATCCAATCTGTGCCAATTAGAAGCTATTCAGAGTAGTTGCTTGTGTGATGCTTTGCATTTTTTGGAGCGTGCAAGCTCAGATGGCAAAGGGAGTTTTGAACAAGCTTTGAAGATTATATACCTGAGCTTTGGCCAGGTTTAGGCATTTTTCAGAGGCCGGACATCCTATAGGCATATAGGATGAGGCATAGTGTCCTATTAATCAGTGTAACTGGGTATAGGCACTATCTCTGTTAGCACAGCCTTTGGTACAGTAAGAGGAAATGTGGCTTGAGGAAAGGAAAAATGGAAAGATGTGACTAATGAGTCAGAAGACTTCAAAATGCCTGTAGTGATCAGGCTAAATCCATTCATGCAGCGAAATAATGTAGGTCTTATTTTATGGTGTGTTAAGACTTGGATATCCCTTTTCATCCAGAGGTAAATCTTGCTGCTTTGTGAGCTTCCTGATCTGTGGAAGTGACTGTAGCATTGTGTAATTAAATGGTAACTTAAATAGGAGAGGCAAAGGAATAGCTGCTCCTCCATGCTTTTATGCAATAGAAGCACTTCTGTATAGCAAATAAAAACGTAAAAGCTTTGTCTATAACCAGTTACTACTGTTGATAGTAATGCTTCTGGTGTGTACCTCTGCTTTCAGTTATGAGATGCATAATACCTAAAAAGCAGACCTCTTTTGCAGTTACCAGTTTGTGGCTATCTGGTCACAACTTGTTAATTTAAACAATACCTTACATGCGATCCATTTTTCTGTGCCATATGATAATGTGTGATCTTAGGAGGGATTAGGATACAGCTATACAGTGAAGGACTCTCCTAAGCATGAAAGGCAGTGGTGGCAGAAGCAAGGAGGGATTGGAAGTGATTTGGGTATTGTCTCTGGCTCATATATGATAACAATAGCTAACTGTCCTGCATCCACTTTGCAGAAAATAGTTAACTTGGTGTTGTGTGTTGAGGCTAGATGCATTTAAGAATCAGAGAGATGACAGTCCCTCAAGGGACTAGATAGCTACCGGAAATGGTTATCTATGTTATTTCATTTTGTAAGCCGTATATCTGCTATGTAAGTGGAGTGCAGAGATTATTTGGCCTTTTCTCCTGGCCTTCTTTCTGTCTTTCTCTCACCCCTCTTGGCATGGTATCTCTTACAGTGTGGGCATGGCCTCTGCCTGGTTTGGTTGGGATGAAACTAGCCTGTTAGCGGAGCAACTTGGGCAAGCTTCAGCGGGTAGGGTCGTTGGAAGCCTGGGTTGTTGGGGGTTTATGCCTTGCTGAATGGGTCATAAGCTGCAATGTGAACCTGGGTGTTTTTGCTTCTCTGTATATAGTGTAAATAATTTTAAAAAGTATACCCATTTGAATTTCCAGTTCTGTGTGGCGTGTTTTTTTAGTTTACTCCTTCTTGGGAGGGGTAAATTGCATTTTTTTTCTGTCTTCTCTGAACTAAACTTAGACACTTGGTATGTGATAAGGACAATTTTCTTAGGACTTGCAGGTAGAAAGTCATGAAATACATGTTTAAGTAGGCTTTCCCACTGTCATCTGTGGGAAAACCAGGTAGCTACCTGGAGAACTGGAAAATACAGCTTTTAGACTAAATGGCTAATGGCTGTGTATCATGATGCTTTTTTGATCTGATACTGATGTGTCCTTCACTGCCTGCAGTCCTTCGAGTGCAATCCATGCATCATGTGAGTAGTCTCCAAAGGCACTTAAGGATCTTAAACTGCACTTCTAGTGTATTATACTTCGTGGCTGTTCATTACAATTAGCAGTTGGGATTGCCTGTGCTGATCAAAATAGTTACTGTTTTGTGCAGTCACACTGCCTCTCAAACCCAAACTACAGCTTATAAGATGGACAAGAAATTGTTCTTAAATGGAAGATAACTGGATCCAAGCATTGTGGTGTTGAAAGGTGGCACTTCTTGTCTTGGACTTTATAGAACTAGAACATTTAATGTTTCAGTCTAATAAAACAGAATTAGTGATAAAGTCCTGTGCATTGTTGTGACCTCCTGATTCATACTTTCTCAGAAGCTTGAGTTCAGAGGCATTGGAGCTCAGTGAGGTAGAAAAAGTAGATTGTGGTGGGGCTAGCAATGTTCCAGCAACATAGGCAAAACGTGGGACTGATGATTGGGGGGGGAAAACTGGGTCTACTCAAGCTGCTGAATCCAGTCATAAACAGGAACAAAGGAAACTTGAGAAGCCTGGAAATAGCCTGCCAGAGAGGGAAAGAGCCTCCAGAGCTATAATAGTCAGATGAAACTCTTGAGTGTCCTTACTTAATGCATGTTCTATGACTACATGCACAGCTGCTTTCTAATATCTAGGTGAGGCCTTCAGACTCCTCCTTTCCAAGTGATGTCAAGATGGACTGATATAAAAAGAGCTTGTTTTTTGTCTCCTGAAGATGCCTGCATGAGGTTTTATACATCTTTTCAATCCAACAAATTGTAACAACCTGTATAGCAAAAAATAGCCTCAATTCAAGGTCAGATTCTACTTTGACCCAAAGTGGTATTAGTTTATTAAGGAGAGTGGCATTTGGAATACTCTTTAACAGTGAGCAGCTGGCAATCTCTGTGGCTCTTCCTCTAAAAGCACACTTCACAACAGTTACATTTTCCCTGAACTGCTTTGCTGTTTCTCTATTAGGAAGTGCTTATGACTTAGTGTACTGCGTGGGTGTAGCCAGAGTGCATTTCTTGCTGTCTGATCAACATTTTCTTCACTTTTTTTTGAGTTATGAAACTAATCTGCTCAAGCTAAACGTAGCCATTCTTAAAACCTGCAGCATTACTGCTGTGTATCAGTAAAACATGCTTGGAAGTGGTACAAAGACACAGACCTATGCCTGTTTTGTTCCTTCCTTTTTCTACTCCACAATTATTTGGGCAGGGAAAGGATTGTTAACACGTATTGTAAATGACCTGGAATTTACATGTTTATCACTCTTCTAAGGGAAGGATGTAATATGCTGTGAAGTTACGTGTTAATAGTGTAGTGCAACCTGTGGGGACTTCAGGTAGTCATGTTTGTTGGGCCTTCTGCTACTGATGAAACAATTTATACTTTCTTGTATACTTTTCAGTCCACTGGCAATAAGATACTGTTGTTCATATTAGGGAATCAGCTGTCATCTTTTTTTCATGTAAATCTCATGCGAAATTTATGTAAGATGAGTCAGGATATGAAGTATGCAGCTGTGCTGGATGGAGTTCTCACCTGCCTGTTCTTGGAAGCAGAAGTGGACACTCCTGGATAGCTGTGACTAGTTCTGGCACACACTGTCTTTCAACATGAGCCAAGAAACTGGTAAGACTTAAAGCTAGGGCCACTGGTGTGCAATACTACTGATTAGTTTAGTGTTCCTGCTCTGCTCTTAATGCTTCTGTGTGTAACATGTATGTGTTTCAAAACCTGGTTCTGCATGCAAAAAAATAGTGTATTGAGTAACCAGTAGAGTCAAGAATAGTTGTTTCCTTCATTCAACTTCAGCTAATTGTTTCTAGTTGTGGTTCTGCTAAGTAGGCGGACTCTTGAGGTAGGCATTTGATGTAAGTCAGGTTGACTGGAAATGTTAAGTAAGAAGTAATTAGAGTTGTCCAGTGATGCTATCCTTAAACACTCTGAAACCATATCTTGAAACTTCTCACTGTGGCATTCATCAGGATGGAGAGTCCTGGGTGGAAAGCAAAACCGCTGTCCATAGCTAACTAAGGCTGGAGGTGATTGGTAGCTGTAGCACTGCAATGGGTATTTTAACAGAACACACGTGTGCTCAATCCAGCAATTGCTCCAGGCAAGGAAGGCTTGGTGGGTTTTTGTGTGGAATTATTTCAGTGTAACACAGCTATGAAATGGAGTACTTTCAGGAGACGTCCAAGGAGACTAGTGAAGAATTCCATATACAAGATTTTATGTTTGAAGGAAAAAAGATGCCAGAAAACCAGGACAATGATGATGAACTTGCACAATGGATCAAGCAACAGTTGTTGTTCAAGGCAATTACCTTCTGCTTCAGTTAATTCCCAAGTGTTTCTCTTCTTTTTATAGCTTTCCATACAACTGTTCCTTAACATTGAAGAATTCAGTTCTGAAGTCCCTGTAAAGGCATGACACATGTTGTCTGTCTCCAGTTGATAAGGAAGCTGTCACAAACATCTGAGAGGAGGTAGACTGCAATAGAAATGTCAGAACAGAACTGGAGATACAACTTCTGATACTAAATTGGTGCATCTTTATAAATGGCTGAAATTTTGAACTTCCTTGGTAATTCTATTGAGTGCATTGATTCCCTTAGAAGATAAAGGATAATATTGGCAGGATTTTTGAAGGAAACATTCTTTTGATGCAGGTTTTGCATACCTGTTTATAGTGGTAACAGTGACAGGGCTGTAAGCTTTTGAGGTTAACATAATATATTCCTGTACCTGCAAGTGTATTTGAATGTTAGTGGAAATATACTATAAATTAACTGTTTGGCATTGCAGATGGAATAATGGCATGACTACATGACAGATCCACAAGTTTGAACCACTTAATGAGTGATGGAAACGTCAGTAACTCTTTTCCCAGTTGCAGGAAGACAGAAGGACACAGGCTTAATGTATTCTGCTTGTGTTCAATGATGTTTTAATGACTAGAGCTGGTGCTATTGGTTAACAGCCCTCTCTTGCATACTAAAGTTTTGTTGGTCTGTTAAAACACTATCAAAGGTACTTCAGCTATATTAATGATTGGAATGATTTAGAATTTGAGGTTGACAGGCACTCTGGGAGATTTTGTAGCTCAACTCCCAGTATAGAGAAGGATTATTGCACAGAGCAATGTCCAGCTGAGCTTGGATGTCTCCTGCTCTGCCCAGAGAGAGTCTACATCCTTTATGGATGAGTTGTTCGTGTTCATTCTGAGAACTAAGTTGTTTTTCAACATAAGTATCTTGTGCTGACTTTGGATACCTCAGAAAAGAGTCTGGCTCAATTGTCTGTACTCTCATCGGGTATTTGTATTGGTGTTAGCAGAAAAGATCAAGGTGAAGACGACATGCTGAAAAGTTGCCATGCTTTTTGTCTTAACTAAGAGCAGTTAATACTCTTGCATTTAGTGCTGAAACTTGGGCAGTAGTTCAGAATTCGGTATTATACTGTGAGTATTTGGTGTTTTTGCTTCAGGCTGTTAGGCTATAGTTGGAGACTTGCCATGGTATAAAGTGCCTGACAGTTCTTTTTGATACTGCTCTTAGATTTGTCATGAATTTTCCCTACTGTGAGTTGCTTGGAAAGAATGCAGTGGTTACTGGGTATGTGGTTGTAGGAAAGCGCTGGATGTCCAGTGCCAGTTAAATTCTTCTTTTGAGGACTTGGCTAAAAGAATGTGTCAATTAAAAGATCTTCACTTAGACCTCTTTGGCATTGTTAAAATGCCACTAACAGGTATGCTTAGTTTGCTTTTCCTGCCTAATCCTTAGGGGGTGAAGCCTTTCACTGCCTCAAGAATAGTTTATGTGAATGTTTCATGAATGAAGAAAATCTGATGTTGAAGAAGAGGAATAGAGTGCTATTTGTCATCAGCAGCATCAGTAATAAATTAGTGAAGACTGAAGACACTTTATGGTAGATTAAATATGTACTGAGCTTGTTGTCTGAGTCTGTAAAAGTTGTTGCTAAATCTCAAGATAAAGCTTTGCCACAGCTGTCTTCACATAAACCTTTGACTGAAAGTGGGAGTAGGAGGTCTTTAATATATATAGCAGTTTACAGACCCGTTAGAGGAATTCTTGTTTTCTCTTTGAGTTTTACTGCTAGCAAGTAATCCTCAGTTTTATTCTGTATTTAGGACTGCTTGGATTCTGATGGAATTTGAAATTTTAGTAGGTACTACTTATTTAGAAAGATGGCACTTTCTTTTGGTAAATCTGTGTTTTAGCTGAGAGGGAATGGAAGAAATGCTCATTTGTAATATTCCTTGAAAATGTGATTTGCATGCTGGCATTCACCTTTTCTGTTTGTGGTGTTTGCTCTTTTTGCATGTTTTACATCAGGATACTATGTGATGACTTTCTGTCAATGAACTGGCCATTTTGGCTCGAGAGCCGACCGGAACCGGCATTCGGGACCGCTCTGCTTGAATTGTGAGCTTTCTGCTTGGCTTTTCGCTTTCTTTTTGGGGCTTTGTGGGTCGGGATGACCCCTGGTTGTCAGGAAGGTCCGGCAGGGTCGTCCTCTTGTGAGCCTGCTCGGGATCGGTAGTGTGACATCAGCCACGGGAGGTTTAAATCCTACCCGGCCTGTGCGCGCGACGCCATTTTGGCTTGAGAAGCTTCCTGCTGCTCACATTAAAACAAAAAAAGCCCAAAACAAAACAAAAAAACATTTTCAACCAGACATTGAACCATGGTTGTCACTCGGATGAAGGCTAGAAAAACAGCATCTACCCAGACAGAGTTGCTGCGTCAGCTTGCAGGAGTCCAGGCTGCTGGCTGCAGAGAGTGCTTGAGCCTGGCACTTGCAATGGAGGGGAAAGGAGAGAACACCTGTGTCAGGTGTGACCAGGTGAACTTTCTCCTCAGTCTGGTGGCGGAAGGATGAAGTGGCTGAGCTGAATATGAGGTATCTAGGTTCAGGTCAATAAGGGAAAGTGAAAGGCAGTTAGATATGTGGGAGAAGGCTCTGCAGATCTCCCCTGCTGAGGGAAGGGTCCCTGGAAACGAGGAGGGATGGATACAGGTCCCTGTCGGGGTGGCAAGGGGACTCCATCCCGGCCCCCTCCTCCTCTTCCACTGCCCCTGCATAATAAGTATGAGGCCCTGCAGGCCAAGGGCAGTGGGGATGAGAGGGCCGAGGAGCAGCCATCTGGAGAGGAGCCTAAGGCCAAGAGGTCCCCACCAACTATAATGACCAGCTCCACAAAGAAAAGGAGAAGGGTTATAGTTGTTGGAGACTCTCTCCTGGGGGGTACTGAGGGACCCATATGTCTTCCTGACCCATACCACAGGGAGGTCTGCTCCCCACCTGGGGTGTGGGTAAGGGACATCACAAGGAGACTCCAAAAGTTAATCCAGCCCTCTGACTATTACCCTCTGCTGGTAATACAAGCTGGGAGTGATGAAATTGACAAGAAGGGCACCAGGGCAATTAAAAAGGAGTCCAAGGCCCTTGGACAATTGATTGATGGGGCAGGAGCTCAAGTGGTGTTCTGCTCAGTTCCCTCAGTGGCAGGGGTGTACCCTGAGAGGAACAGGAGAACCCATGCCATCAACAATAGGCTAAGGGGATGGTGCCAGCAGCAGAACTTTGGTTTCTTTGATCATGGGGCACTTTTACTGCACCCGACCTGCTGGGTCCTGATGGGGTGCAATTATCTAGAAAGGGTAAGAGAGTCCTAACACTGGAGTTGGCAGGGCTCATTAGGAGGGCTTTAAACTAGGTCTGAAGGGGGTGGGTGTGGATATCAGTCCCTCTGAAGAGGAAAGAGTGGGACACAAGGGTTAATTGGGAAGTCGAAAACCCAGCTGAAGTGCATGTACACCAATGGACGCAGCATGGGCAATAAGCAAGAGAAGCTGGAAGTCCTGGTCCACCAGGGTGACTATGATATAGTTGCCATCTCAGAAACATGGTGGGATAACACACACAATTAGAGTGCTACACTGGGGGATTACAGGCTCTTTAGGAGAGACAGGCGAGGGAGAAGAGGAGGAGGGGTGGCTCTGTATATTAGGCAGTCATTCTCTGCCACAGAGCTTGAGGTGGAAGATGGTGGATTGAGATGGATGGAGAGGCTGTGGGTTAAAATCAGAGGGCAGCCTAGCAAATCTGACATCCTGGTTGGAGTCCAACCAGGATGAGGAGGCTGACGAATTATAGAATAGAATAGAATAAACCAGGTTGGAAGAGACCTTCAAGATCATCGCGTCCAACCTATCACCCAACACCACCTAATCAACTAACCCGTGTAACCAAACACCCTGTCAAGTCTCCTCCTGAACACCTCCAGTGACGGCGACTCCACCACCTCCCCGGGCAGTCCATTCCAATGGGCAATCACTCTCTCTGTGTGAAACTTCCTCCTGACCTCCAGCCTGAACTTCCCTTGGCGCAGCCTGAGACTGTGTCCTCTTGTTCTGGTGCTGGCTGCCTGGGAGAAGAGACCAACCTCTGCCTGTTTACAACCCCCCTTCAGGTAGTTGTAGAGAGTAATGAGGTCACCCCTGAGTCTCCTCCTCTCCAGGCTAAGCAGCCCCAGCTCCCTCAGTCTCTCCTCATAGGGCTTGTGTTCCAAGCCCCTCACTAACTTCGTTGCCCTTCTCTGGACTCGTTCCAGCAAGTCAACATCCTTCCTAAACTGAGGGGCCCAGACCTGGACACAGTACTCGAGGTGTGGCCTAAGCAGTGCAGTGTACAGGGGCAGAATGACCTCCCTGCTCCTGCTGGCCACACTGTTCTTAATGCAGGCCAGGATGCCATTGGCCCTCTTGGCTGCCTGGGCACACTGCAACTGGAGGCTGTCTCAAGATCATCAGTTCTTGTCCTTGTGGGTGACTTTAACCTCCCAGATATCTGCTGGGAATGTAATTCAGCAGAGAGGAGGCAGTCCAGAAGATTCCTGGAGTGCATGGAGGGCAGCTTCCTGATGCAGCTGTTAAGTGAGCCTACCAGGGGTCAGGCTCTGCTTGACCTGCTGTTCTCCACCAGAAAAGGGCTGGTGGGAGATGTGATGGTGGGAGGCTGTCTAGGGTGCAGTGACCACAAGATAGTGAAGTTTTCAATATGCAGGGAGATAGGGAGGAGCACCAACAGAACCCTCACCTTGGACTTCTGGAGGGGCAAGAAGAACCTGCACTCCTTATTGGACCTGGAGGGGAACACTGTGACTGAAGATGAGGAAAAGGCTGAGGTCCTGAATACCTTCTTTGCCTCATTTTTTAACAGCAGGGCAGGAGGAGTTCAGGACAAGTGGCCTCCTGAGCTGGGCGATGGGGTCGGGGAGCAGTGTAATGCCCTGGAAATCCATGAGGAATTAGTTCAGGACCTGCTGAGCCACTTGGACACTCACAAGTCCATGGGACCAGATGGGATCCACCCTAGGGTGCTGAGAGAGCTGGCAGATGAGCTGGCCAAACCGCTCTCCATCATTTTCCACCAGTCCTGGCTCACCAGTGAGGTCCCAGGTGACTGGAAACTGGCCAATGTGGTCCACATCCATAAGAAGGATCGGATGGAGGAACCTGTAAACTCCAGGCCAGTCAGCCTGACCTCAGTGCCAGGGAAAATGATGGAGCAGATTATCTTGGTGGCAATAACTGCCTACCTGAAGGACAGCCAAGGACTCAGGTCCAGCCAACATGGATTTAGGAAGGGCAGGTCCTGCCTCTCCAACCTGATCTCCTTCTGTGATCAGGTGACCCGCCTGGTGGATGTGGGGAGGCCTGTGGATGTGGTCTACCTGGGCTTCAGCAAGGCCTTTGACACCGTCCCCCACAGCAAACTGCTGTCTACACTGTCAGATCATGGCTTGGACCGCAACATTCTGTGCTGGGTTAGGAACCCAGGGAGGTGGTTGAGTCATCGTCCATGGAGGCATTCAAGAGGAGATTGGACGTGGCACTTGGTGCCATGGTCTAGTCATGGGGTCTGTGTTGGTAGGTTGAACTCGATGATCCTTGAGGTCCTTTCCAACCTAAGTGATACTCTGTGTGTGTGTGTGTGAACTGGCTGGAGGGCCGAGCCCAGAGAATGGTGGTGAATGGTGCCACATCTAGCTGGTGGCCAGTCACCAGTGGCATCCCCCAGGGATCAGTGCTGGGCCCCGTCCTCTTTAATATCTTCATTGATGATCTGGATGAGGGGATTGAGTCAGTCATCAGCAAATTTGCAGATGACACCAAGTTGGGAGTAGATGTTGGTCAGTTAGAGGGCAGAAGGGTTCTGCAGAGGGACCTCGACTGGCTGGACAGATGGGCAGAGTCCAATGGGATGGCATTCAACAGATCCAAGTGCCAGGTGCTGCGCTTTGGCCACAACAACCTCATGCAGAGCTACAGGCTGGGGTCAGTGTGGCTGGAGAGCTGCCAAACAGAGAGGGAGCAGGGGTTACTGATTGACACCTACCTAAACATGAGCCAGCAGTGTGCCCGGGTGGCCAAGAAGGCCAGTGGCATCCTGGCCTGCATTAGGAATAGTGTGGCCAGCAGGAGCAGGGAAGTCGTTGTGCCCCTGTACTCTGCATTGGTTAGGCCACACCTTGAGTCCTGTGTCCGGTTCTGGGTTCCTCAGTTTAAGAAGGACATTGAGACACTTGAACATGTGCAGAGAAGGGCAACAAGGCTGGGGAGAAGCCTTGAGCACAAGCCCTATGAGGAGAGGCTGAGGGAGCTGGGATTGTTTAGCCTGGAGAAGAGGAGGCTCAAGGGAGACCTTCTTGCTGTCTACAGCTACCTGAAAGGTGGTTGTAGCCAAGAAGGGGTTGGTCTCTTCTCTCTAGCAACCAGCACCAGAGCAAGAGGGCACAGTCTCAAGATGTGCCAGGGGAAGTTTAGGCTTGAGTTGAGGAGAAAGTTCTTCACTGAGAGAGTCATTCATCATTAGAATGTGCTACCCAGGGAGTTAGTGGAGTCACCGTCCCTGGAGGTGTTCAAGAGGGATGTGGCACTTGGTGCCATGGTCTAGTCATGGGGTCTGTGGTGACAGGTTGGACTTGATAATCTTTGAGGTCTCTTCCAACTTTGGTGATACTGTGAACTGATGTATCAACAAAAATGACAGGTAGTATTGAAGGTAAAAATAATTTTCTTGCTTAAGAAATAGCTATGTATCTTTGAGCTAGTTCTAGCATCATTCTCTTTTGGACAGATTCAAGCATTTCCTCATCTTAATTTGATTTCTAAATGAAGGATAAGAATATTCCTGGTAAAAGTGGAAATAAGCTGTTATGAGTCTTTGAGTTCAGCAAGAAAGTTTGTAGTACTTCTCAATGTTGTTTCTATAAAAGGGGTTTTACTTTGACAAGTTCATTCACAAGACCCTTGCGAGAAGATTTTGTAGCATCCAAAAGGCATGGTGGCCAGAAATTATCTCTTTGTATCTCTCAGACTTTATAGGAATACCATAGGTTCTGAACTGGTTTTGTGTGAGAAAAATACCAAGAGTTAAATTCCTTCAGTTATCTTTATTCTGAGTGCACCAAAGTGTGGACAGGAGCTACTGCTTTGCATGGTTTGAGCAAGACTGAAGTACCTTGGACAGAAACTCTTGTGTTGGCTGACTTGATGGATGTCAGCCAGCTTAGCTGTTGTGGCACAAATAAAAACTCCCTTGTTTTAACAGGTTTTGACTCCAATCTTTTCTTTTGAGCAGAAGAAACAGCAGATGTCTGAAGTCTAATTATGTAATGGAAGATGGTGGTGAAAAGGTAGAAGACAGGCTGAATCTGTGCAGGGTAGTCTAAGTCTACTAGACCTAGCGCTTCTGAAGAGTAACTTCAGTTGGCAGGTTCATTACGTTCCCTGGCTTATCAGAAAAACGGGCCTATAGTGAGCACATCCAGGCTTGCATGGCTCTCTTAAGTCTTAAAGAAGAACTGACCATCTGTTTTAGGTTGTGTATAGCTGTCAGTGTTTAAATAACTTCATTCTGTGCCAAAACATCATGTCCTGTGTGCCAGTTCATCTTATCTGGTGCAAAGAATAGAAAATAGAATTAAAAGCACTTTGGCAGTCTGTACAAAAATGAAGTGTTTTATGAGCTAAGGAAAAGTTACTATTTTGTGCCTTATGCCCATTAACACTTCCAATAAGCTTGAATCGTTCATTATGTGAGATTTCCTGGTTGTGAGACAGTGTTATCCATGTATGACAGATTGTGCTGAGGAGGAAGGTAAGAGTTTAATTCACTGAGTTAGTGGATTGAAATAAACTTAGTATAAACAAATTTGAATGGCAGTGGAATGCTTTATGCATGAAAATTACTCTGAAAACTGAATTTAATAAAAGGGATTGGCTAGGGTAGTAATTTGAGAAAAGAGAAGTTGATGTAGTATCTTGATGCAGTCTGGCATAGTTTTCTTTTTTGAGGTCAAATTTATCTTCAGATGCCAGGTGGCATGGTGCACAGTGTTCTGGATAAGTATTTGGCCTGTCAAAACTTAATATTGTATGCATACAATTTTTGGAAAGAAACAGGTAATCTTAAATAATCTTAAAGGTAGAATAAAGATGGAGCCTGACTTGCCTGTTTTTGAGCTCCAGCTGTCTTCTGATGCAAGCAACTGTTTTTAAAGTGAGAATTTTTTGGTTTTTTTCAGAGTATGAAAGATTTTCACAAGGCAACTTACCTGGTGGAATCGTGTGAAATTGTTGGTATGGTTTATGAGAGTTTGGGGAAAACCTGCTTGAAGAAACATCTTGTGTATTGCAGCATTTCTTGTGCCACAGGTTTGTTGGAATAGTGCCAAGAAGCAAATGGCTTCCCTTATTTAAGGCACAAGCTAACGATGCTGGTAGTTAGCAGTTTCTTTGGATGCTTATATATGGCTACTACTTACACTTAAATCTGGGATTTCCTGTTTTTATGCAAACACTGTACAGTTTGGACTTGGGCAACTTCATGTGTAAAGAAGGCTGCCTTTTTGAGTTTTGGAGTTGCTGGTAGAGCTTAAAGGATTGATTATTGGTATGAAGAAGCAGAAATGAGCTGCAAGATTGTTTTAGCTGATAATTCATCTGGGTAATTAAGCACAAGGTTATGGGTCAGGGTTTTTTAACTTCATGATTTGTATGTTTCTGTGTCTGTGCACTACTTGCAAGATCATAGAATGGCCTAGGCTGGAAGAGACATCCATAGGTCATCACCTGCCTGGGCAACCTGTTCCAGTGTTCCCCACCCCCCTCATCTAAATTTGCTCTTCTCTGGCTTTAAGCCACTGTGCTTTGTCTTGTCAGTGCAGGCCCTTGCAAACAGACTCTCCCCACCCTTCTGCAGGCCCCCTTCATGTACTGGAAGGCTGCTATTCAGTCTCCCTGGAGCCTTCTCTAAGGCTGAACAATCCGAGTTCCCTCAGCCTGTTTTCAAGAGGAGGTGATCCAACCTTCTGATCATTCCCATGGCCCTCCTCTGGCCCTCCTTCGTAGGGAGGAGTAATTACCAAGCTCTGAGGCTTAGCATAGTAGATGGTTCTACTCTGGCATCAGTGAAAGGAGTATTTTCACAGAATCCCAAAAGTGGAAGAAACAGCTTTTTTGGATTAATTTCTCACTGAATTCAAACAGCCTGGATAGTTGTATCTAGGGTTTGCATCAATAATTTGAATCAGCTGTTTCCTACTCATCTTCCAAAAAGATGGATTGCTGTTTTCTGTTTCAGGTATTCTGGATTTTTGGGTCCTTTTCAAGCCACTGAACTAAATCCTCTAGCTGTCATGGCAGGAGAAGGCTTCAAATGACTTTTTAATGCAGTGAAAAGTTGCTTTTCACTTACAGTAACAAGCTCTTTAATTTAACATCTCTTTGGAACTTAACCAAAGTGAAATTGCTGGGGAGTGATAGCAGTGGGTTGAGTCTGTTGTGTTCTGTTTTTACAGTAGTGTAGATTTTAATAAAGTAACTAAGTTAGCAGCCAGTGGTGTCTTCCATGGATAGGTTTTCAAATACATTCATACACTTCCAGCTATTGGTGTTCTTGTTCAAACTGAGATGAGTTTCTGTGTGTAGTTAGTAGGAATGAAACTAATTTAACTACCTATTTAATGAAGCCTCTGCCTGGCTTATGCCTAGAGGTGTTCACTTTCCTTCTGGTTTCCTAAGCTTAGGAGAGGCATGTACAATACTGGAGAGTCCAATGAAGGGTAAGGAAGGAGTTGAAGGGAGTGATGCCGACTCTTGCCAGAGGTGTGCAGTGATAGGACCAGAGGTAGTGGGCATAAACCAAAACACAGGAAGCTCTGTCAGAACATGAGGAAACACTCTTAATTGTGAAAGTGACCAAGCATTGCCATGGGTGGTGCACAGAGGCAGTAGTGTCCCCTGCTGTGGTAATGCTCAGAAGCTGTCTGGATATGCTTCTGGGAAGCTGGCTCTAAGTAGCTCTGTTCAAGCAGGGTAGTTGGACCAGGTGATCTCTAGAGGTTACTGCCAAACCTTGAACATTCCATAATTCTGTGATTTTGTTGATCATGATGTATATGGTGCTTTATTGAGCTGAATTTTCCGTTTGAGAAACAGATGCTGCTGCTGGAGCAGCTGTGGAAGTTGGGGCACGTCAGGATCTACAAAATTAGGTTCGCAGGTGAGAGATCATCTTCAGTAATCTCTGTGTAGATTCTGAGGTCTTCTAAAAATTCAAATTCTGTTAAGAATTTTGTGGGTGGTGTTATTTAATTTTGCTTTTTGCAGATGACTTTATATTTGACATTGATATTAAGCATTATTGTCCCTTACTAGGATATTTGTCTTTGTTCACTTAGTAGAAAGACAAACTTACTGTGCTGAATATAGGAACCCCCCATGAAAGCCCTCTAGTTAGAAGAATTAGGATGTGAATAAGCTTTGAGTTTTCAGGCAGGATGGAAGCATGGTCTTTCTTAGGTGCAGTGATTTGATTGGTACTGAGTCATCAGTGTCAGTCTTGGGATAGCTAGTTTGTCTAAAAGCTGTTGAGACATCTTCCTATAGCAGTAAGGATTGATTACTGGTAGCTTTTTTTTTTTAAAGGGTAAGTGAAATGTTAAAATATTCAAGGCTTAAAGAGTTCACAAAATGGAGGGCTCCCAGTATCCTGAAGACCTCCTTAAGACTTAATTTCTCATTGTCATCACTTACCTTGTACTGATCTGTTTTAATATGTCAGTTTTGACTTTGGATATGGTAGAATGGCTTGAGCTGGAAGGGAACTTTAAGATCATCTAGCTTAGTTTTGCTGCCATGGCAGGAGTTCCTCCCACTGGATCAGGCTGCTCAAAGACACATCTAGCCTAATCTTAAATATTTCCAGGGATGAGGCATTCATGCTTCTGGGCAGCCCAGCCCATTCCAGGGTCTCACCACCTTCACAGTAAATAACTTAATGTCTCACCTAAATCTGCCCTGCTCTAGTTTAAGATCACTGCCCCATGTCTTACCACCACGTGCCTTTATGAAAGGCACCTCTCCACCTTCCCTGTACACCCACTTCAGGTTCTGAAAGTCTGCTCTAAAGTCTTCCTGATGCCTTCTATTTTGCAGGATGAACAGACCAAATTCCCTCTTAGGAGAGGTGCTCCAGCCCTCTGGTCATATTTGTGGCCCAGCTTTGGACCCTCTTCAGCACAACCATGTCCTTGTGTTGGTAGCTTCAGAGCTGGCCACAGTATTTCAGGTAGGGTCTCCCAAGAGCAGAGTAGAGGGGCAGAATCACCTTCTTTGACCTGCTGGTCATGCTTCTTTTGATGCAGCCCAGGGCACAGTTGGCTTTGGGCTGCAGGTGTACTTTGCTGGTTCATGTCAAGTGCTTCACCAGCCAGCATCCCCAAGTCTTTATCTGCAGGGCTGGTCTAAATCAATTTATTACCCAACCTATAATCTGATTGGGATTTACCTGACCAAGGTGCAGGACCTTGCAGTTTTCCTTGTTGAACTGGATGAGGTTGGCATGGATCCTCCTCTCTAGACTGTTAAGGTGTCTCTGGATGGCATCCTTTCCTTCTGGTGTGTTGACTCTACCACAGAACTTGGTGTCATCCACTACATATTAAACACCACCAGTTCTAGTACTGATCCCTGAGGGACTCTACTTGTCACACGTCTCTGGACATTGAGCCATTAATCACAACTCTGAGATTGGCCATCTGCCTAATTCCTTATCTACCCTGTGGACCATCCATTAAATCTGTGTTCTTTCAATTTAGACACTAGAATGTCATGAGGAGTACCAGTGTTTAATGCTTTGCAAGTCCAGGAAGATTGTCAGTAGCTGTTCCTTATCCACTGATGTTGTGACCCCATCATTAAAAAGCCACGAAACTTGTCAGAATTTGCCCTTGGTGAAGCCATGTTGATTGCCACCAGCCAGCACCTTGTTTTCTTTACGCCTTAGGAGAGTCTTCCAGAGGATGTGCTCCATGGTCTTGCCAGGCACTGAGGAGAGACTGACTGGCCTGTAGGTCCTTGAGTCTTCCTTATCTCTCTTTTTGAAAATGGGGGTGGTTTCCACTTTTCAGGCAGTGGTAACTTTACCAGATTGATGGGAATTTTAAAATATGATTGAAAGTGGCTTTGTAAGACTTCTGCTAGTTTCTTCAGGACCTCTGCATGGAACTTAGAATAGAATAGAATAAACCAGGTTGGAAGAGACCTTCAAGATCATCACGTCCAACCTATCACCCAACACCACCCAATTAACTAAACCATGTAACCAAGCACCCTGTCAAGTCTCCTCCTGAACACCTCCAGTGACGGCGACTCCACCACCTCCCCGGGCAGTCCAATCCAATGGGCAATCACTCTCTCTGTGTGAAACTTCCTCCTGACCTCCAGCCTGAACTTCCCCTGGCGCAGCCTGAGACTGTGTCCTCTTGTTCTGGTGCTGGCTGCCTGAGAGAAGAGACCAACCTCTGCCTGTTTACAACCCCCCTTCAGGTAGTTGTAGAGAGTAATGAGGTCACCCCTGAGTCTCCTCCCCTCCAGGCTAAGCAGCCCCAGCTCCCTCAGTCTCTCCTCATAGGGCTTGTGTTCCAAGCCCCTCACCAACTTCGTTGCCCTTCTCTGGACTCGTTCCAGCAAGTCAACATCCTTCCTAAACTGAGGGGCCCAGAACTGGACACAGTACTCGAGGTGTGGCCTAAGCAGTGCAGTGTACAGGGGCAGAATGACCTCCCTGCTCCTGCTGGCCACACTGTTCTTAATGCAGGCCAGGATGCCATTGGCCCTCTTGGCTGCCTGGGCACACTGCAGGCTCATGTTCATCCTACCATCAACCAGCACCCCCAGGTCCCTTTCTGCCTGGCTGCTCTCCAGCCACTCTGACCCCAGCCTGTAGCACTGCATGGGGTAGTTGTGGCCAATGTGCAGAACCCGGCACTTGGATGTGTTAAATCTCATGCTGTTGGACTCTGCCCATCTGTCCAGCCTGTTGAGGTCTCTCTGCAGAGCCTCTCTACCCTCTAGCTGATCAACTCCTGTTCCCAGCTTGGTGTCATCAGCAAATTTACTGATGATAGACTCAATGCCCTCATCCAGATCATCAACAAAGATGTTAAAGAGGATGGGGCCCAGCACTGATCCCTGGGGGACTCCACTACTGACTGGCCACCTACCGGATGTGACACCATTCACCACCACTCTCTGGGTTCGGCCATCCAGCCAGTTCCTAACCCAGCTCAGAGTGCTGCTGTCCAAGCCATGGGCTGACAGCTTGGCCAGGAGTTTGCTATGGGGGACGGTGTCAAAGGCCTTGCTGAGGTCCTTGTTAGGTCTGATGGATGTTTGCACCTTCAGGTTTATTAGATCACAGAATCACCAAGGTTGGAAGAGACCTCAAAGGTCATCAAGTCCAACCTGTCACCACAGACCTCATGATTAAACCGTGGCACCAAGTGCCATGTCCAATCCCCTCTTGAAGACCTGCAGGGATGGTGACTCCACCACCTCCCTGGGCAGCCCATTCCTTCCACTTTGTATTCTCTTACAGTGGGTAGATCTTCATTCTCCCAGTCCCTGTCCTTGCTTTCTGTAACTAGGATGGTATGGTTAGAGCCATTACTGTTGTAGGCTAAGGCAAAAAAGTTGCTGAGTACCTCAGCCTTCTCCATATCCTGTGTGATGAGCTTCCCAGTTTCTTTCTGACGAGGCCTCACATTTTCTCTGTTCTTCATTTTGCTGCTGATATCCTAGTAAATTTTGTTAGCCCTGTTGTTCCTGTCCAGATGTAGTTCTATCTGGGCTTTAGATTTCCTAAACATATCCCTGGCTGCTTGCACAACTTCTTTGTATTCCTCCTGGGTTATCTGTCCCTGTTTCCATCCTCTGGAGGTGGGTGTAGGCCTTTTCTAGAAGCTACTTTTGGTAAATGTTATTAATAACGTGCCAAGGTGTTAAGATGTCATATTTTTAAGCTTTTAGTACCTGATTTAGCTAGAAAAACTTGACCAACATTCCCTCTTCTGTTTTGCAATATTGTGCAGCACTACTGAGTGGGGAACACAGCTTCATGGGGTGACAGTTTGTTTCATTGAGGGGATAGTAAGAACATTTCTCTCCATAATGGACTCCCAAGATCAAATGGTTATGTGCTGTTAATTTACTGAATCACAAACCCTTTGCTGGAAACCAGAAGGAACAGGCAGATTTCTCCCTGGGGTAAAAAGAATCTGCTAGGTCATTTTGTGCTGGTTCAGTTTTTTCTGGGTCAGATAATCCAATTGTGATAGGTTTGCAAAACAATTGATGCCACTTTTCTTCACTTGCTTGTCAAGTGGGCTGTCTGTCAGCTGAATCACTTCTACCACTTAACTGCTTTCTGAGGTCTGTTGAAAGATGCCTGCTGCTTCTTTTCTGCCTCTCATCTCAATAAATGCAAAAATCCACCCCCAGAGTCGTACCTCTTCTAAGTGCTGCAGAGAAGAGTTTTGCTAATAGTGTTGGTCTGTGTAGTTAATCCACTTAACTGTAGTGGATTCTGTGGAGGAATATAACAATCTGTACTTTGAGCAAATCAGAATGTAACAGACTGGCCTGACAGTTGGGATACTGCACCATTTACTCTTTTAAAAACTATCCATAGTTCCAGTATTTTATAATTTGGTGGGGTTTTTTTCTTCATTTCTCTCTACCATTGTATATTAGTTCATTATATATTGTTCAAAGACTTCCCTAGACAGCACTGTTTTTGTTGGGTTTGGGACAGTATGGAGGCTGGTGGGGGAGAAATGCACGTTAACTGTAGCAAATCAGCTCTGAGGAAGCACTTCACTGAACTGGTAGGGCTTACAGATTATTTTGGAAATTCTGGATGAGTAGAACACAATGCTTTTGGTGCTGTGTGGGAAGAGAGTTACAGAAGCCCTTCTGGGGGAAACCATTCTAATTTTAGGTCATGGTGCTTGAGCATACTAACCTACTTCTGAAATACCTGTTAATGTCTCTTTAGCTGGAAGACTGTTTAAAGGCACTATTACTGTGTGCTGCAGCTTAGTGTTGATCTAAATCTTTAGGTTCATCTGACTTGCTTCTGAAAGATAAAGGATGCTTACTTAATTAGTTCAGTGGTTTTGTTGAATTAGAAAGCTCTGAGGTCTCTGTAGCAGTAGTTTATTGTTAAACTTCCTGGAACAAAATGCTTTTGTCACTCCCTTATTCTGTGTCTCCCCAGTGGATTTGTGAACATTTCCCTGTATAGAATGCTACTGTGAAATGAGTGCAGCTGTCAAGAGTGAATTGTTCTTAACCAACATTTGTCCAAGTTGCATCAAGACATGGTATTTTCAGACCCACAGTCACCTCTTGGGAAAATGAGCTTGAAAGTCCTGCAGGCACCTTGAGTTGTTGCCTGATTTCAGTGTGGCTGATCAGCAGCCCCAATGTCAAAATTTGTGCATGAGTTACCTACACAAAGGAAGGACTTCTGTTTTTCAGGGTTGAAAGCCAGTGAGTACTTCAGGGATTGAGGAATGCAAACATTGTCTGCCAGAAACCATCTGAACGTATCAGGTAGCATACCCTGTGTAGTACCCCCCTTGATAATGTATCCAGGAGATTACAAGGCGGGGGTGGTGTTGTCTGTGTTGGCTTTATATGCTTAGCTGCAGTAGAGAGATCATTCAGGCACTGATGCTGAGTACAGCCAACTGAAGGATGCTGGAAACTTGGAGAGTGTTCAGCTACTGATCTCTGAGCTGTGTTGCTGCCATTGTTGTAATAAGCTTTTCTTTGTGGTTCATTAGATGCAGCTGCAGTAAATTAGAACCAGCTTAAATATGACTCTGCTGATCTGCTTTGAACGCTCTAGGTGTTTTGTTTTTTTTCAGAAGTACAGGTTTACTTTCCTTTCAGGTCCATACTAGAATGAATGTTTAGTTATGAAAGCTAAATGCACTTTGAAGAAGACAGTTTTTGGAGTTTGTGCTATGTTCTAAAAATTATTCCAACTTGCCTTTTCTATATGCAAAGGATAAAAATGAGCTGAGGAGCTGGTAGTTTGGAGACACCCATGTGATTTCTCTCTAACCTCTGATACTTAGCAGACTAAAAATAGTTACCATATGGGATGTCTTTATTGTGAGGACAGCCTCTGCTACTTGCCAACCTTTCTGTGTTTAAGCACTTTCTGTGCCTAAACATTTTTAGCTATTTCTTCAAGTAGATGAAGTTGTCATATGGCTTTGAATGAGAACTGCTGTCATTGTACACAGATCTCAGAGGAAAGGGACTTAGTATGAATTTAGTAGGATTGGATGTTGCAGAATTCTCTTTGATCTCTTCTTTTTTTTTTTTTTTTGGTCTGGGTCTGGCTTAGATCTCATTTAAAAACAAAATGTAAAAAACTTTGATCTTACACTGGTGAAAAATATCACAAATTTTAGTCTTAACACCTGACTTTTTATTTTCTGTTGCTTAACCTTCTAGCAACCTAGTGAGAATTTGTAGCTTCAGTGGAGGTTGTTCAGAGATGTGCCTGACAGATGCTACTTCAGTTGTTTTCTTGCTATTGTAGGGAGTTCATAAGCTACTGAGACAGGTAAGAGAACATTTGATATTTGCCTGTGCTCAGTCCATTTTCCCTTAGAACTGTTGTATGCAAACAGAATAATGCTTACAGAGCAGTTGCATATATGTTTCAAGACATGCAGTGGAGAAAGCAAAATCTAAACTTAAACACACTTGTGTAGCACATCTTATAATTAGATATGTAATCTGGTATTTTTCTGCTGGCAGTTTGTGGTATGTTTGGGAGAAGCTTCCATTAGTGGTTTTTTATGGTGTGTTTGTGTTTTTTTTTTTTGCAAATTCCAAATAATTACTATACTAGGAGCTCTTCCCTTCATTAGTCATGGCAGGTCCTCAGTAGTAGGATTCTGTTATTTGTGTTTTACTTGTGCAGTACTCTTATCTCATTGTTTTTGTCTCTCTTTTCTGATAGTATGGACTTCATGTAAAATGACTTTGACTTCAATTTTCACAGCATTCCCATGCACTGGCTTTCTTAGAAGTCTTTGGAAGGAATATAGGAATGTTGCCTCAGTAGGCAACGAGGAAATCTAAGGCTCTCTTGGAATTAAATACGGCAAAGGATGTGAAAAATAACAAGAAGGGCTTCTTCAGGTACATCTGCAGGAAAGGTACACCAGGCAAAATGTGTGCCTGCTGCTGCATAAGGTGGGTGACATGGTGAGAGAATAAAGAAGGTGGAGTTAATGAAAACCCCTCTTTGTTTTAATAATTTCTTCTAAAGCTGGCCTTCAGTCACTGGAAGAAAGAGAGAAAATGTGGCAAAAGGAAGACGCTGCCTTACTCAAAGAAGTAACCTAGGCAAGCTCTTTACCCTCAGATGGCCCTGATGGGATACCTCCATGAGTGCTGAAGGTTTTTGCTAAGCCACTCTCCATTTTTGGAAGGTCATGAAGAACAAGGGAAGTGCCTGAGAACAGGAGGAAAAGCCATTGTCACCCTTGTCTTCAAAAAAGGCAATAAGGAACATTCAGGAAACAGCAGGTCATGTAACCTTACCTCCATCCTTGGAAAGGTGATGAAACAGCTCATTCTGGAGGTCATCTCATAGAAAACAAAATTGTAGAATGGACTGGTTGGAAGGGACCTCTAGAGGTCTAGTCCACCCCCTGCAGTATTCAGGGACATTACCCCTTAGATCAGGTTGATCAGGACTGCATCGAGCCTGACCTTGAATGTCTACAGGGATGAGGCCTCTACCAGCTCTCTGGGGAACCTGTGCCAGCATTGCACCATCCTCAGAGTAAAGAAGTTTTTCCTAATGTCCAATCTAAATCTACCTTTCTCAAGTTTAGAACTGCTACCCCTTGTCCCATTGCTACATGCCCTTGCAAACAGTCCCTCCCTAGCTTTCTTCTAGGTCCCCTTTAGGTAATGGAAGACCCCTATAAGTCTCCCCAGAGCCTTCTCAAGGCCACATGGCAGGGATAAATTATCAGGACTAGTGAGCATGTGTTCACACAAGGGAAATCAGTTTGCCCTCTATGATGTTGTGACCAGCTGGGTAAATTAGATGAGGGGAGGAGCAGTGGATATTGTCTCTCTTACCTTCAGTAAAGCTTTTAGTACTGTCTCCTGTGACTTTCTCATAGGAAAGTTTAGGAAGTGTGGGTTAAATGTGTAGACAGTGAGGTGAATTGAGAACTGGCTGAACAAACAACATAGTACAGAGGGTTGTAATTAGTGTTTCAGGGTCTAGTTAGAGGCCTGTGGCTAGTGTTCCTCCCAGTTCAGGACTGGGTTCAGTCTTGTTCATCTTCCATCAGTGATGTGGATGAAGGGACAGAGTATATTCAGCAAGTATGGTACAAAACTGGAGGGATGACTGACACCAGAAGGCCTGGTGGCCATTCAGTGAGACCTGGACAGGCTGGAGAGTTGGGCAGCAGGGAACTTCATGAAGTTCAGTGAGGACATGTAGATTCTTGCACCTGTGGAGGAATAGCCCCATGGACTGGGATAGGTATGGGATTGATCTCTGCAGAGCTGCTTTCCAGCAGAAGTGCTTGTGGACAATAATTTAACCATGAGGCAGCAATGAATCCGCATGGCCAAGAAGGCCAACAATAGTCTGGGGTGCATTAATAAGAGTGTGGCCAGCAGGTCAAGGAAGGTTCCTCTCTCTGTCTACTCTGCCCTGCAGAGGTTGCACGTGGAGTATCAATTTCTGGGCTCCCCAGTTCAGGAAGGAGAGAGAACTGCTGGAGAGAGTCCCAACAGAAGGCTGTCCTCTCTTGAGGACAGACTGAGAGAGCTGGGGCTCTTCAACCTGGAAAAGACTGAGGTGATCATACTAATGCACATAAATATCTGTGAGTCATGAGGATGGAGCTGGGCTCTGTACATTGGTGCCCAGTGATAGGAATTAGTTTGGGACCTGCTGAGCCACTTGGATGTTCTTAAGTCCATGGGACTGGATAGGATCCGTCCTAGGGTGCTGAGAGAGCTGGCAGGTGAGCTGGCCAAGCGGCTCTCCCGTCATTTTCCTCCAGTCCTGGCTCACCTGTGAGGTCCCAGATGACTGGAAACTGGGCAATATGATTGCCATCCACTAGAAGGGTTGGATGGAGGAACCCAGAAACTCCAGGCTAGTCAGCCTGACCTCAGTGCCAGGGAAAATGATGGAGCAGATTATCTTGGTGGCAATAACTGTGCATCTGGAGGACAGCCAAGGACTGAGGTCCAGCCAAAATGGATTTAGGAAGGGAAGGTCCTACCTCACCAACCTGATCTCCTCCTATGATCAGGTGACCTGCCTGGTGGACGTGGGGAGGCCTGTGGATGTGGTCTACCTGGACTTCAGCAAGGCCTTTGACGCTGTCCCCCACAGCAAACTGCGGTCTAAGCTGTCAGCTCGTGGCTTGGACTGCAGCACTCTGTGCTGGGTTAGGAACTGGCTGGAGGGCCGAACCCAGAGAGTGGTGGTGAATGGTGCCACAACCAGCTGGAGGCCAGTGACCAGTGGTGTCCCCCAGGGATTAGTGATGGGCCCCATCCTCTTTAATATCTTCATTGATGATCTGGATGAGGGGATTGAGTCAGTCGTCAGCAAATTTGCAGATGACACCAAGTTGTTGGTCAGTTAGAGGGTAGAAAGGCTCTGCAGAGGGACCTCGA
The DNA here is from genome assembly GCA_011125475.1 of Melanerpes aurifrons. Lineage (NCBI taxonomy): Eukaryota > Metazoa > Chordata > Aves > Piciformes > Picidae > Melanerpes > Melanerpes aurifrons. The sequence goes on along the minus strand of WWNC01000048.1, from coordinate 4,322,862 downwards.
CTGACTGGACAGATGGGCAGAGTCCAAGGGGATGGCATTCAACAAATCCAAGTGCCAGTGCTGCACTTTGGCTATGGCAATCCCATGCAGAGCTACAGGCTGGGGTCAGTGTGGCTGGAGAGCTGCTAAACAGAGAGGGACCTGGGGGTGCTGATTGACACCTGCCTAAACATGAGCCAGCAGTGTGCCTGGGTGGCCAAGAAGGCCAATGGCATCCTGGCCTGCATTAGGAATAATGTGGCCAGCAGGAGCAGGGAGGTCATTGTGCCCCTGTACTCTGCATTGGTTAGGCTGCACCTTGAGTCCCGTGTCCAGTTCTGGGCCCCTTAGTTTAGGAAGGACATTGAGACACTTGAATGTGTCCAGAGAAGGGCAGCAAGGCTGTTGAGGGGCCTTGAGCACAAGCCCTATGAGGAGAGGCTGAGGGAGCTGGGATTGTTTAGCCTGGAGAAGAGGAGGCTCAAGGGAGACCTTCTTGCTGTCTACAGCTACCTGAAAGAGTGGTTGTAGCCAGGAAGGGGTTGGTCTCTCTAGCAACCAGCACCAGAACAAGAGGACACAGTCTCAAGCTGCACGTGGGGAAGTTTAGGCTTGAGTTGAGGAGAAAGTTCTTCACTGCGAGAGTAATTAGCCAATGGAATAAGCTGCCCAGGGAGGTGGTGGAGTTACCATCCCTGAAGGTGTTCAAGAGGGGATTGGATGTGGCACTTGGTGCCATGGTGTAGTCATGAGGTCTGTGGTGACAGGTTGAACTCGATAATCTTTGAGGTCTCTTCCAACCTTGGTGATACTGTGAAAAGGGACAACAGGTACAAACTATAAGACAGAAGGCTTCACTTGAACTTAAGGAGAAACTTTACTTTGGGAGTGGAGGTCTCAAACAGTCTACCTGGAGAGATTGTGGAGTCTTCTTCTTTGAAGACTTCCAAAAACTACCTGGACTCATTCCTGTGAAACATTATTTAGATGTACCACTGTTAGCAAGGAGGTTGGACTTAGATGATCTCAGTAGGTCCATTTCAATACCTACTATTTTATGATTTCGTGAAGATCAGGTTCCAGAGCTTTGGTATGGTTAAAGGAACATCTGCAGTCACAAGTCTCAAATCAGTGTGCTTTTAATAGAATGTTTTTTTCTTTAACACTCTTACTGCAGATACAGCTACTGTTAGCCTTAGGCAGCTGGCCCTAATATGATATCTCTGCCTACAGTAAGAGCTGTAAAGTTTATGCTTTATGTGCAAGCTGAGCACTTACAGATCTTGAGACAATGTCTTGCAGCACTGACTTGCAGGTAACTTGCAGTGACCACAAGTTGCGTACAGTATTTATGCAAGATTATCAGTAAGAAAGGTTTACATTCCTTTTTCCTTTCTGCTCTTACTAGGAGGTGTACTTATTTTTTCCTCTGTTTTCCTCCAGAACTCTACAAAGCAATGAATAAATGTAGAAAGATTAAAACTAGAGCATTGAAGGTCCATTTAATAAAGAATGGTATAATATGCCCACAGAGTGAAGTAAGTAGATGAAGGTCTTTTTTTGACTCTTAAAGATTTAAAAATAACAACCCAGTGTTCTTGGTCTTTGAATTTGTACCTACAACATACAACAATGAAATAAATTTTTGATCTTTCAGGTGGAGATACGTGGATCACTGATACCAGGGCTTCAATATTTATAAGTGCTTATCTGTGTATTAGGAAACAGGTGGAAGATAGTTCCACTGTATTGTAACAATTTTAGTAGCAGGAGAGAAGGTGGAGAGATGACACTACTTCTAGGAAATTTCATTGACTTAAGTGAGGTGTGAAGGGGGGAAAAAAACCCAAAACCCTTGCTTTCTGGCTGTGAGACAATATAGCATTTTGTGTAAAATGACCCTTTTCAAATTTTTGCTATCCTGACAATGAATTAATTTCCAGAAGTTGAAGATTCTTATGGTTCTTGGTTACACTGATCTTTTAAGTGCTTCCATTTCAAATGTGGGCAGAAGAGCTTAAATGAGCAGCCTGTCCAAATAAATAGTGTGGAGTAAATTGTTTTCTTCCTGATGTCGGGTTTTTGTTTTTTTTTTCCTAGAGCTACACTGTGCTGACACTTAATGAAACAGACATTTTCAAACTCAAGAGCTGTTTCTGCCATTTATTAAATCTCTTAGAATATAATCTGGGGGGCACGGTTCTGAAAATGAGGTCTTGTAGAAGTTCAGCTCCTACGCAGAAAACTAAAGTAGTGTAGGTTCTGCCTTTTCAGCTTTTGGGGATTCCTGTTAATCTGCTCTGGTTTTAATAGGTTTGGGCCTAACACTTAGCATGGAATAATGCATGAAGTAATACAGTGTAAAAATTGAATGAAAATGCACATAATAGCCTGTGTCAAGAACAATTTAGTCAATTTAGTGATGCATAGTATCATGGAAATGGGTGTACTGGAAAACCCTAGAGGTGGAAGCCAGGTATAGCTTTGCACAAGCAGGAGGCTTGGAGAAATTTATTTTCTGGACAGGGGAATATGATCAGCAGCATTAATTATACTGTACCAAATTCATAAGACCTTCAACAAAGGTTCCTGGCATATTGACTGCTATATTTCTGTTCTTGAATTTCTTTGTTCCATGATTCCCATCCATAGATGTGAGAAACCTTTAAGACTTGGGTAAGATTTCTGTGCTCGCTGGAATGAAGAGAGAGAGAGTATTTTAAAATAGGAAAACTTCTTAAGTATCCATCACTGCATTTTTAATTGGATTATACAAATAGATTTCTGCACATAAGTCATCTCAGTACAGCATATGGATCTACCATGTTACATCTGTGTTGAATTATTCATTACTCGTGGTATAGCAGGATTAAGAAAGTTCTCTTCATCTGCTACTGGAAGCCTTTGTGCTGCATCCATGGAACCACAGTGACTTCCTGCTCCTGATGGGGCAGGCATAGCTGTCTTTAAGCTTATTTTTCTTCCTAAAAGATGTGATTAACATCACACTGTTAAGAATGCTACTTAGACTGTAATTTTTTTTGTGTTAGTTGGTTATGGATTATTGAACAAGAGTAGCGTGTTGGTGTCTTCACTTTCTGGATAATCTTGCATGTTTTTTAAGTGAGTGCAATCTGATCATCAGTTCACTGAAGAAGGTAGAAGATGATGACTGCAAGTGTTTTGATGTGAACAGTTTCTCATGCTCTTCCAATCTCATACTCTGCGTGAAGCAGATTGTGCAGCTCAATTTAGTTCTACAAATGCCCATTTTTTTTCCCCTTGCATGTTGCTTTAAGGCCTTTCAGCAATGAGGAAAGGTCTATTTGAATAGTGTTTAACATCTGTGTGATATGATGCAGGTCTCTGAAGCAGTCTTGGACAATGTCATATCCTGGGCTGTTTAGATAGTTTGCTGTGGTATCTGCTGAAATGCTGAATTCATGACAAACTCTAGCATGTCTTGCCTTGTGCTATTTGAGCACTTGTCTTACTAAAGATCTTTTATTCCCCAGTCATGCAACTCCTTCCTTGCTTACTCTACATTTGAGCTCAAAGTTTATTGTGAGAGCAAAAAGCTCCCCTGAAGGGAGGAAATTGAGGGAATTCAGACTGTGGTTTGAAGGGTAGGGTTGTGGTGGAGATACCAAGTTCTCAAAATATGGCTTTGTGGGTCTGCTGTGGCAGACCTCTGGAGTATCTCCATTGCTGCTGGGTTTTGGGCCCAGCTGTCTCTCCAGTTTACCAAGTAGCTGTGAGTAGTAGAGAGGCTGCCATAAAAAATCGTCAAAGCAAAATTTTCTCCCAATTGTGTCATCTGAAGTCTGGAAGGCGAATCCTGTCATCCATTGATGGGTCCTCTATGGCACTGAGGAAGGCTGTTGTCAAAGGAAAAAAACCCTTTAGCTATGTGCCCCTTCAAGGGGGAGAGGAATGGGAGAGTAAGTGCAGTGTGAGCAGCCTTGAAGTTGCCACCTGCCTTGATTTAGGAAGCATCTCTTTACCTTTTTTTTTTTGAGATTGGGCATCTTTTTGGAATCAGACTAACCTGGTTTGCTTCCTTTTCCTGGCTGTTGGTAAAGCTTCAGCTTTAAAAATTGCCAATAGGGCAGAACAACGTAAGTGGTAGTATGAAAGAGGGAAGTTTTGTACAGTAAGGTAAATGCTGAAAAATTGAAGTAGGCATCCTAGCCAGTTCAAGTGGAGGAGGCACTGTGCGTCTAAAAGTGGATGTTGACTTTGAAACCCTTCAAGCTATCAAGATACTGTATTTCAAGAGTTCTCAAGTTCTCTCCTTTCACCCCATTGAATCAATTTTCTGTTATTCTGAGTAGGATCAAGAGGACTGCAAATGTGTGGGGGTGAAGGGAAATGCCTGCAGTAAGATACTGTTACTTCTTGTGGGATATGTATGTGTTTTGACAGAATTGTATTGCTGTGGAGAGCACTTTGCTAGAAGGCTGGGAGCTAGCACAAGAGACTGGGACGACGTGCACAAGTGTTGAATAAGAGCAAAAACTGTAGTTTGCAGGATACGGTGAAAGGTAGGGTGTAGTTGAAAAGTCTAAGCACATCCTTTCTGTTAACCAGGCTGATTGAAATTATCAATCAAATCTGCAGTTGTTGATATTTGTGGTTTGATATTTTTTTTGAGGACTATTCAGTGATTCAGCAATACTTCTGGAGGAGCTGTTGTTGAACATCCGCAATATTGACTGTGTTCAAATAGGCACAACTTGACATTTAGTTAGGATTTCAGCTATGACAAAAGTAATTGTTACACCTCAGCTAGGTTTCAACTTCTAAATGAAAGAGGGCAATGAAAAGGAAGAGTATAATTTCGTGCTGAGTTCTTTCATCCTGTGCATAAGCTAATTAATGCTGCATGTTGATTGTCCTGCTCAGGGAATAAGCTACACTGGTAGAAGTGGTACCATGTGTCTAAATTGACCTCAATAACTAGGAAGAGAGAAATTATTTTACTTTATTGTAGAGTCTCATTTATACTGATCACAGAATGCAGGTATTTTTCTTCATGGAAGACTACTGCAGTTGATGTGTCTAGTATGCTTTCTAAGTTAACATAATAAGTTTCCCTCACTTTACCCTGTTGGCAACATAGTGATTGCAGTCAAACAGAAGAATCTTCGGCACAGTCTGTAGATGACTGTTGTCAAACAATGTCCAATTTGTTGTACATGCACTGTTTTTTCAGAATTCCTTGCAAATCATTATGCTGTCTTCATTTTTACTATTCCCTATAAAAGTTTTCATTAGGTACATAATTTGCCCTTTCTTTTTCTGACCTTTTAATGCTTTCACCAGAACTCTTGGCAGTCCTGGTATACTTTCTGGTTAAGCTGTCTGCAGTCATCCACTTGTTTTCTCATTGCTTGCCTGGAATGGGCAAGTCTGTCATCCTTGGTGAAAACCTCTGCAGTTGAACTTTTGCAAGCCCCATTCACAAGGGTAAATAAAATTCACTTTCCTTACTTTTTCTTTCCCTCTTCTGTTTCTTCACACACTTTATCACCTCGCATGTGTATGGAAGTGGTAAGTAATATTGCTTGTTTAGTGACTCGGAGCCAGTGTGAAAAGGTTTCTCTTCTAACCTGCCTCCATAGAGAGGCTACTTGGAGGTTTACTGTTGCTTCTGGCTCCTACTTATGTCACGGTTGTCTGTGTTTACATTAGTAACTTTTAAGCTACTTTGGAAATTTTAGAGTCCACCTTATCAGAACCTAATTTTAAGTTTCCTGTGGGATTTTTGTGGTCTTTGATCTCTATATCACAAAGTTATTCCTCATAACTTTGCATAAACCAAGAGATACTTAACTGTTTAGTTCTCTTGGGCTGGGTGAACTTTCTTCTGGAACAGCAATCTAGTTCATGCTACAGATTTATTTATTTTTTTCAAATCTAATGGAGGGAATGACAAATGGATGGATGTGTAAGTAGGGAGGACTGCCAATGGGGAGGGAAAAAAGCTAGTTTATACTGTTCTAAAATACCTGTGAAAACTGACTAAGAAATTAGTATTACTTAAACCAGTTGTGCAGACTCACCAAGCACAGTATATGTTGTTAACCTGTGAACATCAGAGCGCCAGTCAAGCTCTCCTTGACATCTCTTTCCTACAGGGAAACTGAATGGGTAGTGTTTTGTTCTGACAAGCAACATTGTTGAGTGAAGATTTACCCTGTGGCCTGTATATGCCTTCCCATAAAGAAGTTCTGGGATTTTCTGGCAGCCTTTGTAATATTTTTTTGCATACGCTGTATTCAACAGCTTACGTTCTCTCTCATTGTAGAGCTTATTTGAGTGTGCACAAATTAACGCTGCTCTTTTGTGCAGGCTCCTAAGATACTTGTCTACTTGAAGAAAAAGCTACAAGCCCTTCAAATTAACACTCATTAAAGATAAGTCAGCAAAAGGGGAAAGATTAAGAATTGCAGCTATTTAAAGTGCAAATAACTACGTGTGGGTTTTTTTGATACTGAAATCTGAGATCTGTTTTTGAAAGCAAAGTTTAAGGATCTAGATTGTCGGTGATTGCCTTTCACTGAGCCTTTGGTGTTTAGAAACATTCCTTACAGAAAACAAGTATTTTAATCCTTGCTGAATTACCTTCATTATTGTCTAGTCAAAGTATGTGGTATAAGTCCTTTGCAAAACACATTGAGTATTTAAAGAGTAACTTTATTACAAGCTGAGATTAAGGTTCTCATTGAGACCTTCATATCTGAAAGGTACAAAGGACATTGTTTTCATAATACTAAATAGCAGAAGCAGCAAAACCCCATGGCTGAATACAATCTGTAGCATCAACTTACGGAAATAGCAACACATTGTTATTGTTGTCATTGTGCTATCTGTACCCACGAGGGAAAGGAGCAAACACTGAGTTTCTAAAGCATACTCAGTCTCATGGTGTCTTAACTTGTCAGGAGGCTATTCAGGAGCATGTTCAGGGTCTCTCAGAATTTTGAGTATAATATCTGCTGTTAGGAACCAACTGGGCCCATGCTTCACCTCTGTGCCTGGGAATATCATGGAACAGGTCCTCCTAGATGACATACATGGCCCATGGAATGCAAGGAGGTGATTGAATACAGCCAGCATGGCTTTACTAGGGGCAATTCCTGCCTCACCAATCCAGTGGTTTACTATGATAAAGTGACTGTGTCAGTGGACAAAGGACAACCAATGGATGTGATCTGTCTGGACTTCTGCAAGGTCTTTGACATGGTCCTCCTCAACATCCTGCTTGTCAAGTAGGAGAGGTACAGGTTTCATGGGTTGACTGGTAGATAAGGAATGGGCTGGGTGGTTGCATGCAAAGGGTAGTGTTCAATGGTTTGAAGTTAAGATGGAGAACATTGACAAGTGTTGTTCCTTGGGGGTCTATACTGGGACCTGTACTATTTAATACTTGTATCAACAATATAGACAGTGGGATTAAGTGCACCATCCTCAGGTTTGCAGATGGCACCAAGCTGAGTGGTGCTGTTGGTATGCCAGAGGGACCTGGACAAGCTGGAGAGGTGGGCCCAGGTAAACCTTGTGAGGTTCACCAAGAGTAAGTACAGGGTTCAGCACCTGTGCAGGACAATCCTCACTATCAATAGATTGAGTAGAGGATGAGGTGATAGAAAGCAACCCTGTGGAAAAGGACTTGGGAGTGCTGATGGATGAGAAGCTGGACATGAGCAGGCAGTGTGTGCTTGCCCCCCAGAAGGCCAGTGGCATCCTGAGTTGCATCAGAAGAGTCATGGCCAGCAGACTGAGAGGGATGATTCTGCCACTTGCTCTGGTGAGTCCTCACCTGGAACACTGCATCCTGGTCTGGAGCCCTCAATACAGGTAGGATATGGACCTGATTTAGCAGGTCCAGAGGAGGGCCACAAAAATGAACAGGGTGTTGGAGCACCTCTGCTATGAAGAGAGGCTGAGGAAGCTGAGGTTGTTTAGCCTGGAGAAGAGAAGAATCCAGGGAGACCTAATAATGACCTTTCAGTACTTGAAGGGGGCTTGCAAGAAGGCTGGAGAGAGAAAGTTTACAAAGGCTTGTAGTGATAGGATGAGGGACAACAGTTTCAAACTAGGGAAGAGTAGATTTAGGTTGGATGTTAGCAACAAGCTCTTTACCACGAGGTTAGTGGAACACTGGAAGAGGTTGCCCAGGGAGATGGTTGGGGCCCCATACCTGGAAATACTCAAGGTGATGTGACCTTTGAGGCTCGAGGTGTCTCATGTTACAGCTTCAGCTGCCTCTGAGGAGCGGTATCCTGTTAAGAGAGGCAGATGTATTTAATGTCTGGTGACTACTTATCTAGGTTTAGGATGTTGATTATTCTGTCATCCCTTTTATGTACTAAGATAATGTGAAAAGTGTATAGTTGTGCACTGATTTTGGAGTGGTGTCTAGAAATAGATTTCAGTATATAAACTCTATGTGAATTTTTGTATGTGTGTGACATGGATGTGCAGGTATGAATCAGAATGAAGCAGAAAGGCTTTGGTTTCTGCCTAGCATGTACATCTGAGGTGAAAGCAATTCTGTTTTATCTTATCTTGCTTCCATCTGAAGACTGTCAAGGTCCATTCTCAGTTTTCCATTTCAGCTGAGCATGATCAGTTGAGTATGTTGCATACCAAAAATGCGTTTTGCAGGGAAAGTTAGTAGACCACTGTGATTATTCTTTTCCTGGCTTTCATCTTGCTAGCTCCACTTCGTTTTCTAAAGCTGTCATATAAAAATCTACTGTTGATATAATTGGAACTGTTCTATGGCAACCAGAACTAATCACATAAACCATATGGCTTTTTAACTCCTGATGTCTTTGGTCTTAAAACGAAACCTACTTGTTTCTCTGCTAGGCAAATCGTACTCATGACTGACTTGAACTGCAGCTAGTTAGAATCTAGCATTCAGTTAATGTTGCAAACAACGTTTAAGGGTATTCAGATTTAAAATCTTAATTCACCAAGCACCATTAAGTTTATTGGACAGTGGATGGCTCCTGATGTTCTGCATGTTAGAAAAAGGAAACCACTCGGTTTGAACGGGACAACAGTCTTCAGTTCTGCTTCCTTTCAGGACTGTAAACAAGTACATTTCTTTTCCCACCTTCATTCAATTGTTCTTTTCCTAGTCCAAATGTATTTTAAGACAGATTTCTTCTGTAGGTGTAAAGATCTCAGCTTCCTGGTTCTTAGGTTTTGAGTACAGTAGCTGCTGAGCTATTTATTTAATAAACTGGTGTGATATTGTCTCTGAGGCTAATAGTGAAAACTGTATTGACTCTTATAATGGTTCTAGTGATTCTTCAGTAGTGCAGTATTTTGCAGCTTTTTTTTAAAGACTGTTCATGGCTCATTCTGTATTAAGGACCAAAATTTGGTCTTGAGACAGTGGTGTGTTAGTTACAGAGCTGATGCAAGTACCTTGCGGAATACTTCAGTGAAGATACATGTGTAAACTGGAAGTACTTCAAATGAGAAGTGCTCTTTGAGAATGTGCTGCAGTGCTTGAGGGCACAGTGAAGTCCCTGTAGTGAATTCATGGAAGTCTTGTGCACTTGAGTCTTACTGGAGTTGTCTATCTGCAGCACATAGCTCACAAGAAGCAAATCTGTCAGGTCATGCTACTTTATTGAGAGCCATAGAGACCCGAATATATCATCTTACACACGTCACCACGGTCCCTGTAGGGCAGAATTTTGTAGGCTGACACTTCAGTGCAGCCTCTGTAATAAGCTTGTCTGAACTTAAACAGTTGAGACTTTTGTTGTTGTTTGGTTTTGGGTGTTTTTTTTCCATGTAATCAGCAGTTAATTAAATATACATTGTACACAGTGGAGAGCTTCAGGAGTGTAGTTGTTAGCATTCTTTTGGGATTGACACAATAATGGTTTGCAAGCTTTGGTATTTTGGATTAAAAAACAAAAAATATTTTTATGAAAAAAAAAAGTTTCCTCGTCAGTCTAAGTTAAAAATAAAGACCAGCCATGAAGTAAGGTAATACAGACTTCAGTAGCAGACTGAAATGAAGACTAATTTACACTGGTTTAAAACAGAAAGAGTTGTTTTGAAATATGTATGTAAAGCCTGGCTATGAAGCAGCCTTCCAAAAACTGGAGTCTTTTATCAGTTCAGATTTATGTCATCTGCTAACCAGGGGCAAGAAGAATCTCTTATTTACACCAATCTCAAGCTGTGGCAACAGCCAGGAGTCTTCCTATTTATGCCAGTATTGTGGTGATATTTTACATCTCGACTACTTGTAATTATCTGCAAATGGCCCATTAGCTTTTGTGGTATTCTCTTAGCACTGTTCAATTCAAATTCAACTGGGTTTGCAGTGATGTTTTATTTAAAAACAATGTGCTTGGGCACAAAAATACCGTTCTGAAGGACTATCTCTTGCATGTTTTGCTCCAGTTACTCAGTTTGAGAAATCCTTGACTCAGCTGCCACTTGCATGTCCGGTGGTACTCTTAAACACCTATTGCAAGGAAATGTACCGAATACAACATGTGCGAGACTCAGTTTACTTAACTTTTAAAACCTAGGATTTTAACAACAGACTCGGTTCTAGAAATGTAGTTTGTAGTCTTGTGTTTTGTTGCTTGGGTATTTTTGGCTGCAAAAGGCATGTAAGGAGAGCTGTTTTTCAGTGGTGCATGGTCATCTTACGTACAAGTGGCAAATCGACTCACTGTGTTTTCTTTCCTTCCTCTTCAGTCTTGAAGATGTAAGAATTTCATTTGTCGTAGAGTTCCTTGTAGGCATGGTGTGGTTCTAGAGGTAGTTTCCATGGTAGATGAAGCATCTTATTTCACAGAAAAAAAAAAAAAACTTTAGAACTGAATTTGGAAAGATTAGATTGGAATTGCCTCAAATCCAATTAAGCCACACTGCATGGACGTGCTGGGAATATAAATGCAATTACTGTAAATTTGTACAAACTGATTTGTTGCATTATCTTGCTAATCTAACATACGGTACTTTTTGTGTCCATATTGCAGACGGCAACTCCAAACTAACATGGCAGTCAGACTCTGTGATGTGGCTTCTCTGCTTAGAAGTGGTTCGTGGGCAGCAGAGCCTTGGACTGGGGTCTGTGGGATTTTTCTTAAATTCTGTAGGCTGCTTTTCTTACATGTTAATAGTGCTGAGGCCATACCAAACTCTAATCTCTCATTTGGAATGTTAACTCTCTTCTACATTTCATTACAGGCTGTAGGTTGTGTCCCTATTCTGTGAGAGCCTAGAGCACACTGGTGTACCATGACAACTTTTTCTATAATCTGGTGATCTCCTGTAGAAATTATACTGCAGTGGCTTGCCTTTCCTCAAATGTTAATTAGACTTTAGTATTAATTCAAAATACCTGGTGGATAATTGGAGAGTAGTATTGTACTAAAATGGTTTTGGTATGGTCTGAATACTAAATTGCAGTAACTTTAAAACCTGTATGCTCTGTGTTTATTATTACTATTTTAAAAGTATATTTACAAGTCTTATTCTAAGAATTGTTTGAAAACTGTAAATTTATCTCAAAACTATTTTTCTGGGTGGAAAATATTTGGTAACTGCTGAAGATGTGCTTTGTGTTTTATGAACAGTTGTATTCAGCCTATCAATGGAATATGCGTTATTTGTAAAACATATTAGTATCACTTCATTCAGAGCAGATGGTTCTATAGCTGAGAAGTGCTGTAATTTCAGCACACAGAGGCTACTGCAGCTGTTCACTTGAATGTTGGCTTAGGATTTCATTCTTGCCACCTGAACATAAGAATAAATATGCAATTAAGTGAGAATTGTTTGTTGTTCTTGCTCAGTCCTGCTAATTTTCATTAATGAACACTTAAGTTTGAGGGGGGGAAAAAAGGAAAGTAAAGGGGAAAATGCAATGTGAGAGAGCTCAGAGCTTTTGTGGCTGCTAGCCCTTACAGATAAACTAGTGTTTTGAAAAGTAATTTATCTTCATTAGGATCATCTGCTTTATCATCTTCTCAGCAGTCTTGTTTCATTGCAGTGCCAGGAGTGGGTTACCCCTTGGAGTTTGTCACAAGGGAGTCAAATGTTGTTCCAGTTGTTGTTCCTCAGGGAAACTAGATCACAGTTTTATGTTAAATCTTCTTAACAGATACATTTCCCCCCCCCCCCTTCTTTTTTATGTTGGGTTTTAAATTTTTTTTTTATTATTATTTTTTTCACTTTGTGCTGAAGTAACCTCTTGAAAAATCTGTATGCAGATCAGAGAAATGTTTTCCCAGGAATGTTTGCTTTGTGGTTGAAGTCACACAGTTGAGCCCCTCATGTTTTTAGGAAATTCAAATTTATAATCCCTGAACAACACAGTTGACCTAATCAGCTGTTTAAGTATGCATTGATGGCATATGCTGCTTTGAACAGGACAGTCAGTACAGAGTGCCTACTGTAAAGTGGGAGCATAACCTCAGAAGGTTTTTTTGTCTCCTGGAAATCCAAGGTTAGATTTCATTGTTTGATGGATTTTATTTTTTTTTAATCTTTTTTTTTTTTTCAGTGAAACTTCTTGATGAGTTTTGCTTCTGTGTTGAAATGTTTATTGCTGGAGAATTAATTTATAGACTTTTTTTCTACTGGATGTTTTCTTGTGATGTTGGTCTCAGAGTAGGCTGCCCAAGTGTTGGTTATTAGGCTGCTATTAAAAATCCACTGTATTTACCAGCTGTTACCATTCAGTGACTGACTGAGATGGCAGAGAACCTTTTGTACATGTGGTAGATTGTTTGCAAGTGCTGTCACTTCTCCAACTGGTTACTGCTGTATCTGCCAGTCATGCAGTCAGTTACTTTGGGATGAAACAGTAGTTCTTGGAGTGGTGATTACTCCTTTATTTTTGTCTAAAATTAAATCAAGTAACTCAAAGTATCAAACTTGAACTATTTAAGAAATTCCAGTATTTTCAGGGAAGGGGGAAGAAGTGAGAAGTGAGAATCAAGAGTTGTCAATTTATTAAAATGACAGCATTTAAAGGCCTATTTGAACCTATGGTAACAGAAGGTTGCCTAGTGGTTATCAAGGAAGAGTTTATTTCCCATCCCAGCACATACATGAACCTCTCGAAGTATCTTTTAATTACTAATCTTTCTGTCTGTTACTGTTCCTAAGATATAGGCTTAAGGTTCAGTTAGCTCCCACCTCTTTTTGAAAATGAAATGCTATCGCTATTATAATTTGTAAGTTAATTGAACTAACTACCCTTGCAACAGGCCAATTCTGCTTAGTAACCTGTGTACTAAAAATGCTGGGATACCCCTAAATGAGGGGAATGGGAGGGGATGGAAATATAGTGTTGACTTAATTGAGAGAGCTCCTTAAAGATTGTAGCAGCAACTCTATTTGCAAGCTTTTAAAGTGTTGCCCTAACTAACAGTTAAAATCCTTTTGTATTGGAGGGTGGGGTTTTTTTTGTTTCTTCTTTGTGTGTTTTTGTTTAGTTTTTTTAATTCCCTTACAGAGGCAGTGTATGGCCCTGGCAATACCGTTTTTGCATAGGGACAAGTGTTCTGGATTCTTGTTTGAACTTTCCTAATAGATAGTGAAATGTGAATTTTGATGGTTCTTTTCTGTATTTTTCAGCAGGTAATTGGTGCCATGGAAACACAACTGTCTAATGGACCAACCTGCAATAGCACAGCCCACAGTTCAAACACTATAAACAATTGCTCATCACCAGTTGATTCTGGAAACACAGAAGACAGCAAGACCAATTTAATAGTCAACTACCTTCCACAGAACATGACACAAGAAGAACTGAAGAGCCTGTTTGGCAGCATTGGTGAGATAGAATCCTGCAAGCTCGTCAGGGACAAAATAACAGGTATGTTGGAGGTCTTCTCTGTTTTTTTTTTTTGTTTGTTTGTTTTTTTTTTTTCATTTTCCAAGCAGTCCCATGGTGTTCTGCAGTTCTTTTAAATCATGGAAGAAAGGGAGTGGAGACCAATGCTGCTGTTGTTAGTGAAAAAGAACTTGGGTTGATCATTATCTAGGTTCTACACCAAGAAATCAAGTGTCTGGATTTGCATTTCATCCAGATTTGTATGAGCGCTGTAAATGTGAACAGGGCATTTAGAGTCTTTGGAAAGAAGATTTAGATGCAGAGAAGCAGATATGTTTGCAAGGTTTAATTGAGTTTTTATTCAACTTGGTTGGAGTCATGACCTCATTAGCCCCACTTGATGCAAAAATTCCTTTTTCAGGTACGCAGGTAATTACACTTCTATTTTGGGAAAGGGGAAGGCTACCTTACTTCATAGGTAAAGCTGGTTTTGCATTGCAGCACTCAAGTTATTTCTTACTCGAGTATGTTGTGTTGTATTTAATAATTCATTTTAACAGCTGGTGCACAGGTCATGTATTTAGACCGGTTGTTCAACTTCAAAAGATTATCAGATGGATGCTTCCACCTTAAAACAAGAATGAAAGAATGGTTGGCAGAGTTCAGTGTCACATTTCCTTTTTTCAACTCTAACCTCTCTCAAATTAAAAAACATTGATATATCACTTAAGTTGGTGTTTCATTAGTGTTCAGAAACGTTGACTTTTGATACTATGTCTCCTGGGTTTTTTGGCAGAGTCCTCAAATACACAGCTTTCAAGAACCCGTCTTTAACTTACTCTTGATTACAGCTCCCAAATGTGCTGGTTAGCTTCTGCATGAAAAATGAAACCATTTTGGGGCTGTATGTCCTCCATGCTTTAACAAATGGAAGCCAGTACTTTCCTACTACCAAAAGGTAGTTGCAGAACATAGACATTTTTGTCATATTAAACAAAAACTTTGAGTGTTCCCTGAGCAGCAACAGTGAGAAGAGGGAAAAGCTTTAATTGATAACGGATTGTGTGATGTGAGCCCCTACTACATGTTTGTATTGATATGCTGGAGATGTGTTTTCTGACTGTGTATGTGAACAGTGGAGGACAAGGCCTAAAAACCTTCAGGCAGCTCTGGCACTGCACGACTTGCCTCTGGCATATGCAGTGCCTGATTTCATCTCTTGTCCTGATGACAGATTCTTTAGCATGACATAAAGAAGCTGCACCACCTTCTCCCACATTGATGGGTGATTTCCACTATTGTCATCATTACAAGAATGATGATTAAACAAGAATCTGGCAGCAAAAAGGGGAATATTTCGAAGTTGTTCATAGAATCATCAAATCCTAAATTTGTAGAGGTTGGAAGGGACCTCCAGAGAGCAAATCCAACACCCCTTCTAAAGCTAGATCACCTACTGCAGGTCACACAGGAATGCATCCGGGGGGGTCTTTGAAAGTCTCTATAGGAGGATTTACAACCTCCTTGGGCAGCCTGTTCCAGTGCTCTGTCACCATTACAGTAAAGAAGTTTTACCTCAGGTTGAGGTTGAACTTCCTGTGTTCCAGGTTTGTATCTGTTGCTCCTTGTCCTATCACAAGTCAGCATTGAAAAGAGACAGGCCCCTTTTTCTTGACACTCACCCTTCAGATATTTCTAAACATTATTAAGATGTCTTCTCGTCCCAGGTCTCACTGTCTTTCTTCCTAAGACAGATGTGCCTGTCCCTTCATCCTCAAAGCTTCCTCTGGTATGTCTGTATCTGCACCTGCTGAGGGTGAGCAGACTGAGCCAAGTTAATATCTCTTCTAAATTCGACCACCTAGTCTTCTGCACAGTAAGACTGACTATAGCCAGAGCCTGTACTTTTTAACATAATACAAAGTACTTTCTGCTAGTGCTCATTACCTGCATCCTGCTAACACACAATTAGTGAAGATACTGGTAAGACACTGAATAATCACCCTCTTTTTTGAGGATGCTTACTTTCTGTCATTGTTCTCTTCATGGTGGAGGTGGCATTTGTGAATATTTTTACATGTACATGATGTGGTGGTAACTTCTTAAAAATAAAGGGATGGTTTTGGCATTGATCACTCTTGACTATAGGTCTTGACTACTGTCCTCTGAACTATTTTGTTGTCCCAGTCACAAGATTGATTCTCAGACCCTACTTCTTGCACCTCTGAAGTAACTATACAGCATCAGTCAATTTTGTGCTTGCCTTCAGGTGGCTTACAAAGTAGACTGGATGAGGAGGAGAAATTCCCCCATTCTGGCCTGGACAGGTGATGCTGTATTCATGTGATGGAGAGAATGGGATTTAATATTTTCTTTTCTACTGGCTATTCTACTCACAGTTTGTTAATTTGAAAACAAGCTCCCCCAAACCAAGGATGTCCTGCCTGAAAAGTATGGCTTTTAAAACATGACTGACAGAATGTATTTCATGTGGTGGTGAATTAAATAGACTTGACAGCTCTTCCTCACTAAACCGGTAATTGCTGACAATTTACCCTCTCTGAGGTAAGGACCATTTAGTGGCACACAATTAGTGAAGTTAAGAGGCTGCTTAGAGCCCAACTCTGATCCTTTGGCTTCCTTATTGAATCATCTCTGACTTCAGTGCTGTTGAATAGAGGATGCTTTGCCTTCTCTTTGGATCTGAATGAGCACCACTTCTTCCAGTAGCAGGTGGCTTGCCCCAAAGATGCTAGGTGGGGAATGGTTAAATCTGTGAATTATTTTCAGCATGGTAGCCTTGGCTACTGAAACAACTCCTTCTAGTCCTGGGCTGACCAAACCCCTACTTTTTACTGTGAATACTGAACTGCCAAAGAAACTAGGCTGGACTTATGCCACACCTTGTTATTATCAGTTAAAAGCTGGTGCAGAAAACAAGCCCCTCTTCTCTGTAAGTGATTGCTTCAGTGCTCAAAAGGTCCTTTACTTAGTCTCCTGACTCTTTGTGCTGAGGGTGGAAAGATAGAACTGGTACTTGATCACTTATTGGAATGGGTATTCTGTTTGTCTTGCAGATCTGAGTTCACATGTTTCTTAGTGAAGTTGCTTCTCCCAATTAACAGGCTGCTGCAGGCACATAGTGAGCCTCAAGGTCTTAATGATGGATGTGTAAATTGCCCGCATCCTTACATAATGGTTTTGATGTTTTATATGCTGAAAGCTCACATTGCAGCTACTGGGTGTCAAAAGATTGCTTACCTGGGATTAGAATCTCATAGAATTGTGGAATAGAATCATGGCATGCATTGTGTTGGGAGAGACCTTTAGAGTTGATCTAGTCCAGCCCTTCTGCAATAAGTAGGGAAGTCTGCAAGTAGATTACTCTGAGCCCTATCAAACCTGACCTTGAATGTCTCTATGGATCAGGCCTCCTTCAATTCTGTGGTAGTTTCAGTTTTATGTTGGGGGAATAGTTTCAACCCACCACAGCATGCTTTGGCAGGTTCATGTTCTTCTCATGCTGAGGGCCCCAGAACTGAACACAGTACTATAGGTGAGGTCTTGCCAGCACAGAGGGGCAGAATTGCCTCTTGACCTACTGGCCATGCTGTTTTCGATGTAGCCCAATATGCAATTTGCCTTCTGGTATGCAAGAGCATGTTGGCTCATGGCCAGCACCTATCCACCAATACTCTCAAATTTTTCTCTGTGTGGCTGCTCTCAATATCATCCTCAGCCTGTACTGATAACAAAGATTGCCCTGACTCTGGTACAGGACCTTGCACTTACCTTTATTTCATCTCATGAGATTGTTCTTAGCTCAGTTGTCCAGTCTATCAAGGTCCCTCTGGATGACATCCTGTCACAGAGTCTTCTCAACAGCACTACTGAGCTTGGCGTCATCAGCAAACTTGCTGAAGGTGCACTTAGTCTTGCTGTCTGTATTATTGATAAAGATACTGAACAACACTGGTTCCAATATGGACCCCTAAGCAACAGCACTTGTAACCTGTCTTCGCTGGACATTGGGCTGTTGACCACTACCCTTGGGATGAAACCATCCAACCAATTCCTCCCTTCACTGACCAGTCCACCCATCAAATTCATACCTCTATAGAGCGAAAGATGTTGTGGGGGACTGTGACACAGGCTTGGTGAATGTCCAAATAGATTATACCTGTTGGTCTTCTTTTGTCCAGTAATATAGTCACTCCATTGTAGAAAGCCGCTAGGTTGGTGAGGCAGGATTTGTCCTTGGTGAAGCCATGCTGGCTGCCTCGAATCACCTTCCTGTCCTCTATGTGCTTTAGTATTGGTTCTGGGAGGATCTTGTTCCATGATCTTCCCAGGCACACAGGTGAAGCTGACAGGGTGGTAATTTCAAGGTGGTCTTTCCTATCCTTTTTACAAATGGGCACATTCTTTTCCTTCTTCCAGTCACCAGGGACTTTATCTGACTTCCATGACACTTCAAATATCATGGAGAAGGAATTTGCAACTCAGGAGTCAAGTCCCTCAGGTTGTTTCCTCAGATGCTTATTGTCAGGTCATATAGACTTGTGTATGTTCAGGTAGGGTCTGGAGATCTAGTCCAACAATCCTGCTAAAGCAGGCTCACCCAGATCTAGTTGCACAGGAACAGGTCCAGGCATGTTTTGAAAGCGTCCAGAGGAGATTTAACCACAGACCTTTTGTTTGAAAGCATGCTGTCTTCTGTATAGCACATAGTGATAGCTTAAGAAGGATCCTGAACTTTAATTAAAGTTGGAACCACTGTTGGTGTTTCTGCTTTACTACAGAAAATCATACCAGCTTTGAGGCATGCCTTCAGTTGCCAGCAAAACACTGCACCACTCACATTCCAAAATGTTTTAGTGTTAATGTGATGTCTGGCCTTAAAACTGCATTGGGAGCAATACTTCTGATATGAGTAGCCTGGAGTGAAATTACCTTGTGTTTGTGAGTGCTGGAGAGAGAATGCTCTTGTTCTAGTCCTCTTCATACTAATTTTCAGGTTTTCCACAGTTCCTGAAAAGCAAATTTTTCTTTTTGCAGTTCAAAACAAGGATTGTTACCAAGTTTGTGTGAAGGGAGTTTTGGTATGAGTTTAAGAATTACTTTGGTTTAATTCCTGTGTTAAAACAGTGTTGTTTTTTTTTTTTTTGTTTTTTTTTTTTTTTACTGTAATTGAACTGTCAGGAATACTAAGTACCAGGTGAATGCTTTGAGAAGTTAGGTGAGCACAGAAAATTGAAGACTTTCATACAGGCTAAGCTGCAAATGAGATTTGATAAAGGCCAAAGTTCTGGTTTCTGTTTGACTGTCTTAATTCAGGTTGTTCCATATAAATATGGGATGCATCCTCAGGCTTCTTCATGAGGTGTATCTTTGTTTATGACATACTGGAACAGAGAGGTGTTTGCCAAGCAGATAGAACAACTGCAATACAGGAAGTCTAATAAGTCTGGCGAATAGAATAGAATAAACCAGGTTGGAAGTGACCTTCAAGATCATCGTGTCCAACCTATCATCCAACACCACCTAATCAACTGAACCATGCCACCAAGCACCCTATCAGGTCTCCTCCTGAACACCTCCAGTGATGGTGACTCCACCACTTCCTCGGGCAGCCCATTCCAATGGGCAGTCATTCTCTCTGTGTAAAACTTCCTCCTAACCTCCAGCCTAAACCTCCACTGGTGCAGCCTGAGACTGTGTGCTCTTGTTCTAGTGCACAGAAAATGAAATGAAAACATGAAGGTGAACCATTTCTCATCAGTGAAGCTTTTTGATGAAAAACTCGCTTTTCTGCACATACTAGTAGGCAGTGTCAGACTCTACTAATGTAATCTACTAGCAGATTTTAAGACATGTAGCCTGCTACATACTGGGTCAACAACAATGATGTGTATTGAAAATCAAAGAGACCAAGAATGGCTACTGCTGTCTTGACCTGAATATTTGTCAGAGCATCCTGTGGATTAGAACCAAATTATCTCCCCCTCTTTTATTTAACATGCAACCTGTGGTCACATCTGCAACACCGGAGTGCACTTAAAGACTGCATTACAGCAAGGCCTCAGTTCTTTGAAGCTGTCTGCACACTTTAGGATTGAGATGAGTTGAGTGTGAGAGCCTCCTGGTCTCTGAAAAAACCTGCTGGAGGGAAGGGGGACACCTAGGAGTTTACTTTTTAATTTCATGTGAGCAATCTGAAGCCCTGTTTCCAGAGGGCAGTTCTAGTAGTTCGCTGTTTCTGTGGAGTGGAATTGTTTCAATCAATGGTTCCTTGCAGCGTACTGTCAACAAGATTTGCATCACTTTCTGATTCTTATCTTGTGGTTTAGTTGAAAGATGTGGAGGAGAAAGCTGAACTGAGAAGGTTCTTTCCGGTCATCTCCAGACATGACATTCATGGACACAACTGGCTGTTGGGGCGGCCCTGGTAGCTGGATTGAAGTTCAGTTGCTCAGCTAATGGAAAAACACAGTGTTCTCAGCATGAATTAAAATAGTTGATTGCTGTTCTGTTGCTTTACTGGAGGTGCAGAAATTAAACCTTGATACTAATGAAGATTTTAGGAGGTGCTGTCTATTCATGTGAGAATCCCATCATCAAGAGCAGCGTATGAGAAGTGGGGCACGAATGACACTTATCCTTGCTTGCTAACCAGAGAAGCTGTCTGGAATGAGTCACTGTGCCCAGATATTTTGGAGTCTGTTAACTCATGCTTTTGACTAATGCAGATGTATCTAAATACAAGGTACAAAACTACCACATGAAGTAATTATAGTTGTACAAGAGGTAGGAGACTCTAATCTCAATATAGCATAACAACTGAATTCTTATCAGCTGTTCTAGATAATGGTTTAATTTAGGTTCTTGAGTACTTATCAAGCTCAAAATATTTCAGATGTGGGGGAAGAAGGTAAAATGGGTTGAAGTTCTATTTATCAAAGAACCCCTGTTCTAGCACTTAAAAGCACAAAGTGTCTGCTTGAGTAAGACAGATGGATTTACCAGCTGTTGACAAATGCAAGGCATGGTAGTAGCTCCTCCTTGAAAATGAAGACCTACCATAGTATGGCAGACTGCATTTTCTAAACCTACTTTCCTGGAACTTGAATATAGGTAAAAATGGCAATTTAATGTGGTGTCTTTACAGAAAAAAACTACCCTTTTAAAATACCTGTTTTTTTTTCAGTGCAAATTAAGTTGTAGATGTGGGAGATAAGTGAATAGAATAGACCAGACCAGGTTGGAAGAGATCTTCAAGATCATGTCCAACCTATCATCCAATACCACCTAATTAACTAAACTATGCAACCAAGCACCTGATCAAGTCTCCTCCTGAAAACCTCCAATGATGGTGACTCTACCACCTCCCCAGGCAGCCCATTCCAATGGGCATTCACTCTCTCTTCCTAACACCCAACCTAAACCTTCGTGGCGCAGCCTGAGACTGTGTCCTCTTGTTCTGGTGCTGGCTGCCTGGGAGAAGAGACCAATATCTGCCTGTCTACAACCTCCCTTCAGGTAGTTGTAGAGAGCAATAAGGTCACCCCTGAGCCTCCTCTTCTCCAGGCTAAGCAACCCCAGCTCCCTCAGTCTCTCCTCTTAGGGCTTGTGTTCCAAACCTCTCACCAACTTTGTTGCCCTTCCCTGGACTCGTTCCAGCAAGTCAACATCCTTCCTAAACTGAGGGGCCCAGAACTGGACACAGTACTCGAGGTGTAGCCTAACCAATGCTGTGTACAGGGGCAGAATGACCTTCCTGCTCCTGCTGGCCACACTGTTCCTGATGCAGGCCAGGATGCCATTGGCCCTCTTGGCTGCCTGGGCACACTGCAGGCTCATGTTCATCTTACCATCAACCAGCACCCCCAGGTCCCTCTCTGCCTGGCTGCTCTCCAGCCACTCTGACCCCAGCCTGTAGCACTGCATGGGGTTGTTGTGGCCCATGTGCAGAACCTGGCACTTGGATGTGTTAAGATGACCTCTTCCATAATCTTGCCTGGCACTGAGGTCAGGCTGACAGGCCTATAATTCCCTGGCTCATCCAACCGGCCCTTCTTGTGGATGGGGACCATGTTGGCCAGCTTCCACTCCTCTGGGACATATCCAGTGAGCCAGGACTGCTGGAAAATGATGATGAGTGGCTTGGCCAGCTCATCTGCCAGCTCTCTCAGCACCCTAGGATGGATCCCATCTGGTCCCATGGACTTGTGGGGATTCAAGCGGCTGAGCAGATCACCAACTGCCCCATTCTGGAAGAGAGGAAAAATATGCTGCTCCCTGGCTCCTTCTGCCAGCTCTGCAGGCCAGCTATCTGGAAGACATTCTGTCCTGCTAGTAAAAATTGAGGCAAAGAAGGTGTTAAGTATCTCTGCCTTTTCCTCATCCCTTATCACAACATTCCCCTCCGTGTCCACCAAGGAGTGGAGGTTGTCCTTGCCCTTCCTCTTGCTATTAATGTATTTATAGAAGGACTTTTTGTTGTCCTTCACAGCAGAGGCCAGACTAAGCTCCAAATGTGCTTTTGCCACCCTAATTTTCTTCCTACAAGACCTAGCAACTTCCTTAAACTTTTCATGAGTTGCCTCACCTTTCTTCCAAAGATGATACACCCTCTTTTTTCCCCTTAATTCTTTTAGAAGTTCATTGCCCATCCAGGTTGCCCAGGTGGCTCATCTTCCGGCACATTGGCACAGCCTGTCCCTGTGCCTTCAACAGTTCTTCCTTGAAGTAGGACCAGCTCTCCTGGACCCCTTTGTTTTTAAGGGCTTTATCCCCAGGGACCCTCTGAATTAGTTCCTTGAGTAGCCTGAAGTCCACTCTCTGGAAGTCCAGAGTGGAGGTCTTCTTGCTACCCCTCTTAGCTTGATCAAATACTGAAAATTCAATTATCTCATGGTCACTGGACCCTAAGCACCCTCCGACCACCACATCACCCACCAACCCTTCCCTATTGGTGAAGAGGAGGTCAAGCATAGCCTTGCCCCTGGTAGGCTCTCGCAGCACCTGGGATAAGAAGCTGTCCTCCATGCATTCTAAGAACCTCCTAGATTGCCTCCTCTCTGCTATGTTAAGATGCCAGCAGGTATCAGGCAAGTTGAAGTCGCCCATGAGAGCAAGGTCAGGCAATCTTGAGACAGCCTTAAGCTGCCTATAGAATGACTCATCAACATCCTCCTCCTGGTTGGGTGGTCTATAACAGACTCCAACCAGGATGTCAGCCCTGTTGGCCTTCCCTCTAATTCTCACCCACAGGCACTCAACCTGATGGTGCCTGATCTCCAGCTCAATAGCATCTAGTGCCTCCCTGATGTACAGGGCCACCCCTCCACCCCTTCTTCCTTGCCTGTCTCTCCTGATAAACCTGTAGCCATCAGTTGCAGCGCTCCAGTCATGTGAGTGATCCCACCACGTCTCTGTGATGGCAACTACATCATAACTTTCCTGCTGCAGCAAGGCTTCCAGCTCCTCTTGTTTGTTGCCCATGCTTCGTGCATTAGTGTACATGCACTTCAGCTGGGCTGCTGGTTTCACTTCTGAATCTAGCTTATCACCCCCAGACTCCTGTCTGGGGGGACTGGTTTCAGCCCCTTCCCCTTCAAATCTAGTTTAAAGCCCTATCTATGAGACCTGCCAGTTCCCTTCCTAGAATCTTTTTCCCTTTGAGGGATAGGCCATTCTCGTACGCTCTGATCTCACCCCTCCTCTGGGACACATGTACTCCATCTGTTGCCAGCTGACCTGGTGCAGCAGAAAGTTTTTCAAGGTCAAAAAACCCAGAATTCTTTTGACTACATCAGTCTCTAAGCCACTGATTGACTTCAGCTGCTGACCTGTTCCTTATGGTATTCCCTCGTGCAACTAAGGGTATAGACAAAAAAATTACTTGTGCACCTGACCCCTCAATGGGATCCCTCAGGGCCCTGAAGTCATTTTTGATAGCCCTGGGAGTTCTGGTTGCAACATCATCGTTCCCTAACTGCATAACTAGTAAGGGATAGTAGTCAGAGGGCTGTAGTCAGGGTAGTAGTCATAGTGCGTCATGTTCACGTTGTAAATCATGAAAAGTATTTTAAAGCCTTTGCTTCTTTATTTGATTGGGAATGCTTGTAAAGTTGTTAGCTAAACTGAAACTTTATAATTCAGACTAACTTCAGGGAGCAGTGGAAATATGATGTCATAAGTTTGGGAGAATTTCTTAGTTTTTTATGGCTTCACAGTATCATAGTATCAATCAGGGTTGGAAGGGACCACAAGGATCATCTAGTTCCAACCCCCCCCACCATGGGCGGAGACACCCCATACTAGATCAGGCTGACCAGAGCCTCATCCAGCCTGCTCTTAAACACCCCCAGGGACGGGGCCTCGACCACCTCCCTGGACAACCCATTCCAGGGTTTCACCACTCTCATGGTGAAGAACTTCCTCCTCACCTCCAGCCTGAATCTCCCCACCTCCAGCTTCATCCCATTCCCCCTACTCCTATCACTACCTGAGATCTTGAGAAGTCCCTCCCCAGCCTTCCTGTAGGCCTCCTTCAGATACTGGAAGGCCACAAGTAGGTCACGTCAGAGCCTTCTTTTCTCCAGGCTGAACAGCCCAAACTTTCAGTCTGTCCTCATAGGAGAGGTGCTCCAGCCATCTGATCATCCTCGTGGCCCTTCTCAGGACATGTTCCAGCACCTCCACATCCCTCTTGTAATAGGGGCTCCAGAACTGGACACAATACTCCAGGTGGGGTCTCACCAGGGCTGAGCAGAGGGAGAGAATCACCTCCCTTGATTTGCTGGCCACACTTCTCTTGGTACAGCCCAGGATCTGATTGGCTTTCCAGGCTGCATGTGCACGCTGAGAGCTCATGTTGAGCTCCTCGTCCACCAGCACCCCTAAGACTCTCTCTTCAGATCTGCTTTCCAGCCAGTCACTGCCCAGCCTGGATTTGTGCCTCGGGTTGCTTCGACCCAGATTCAGGACCCTGCACATGGTCTCGTTCCTTTACTTTTTTCCTATTATAATAGTCCTATGCTGATAAAATTTATAGCTTCTCAAAAAAACTCTGCTTGATAGGTCAGTTTTTTCTTGTCTCTTGACATTGTATTCAAACTAGTAATAATGCATGTGTAGACTACTTTTTGCAGTTAAGCATGTCTGCTTGTGTTATCTAGAAAATGAGGCAGGATCTGTTTAGAGATCTAAACGCAGGAGTTGGACTTGATGATCTTTGAGGTATTTTCCAACCAAGACAATTCTACAATTCTATGATCTAGCCTGGAATAACATTTTGCATCTTCAGACTTCTGTGGCTGTGAAACCTTAGTAATAGACTGTTCCAGGTGCTCCCTCTCTGAAGGTTTCTCTTTGCATCACTTCCTACCATCAAACCTCCTGTCTTCTAAACACAAAGAGAAGTCTGTTTCAGAACATTCTTACTGGTTGCTGCTATATGGGCTTGTTTCTCAAACCTTACTGTGATAGAATAGAATAGAATAGAATAGACCAGGTTGGAAGAGACCTTCAAGATCATCGCGTCCAACCGATCACCCAACACCACCTAATCAACTAACCCGTGTAACCAAGCACCCTGTCAAGTCTCCTCCTGAACACCTCCAGTGACGACGACTCCACCACCTCCCCGGGCAGTCCCATTCCAATGGGCATTCACTCTCTCTGTGTGAAACTTCCTCCTGACCTCCAGCCTGAACTTCCCCTGGCGCAGCCTGAGACTGTGTCCTCTTGTTCTGGTGCTGGCTGCCTGAGAGAAGAGACCAACCTCTGCCTGTTTACAACCCCCCTTCAGGTAGTTGTAGAGAGTAATGAGGTCACCCCTGAGTCTCCTCCTCTCCAGGCTAAGCAGCCCCAGCTCCCTCAGTCTCTCCTCATAGGGCTTGTGTTCCAAGCCCCTCACTAACTTCGTTGCCCTTCTCTGGACTCGTTCCAGCAAGTCAACATCCTTCCTAAACTGAGGGGCCCAGACCTGGACACAGTACTCGAGGTGTGGCCTAAGCAGTGCAGTGTACAGGGGCAGAATGACCTCCCTGCTCCTGCTGGCCACACTGTTCTTAATGCAGGCCAGGATGCCATTGGCCCTCCTGGCCACCTGGGCACACTGCAGGCTGATGTTCATCTTACCATCAACCAGCACTCCCAGGTCCCTCTCTGCCTGGCTGCTCTCCAGCCACTCTGACCCCAGCCTGTAGCACTGCATGGGGTTGTTGTGGCCAATGTGCAGAGCCCCAGCACTTGGATGCGTTAAATCTCATGCCGTTGGACTCTGCCCATCTGTCTAGCCTGTCAAGATCTCTCTGCTTATATGTCAGTTGAAAGCCTGATCCTCTTAAACACCATTTTCCAAAAATGTCTTCCCACTTTCCCTGTGGCTGGCAATTGTCACATTGTGGTGGGGTTTCTTCATGGTCAACATGTTAGGCTCTCAAAGTAAAATGCTTCAGATTTTGTGACTGTTGAAAATTCCAGACTTCTGCAACCTGGAAATAGTGTGATAGACAGGCAGGTAAAGAGAGACATACTACTTTATCCTTATGTCCTTTCAACTTTAGTCTTATGGAAATGAGCCTATCTGTCATGTTGTGCATATTTCATCTTACCCTCTGCAGGTAATAATTTCCTTGATAACTGGAATTGTTGTTCCATTACTATTTAACACACAAATGCAGCATTCAACGTGGCAAGTGTCTAGAACTACAATTCTTTAAAAATTGCCTGGAAGTGGAACACTTCCAGGAAATTGATGCAGTGTAGTCAGAAGTTTGGAAGTGAAGTTTGTACAGAAAGTTTTTAGTTGTTAGTACTGAATGAACAGACAAAACTGGTGAGGGGTCTCAAGCACAAGCCCTATGAGGAGAGGCTGAGGGGGCTGAGGTTGCTTAGCCTGGAGAAGAGGAGACTCAGGGGTGACCTTATTGCTGTCTGCAGCTACCTGAAGGGGGGTTGTATACAGGCAGAGGTTGGTCTCTTCTCCCAGGCAGTCAGCACTAGAACAAGAGGACAGAGTCTTAAGCTGCACCAGGGGAGGTTTAGGCTGGATGTTAGGAAGAAATTCTTCACAGAAAGAGTGCTTGGCCACTGGAATGGGCTGCCCATGGAGGTCGTGGAGTCACCATCACTGGAGATGTTTAGGAAGAGACTTGATGGGGTGCTTGGTGCCATGGTTTAGTTTATTAGATGGTGTTGGATGATAGGTTGGACTCGATGATCTTGAAGGTCTTTTCCAACCTGCTTAATTCTATTCTGTCCACGTTTCTGCAAGGTTTTGAGTGAACTCGCTGTGAGAGAGTAGAGCAGTTCTGTAGCAAAAGGGAGGAGCTAGCTGAAGCTGGCTACTCTTGCGGTGTCTTGATAGCTGCTGCTCAGTGGTGTGCCAAGGTTAAATAACTATTTCTGGATCCTCACAATTTTGGATTTAGGCAAGGATGTAGATAAAAGGTGTTCCTGACAAACTATCTAATCTCTGGAGCAACTTGCTTAAGACTTGGAAGCATAGATTCTCTGTGGGTGGGTGTGAAGGTGAGGGTTGTAAATGTCAGCTTTTTCATTTTTTTAGGTAGTCCATGTTTTGAATTCTGTTAAGTACAGCCTCTGATGTGGCCTGGTCTCTGTTGTAGTACAGAAACAATAAAGTAACTTCAAATTTCATGTGATTATTGGAAGAAAGTGTAAGTGGCCTACTTAGCTGGTGGGTGGAGTACTGTCCTATTAACTAGACTGCAAGAAAATCCTGAAGGTGCTGTTTTCAAACAAGCCTCAGGTATGTGGATCCAGAGTTCTATCGGAGATTTGTCTTAAGCCTATTAACATTGTATCATCAAATTATAAATTGCTTTGGGTCGGAAAGGACATAACGATTGAGTTCCAACCCCTCTGCAATGGGCAGGGATACCTTCCACTAGACCAGATTGCTCAAGGCCCTCTTGGACCTGGCCTTGAATACCTCCATTGAGGAGTCATCCACAAGCTCCCTGGACAACCTGTTCCAGTGTCTCCCCATCTTTGCTGTAAAGAATTTCTGCTTCGTATTCAGTCTAAAATCTACACTCTTGGAGCTTCAGTCCATTCCTTCTCATCCTGTTGCTCTTGTAAAAAGTCCTTTCTTGGCTTTATTTAAGGCCCCTTTTCCAGTACTGGAAGGCTACTATAAGACATCCCCAGAGCCACCTTCTCCAGGCTGAGCAGCCCAACTCTTAAAATCTGCCCCCATAGGGGAGGTGCTCCAGCTGGCTGATCACCTTCGTGGCTTTCATTTGGACCTGCTCCGACAGATTGATGTTCTGGTGTTGGGTGTCATGTTGTCTTCCCTGATTCTGGATGTTACTATTTAGTATCACTGAAAAGGACTTCATGGTACTTACTGTGTTTTTTTCATAGTAAGATGCATTATTTAAATGTCTCTTTACATGTCTTCTGGAATCAGTCATGCAAGCAGGTGGAGATGAAGGAACTTGTTTCATCTTATGTTACTCAAGATACAACTTGATTATCTTTGCACTTCCACTTGATTCTCATTCTTTTGCAGGCATGACATTGCTTTGACCTTTCAGGAGTTTATAGGCTTTCTTTTTACAAATAAGAAGGTAAAAAATAACCTTTTTGACTAAACCCACATAGTCTGTTCCAGGGATTCAGTTACGTTACCTTGTTCCATACTACTGACATGGTAAAACCAGCCTTTTTTCTACAATGGTTAAATGGTTTATTCATCCATGTATTAGCATGAACTAATGAGGTGATCTCAGTGTACAGTGTGAGGAAGGACTTCATGCTTTAGAAGTGAAACTCTTGTTAAAAGGCTAAATATGATTAGGGATCTCTCTGAATGTAGCAAATAAGAACATCCTCTTCATTAAATCACTGCTTTTCAGCAAGTGTTGTGCTTTTAATGGAGATTAATCCAGTATCCATTTTCTGCCACTTCTGTGCAGCTGAAATTTGCTCTTATCAGTGACTGCAAAAAGAAGCCTTTGAACATCTTGGGTCTTGCAAATGTGGCACTAGTCATCTGACATGGGATATCTTGTGTGCTTTTAGCAGAGACAGTGATCTGTTTCCTCATTGGGAATCTTCAGGCTGCCTGTTTGACATACCTTTACCACTGCTTACGCTTTCATGTGTGCTCATAGGTACGTATATATAGCTGGTATAGTGATTCTAGGCCAGCTGTTTGAATAAAGGTGAGTTCTAGTGGAAACTAGTGTGCATAAGGAGACCTGAAGGTTTTATAGGCATCCCTGTTTTTCAGGGTAATTGTTGTGAAATGAGTGCAAAAAGTGTTTATAAGAAAAAAGATGTTTCGGTGAAGTGTATCTTGGTTTGAGTAGTAGTGCTGTTGACCTGCACATCCTGAAGCCCTTTCACTCTGAAGGGTATCATGTGCGTATCCTTGCAGCCACCACAGAGTGGGAAGTAGTAAGACTTAAAGCTGCAGATGTTTTTTTTTTTTTTTGGGGGGGGGGTCTTCCTAGGACATGCAAAGTGTAAGAAGTAGGTAGAAAGTTGTACAAAGCTACAGAAGTAAAATGTGCCAGCCTCTGATTTAATGATGTGATGCCTTAATCCACATCAGGAGAAAGAGCTAACACAAATACAGCTCAGATCCTGCATTTAATCCTATGATTGCTTCAAGAATTTCAGTGTGTCTATCAACTCCCAGAGTTATCACAGGCACAACCATGTTATATTTGAGCTTTCCACACTTGTTGACCTATTGTTTCAGTCAGGCAAGACTATTAACTGTTCAAGTGTTCAACTTTCTGTAGTGTCCAGAAGCAAATGCCTTGTTCCTTGTGCAAAAACAATCCCGACTTTCAACTTCACATTTGCTTGTGGTGTATCTGTTAATAATCTTCAGTGGCTTGTCTTTCATGTGACTCTTATCCACGATACCTCCTACCCTTGACTTTCTGCCTGCTGTGTAGAGGAACCTGAGCTGCACCCTCTTTTGTGGTTGTGGTTTGTGTGGTTTATATATCAGCAAACTTGTATTGATGAAGTAGCAGATAATATTCCTCACGTGTGAAGGAACTATGCATGATTTAAGGCAAGAAGATGGTACTAAGTTAATAAAAGGGTAGAGTTGAACCTGGGTGAAACACTAAGATTTTCAGGATTACTTAATCTTTTTGATTATGTCTAGTTAAACAGTTAGTTTGTCATTGTATGTCAGGATAAATTGTTGGATGCTTCAGTCCGCATTTGATCCTTTTAGTCTTCAACTTCTGTTTTTCCAGCTTTGGAGCAATAGCTGAGAAACTGGCTTTGGGGAAAGAGGCATCAAAGTGTCAAAATATTGAAATCTAGTAGCAATTACGGTTTCCAGGTGTTCTTTCACAAGCTGCCTAGCTTGCTAGCTCGGTGGTGTTACTGGTGTTCAGTAGATAGAATCCATCTGCTGGAACTGTGAGCAAACTGCACTTAAACTGGGGGTTGTTCACTGGCTCAGGCAATTTCCCTCATTTTGCTGAATTTGCATTTAAAATGCAGTTCAAGCCTTATTGCAAAATTCCAAAGGAATGTGAACAGTAATTTACAGGGGAAGAAAGCAACACTTGATGGTATTCTACGCTTATTTCTTTAGCCCATCTTGTTAGAAAGACAGCAGCTCTGTAGACATTTGTAGGTACAGTTCTACAGATGAGTGAGTAGCTTTATCAATATGTGCTTATGGTACATTTTTGTTACTAGACCATGGGACTGGTTTTAAGCTTAGTTATAATGTGTTGGGTTGAAATTTCCCCCCAGCATTTTAAGGGCATAGCCTAAAACCACCACAAGCATGTATTAATTTTAAGATGTATTATTAATCAAGTAAGTATTTCTGGGTTTCTTTCCATTTTTAATTAAGTGTATCAAAGTGATAATTTGAGATAGTGAATGATAGGTTTGGAGTCCTTCATGTAAGAATTAGCACTAACAGGGCTCGATTGCTGGTGTTCTACTTCTCTTACATTAACTTGTAAAAGAGAGTGCCAAGAAGAGGGAAGGTGGAACTGAAGTCTGTATACCTCTTTAAATGATTTAATGATTTTCACAGAACTTGTTCATTCTTACCTTACAAGTTGAGTGCATACAGAAAGGGTTTTGAGAGTTCAGCTGATTGTTAGTATCCCATTTTGCTCTAATTACTGCTTTTGGTGGGAAAAGCAGTTACCTGAAACTGTTGGTCATCTATTATGTTTGGTCTGCAGACCTTACAGGAATATTTAAGAATTCCAGACAAGGTGCAGGACTAGCTGGGTCTCTGGCAGTACAGTCAGCAGTTATTACCAAGTACTCAGGCCCTTGCATCGAGTGTTGGATAGCAGGAAACAGCAGCCAAGGACTCCCTCGTGTGGTGGGTGTGCCAAGCTTTCAAAGGCCTCTTGCTGCCTTGTTCAAAAGCAAGTGTTCTGGTTTACTTGAGTAGGGAGAACACGTTGAAGTAATGCAAGTGGTTGACCCTGGGAAGAAGTGCTGTGGTAGAAAAACTCTTGCAGTATCAAAGGTACTGTTTTCTCAGCACCTGTTAATCATCTGGTGAATAATACCATTGTATACTGATGGAACACAGCTGAAAAAAAAAGGCAGCTGTGTGCTCAGAGTTCTACAGCATTGGTTTTGGATTTTGTTGGGGAAGACAGTTTTCTTGTAGCCATGCATGTGGAACAATGGTGATGGACACAGATGCAGTAGTAAACTGGTCAGCAGTAAATGTAAGAGCAGAAGATAAGTAGGCATGACACTGGCCAGAAATTTCTGTGGTCAGACTTAATTTTTCTGCTCCCCAAAATTTAGAGGAGACCTAATACACTACCCAGACATTTTAATAAGTTGCTAAATAAAGCTACCATAATAATTAGCCACTCTGTAATCACAGTATTATGCAGAAAATGTGTATTGTTTATCTATATAAAATGTGAGACCACTGAAAATGCAGCACTTGTTTGGTGTGAAATATAGCCTCACAGGGCCTACCCTTGTATGATAGAGCTCCCAGTTTTTCAGAATTAGCTTTTGAAAGAGCTTACTTAGTATCTGTTAAGATAAGGCTCATACTTGTCTACCTTTCAAGCTTTTCTTTTAACGTGTAACATACTGTAAATGACACTTCAGCACTTTCAGTTCTCATTAGCAGAACTGCATAATTCAGATGACTGAACTTTCTCTCACTATACTTCCAGCCCGGTAACATAAGTAAAGAGCTGGTGAAGATGCTGCCTTTGGTGCTTGTCTGAAATAGTATTTCTTCCTGGTTCTGAGGTGCCTGGAGGCTTTAGGGAATGTTCTTGCAGAAATTGAATGGCAGCTTGTGGATTGAAAATCTAACAGAAACATTTTACAGCAGTTGTCCACGCATGACTTGTACTTCTAAAATTTGGCTCTTTCAACGAGACTCGATTCTAATCCTTCTAGTTAAAAATGTTGAAACAGTTGCTGGAAGCAACCCAGATGTACTATCAGATAAGTGTAGTTCTAGAACGAGGTTATTCCTAGTCAGAAAGTTGAATGTTCTTATTGTCAGGTTTTTAACAACTGTATTTAAAAGGCTTCATTCTGATTTAAGGAATGTTGCTGCCACTTTTTAAAACCAAGAAGTTAGGAATGGACAACAGGCATCGCTTGTCACCTCTGTTTTGTATGACCACTTCCTATGTGGATAGCATCCATTTGGGACCTTCTGTGAATGTTGAACCGCAGAGGATTTTCTTTGGGCTTTTACAGCTCTGCACAGTATATAAAGAGGGTTAATTTATAGTAAACATCTGAATACTGAATTGGTGTTCATCCCTTGTTTCTTAAGTTATACATTGTCTATGCTTTACTCATGTGCACATGGATGCTCACTGAATCTCTTGAACAGTTATTTCAAAATGGCTGATCAAAATTACATTGTTCAAAATCCCTTTTGCCCCACTACTCAAAATTCATTCTCTAGGAATTAATGCTAAAAAGTAGCTTGGCACTAACTAATAAATTACTTTTTAATTTGCATGATCATCGTACATGATGGTCAGGTGATATTTGTGAAGCTCATAAACTTGAAACATAAATGCAAGTGAGTAGCATAATGCTTTCCAGTTCATGTTTTGTCGTAGCCCACACATGTAAGAGCTTGAACATTTGTCAGTGACCCACTTAGTGGCAGATATAGCATGCTTAGGTTCAAAGAGATGCCTGACTGCAAGGACCTTTTTTTGACACAGTTGAATTTGACTTTGCAAGTGTCAGTTACATAAAACATAAAATGTAATTAATGAATATGAACTTTCAAATCATAATCTTTGCTTTAATTCCTTGCTCTTGTAAACTTGAGGCAGTTCTGCTATGTGGGGTTTTTATCAGGCTGTTCGAAACAAAATTCAAGTCCAACTGCCTTTCCTCATTGTTTTCCTTATTCTTTCCAGATCATTTTATCATTTTAACTTGATCTGGTTCAGGTGATTACTTTCACCAATCATTTATCAAATTAAGCTTTATTCTACACCATGTTGTCTAACATTCATAATGTCCCAGGCATAAAAGTGTACAGAAATGGCTTTAAACAGTGTTAAGGAATAGTCAGAGCTATTGAGAATAAGCATGTAACTTCTGAAGTGTTTTTTACTTCTGCAAATGAGAAGAGTATTCCCCTTGAAGGTGGTGAATATTTTCTTCTTACTGGCCCAAGTAACAACTTAGAACAATAAACTGACACTTCTTTCTTCAGGATAAGCTAAATGGAATACTCTTTATAGGTCTGAGTTAAGGAATAAATAGATTGTGCACAGGTAGTCTCTCATCTGTGCTGAGGTTGAGGAGGCCATAATTTTGAAGTGCTAAACTGGATATTCAGAGTGCCGAAGCAGATAATAGCAGGCAGAGCTAACCTGGAGAGGTACCAGTTTTTCAAACTGTAGTGTCATTAAACACAAGTTGCAACAACAAGGCTGAAGCAGCTACCAAGGTGGAGCTATCTTTAAAAAGCAGGAGACTAAGCTACTTTTTGATATACATTTAAATCTGAGAATTATCACCCTGTTTTGGACACAGACACATCATTTACTTTTAAGTGATACTAGACTTGGAAACAAATGTGTTCTGCAAGAAATGTGTGTTGGCAAATGGAGTTTGGTGTAGAAGAGGCACAGATGGAAGAGTCCCATAGCTGTTTCTATCAGTGTTCAGCTTAATCCTTTGCTTCAGGCAATACAAATTAGTGATTATAATTAGTAAAGTTGTTCTTTAGATATTTAAGTCGTGGCTGGTTTGGTTTAAGTGCATCTAGCTTGTGTTTGGTTTGTGTGAAAAGCAGAAAGTTTAGACATTTGAGCAGAGCCTTGTGAGACCCTCACCAGGAGTGCTATGTCCAGCTCTGGAGCACCCAACAAAAGAAGGGTGTGGCACTCCTGGACATGGTCCAGAGGGGGGCTGTGAAGATGATAGGAGAGTTGGGGCCCTTCTTTTACGAAGACAGGCTAAGAGAGTTTGGATTGTTCAGCCTAGACAAGAGAAAGCTCCAGGAACACCTTGTAGCAGCCTACAAGATAGTCACAGAGAGGCTTTTTGCAGAGTTGTGT
Source organism: Melanerpes aurifrons (assembly GCA_011125475.1). Taxonomy (NCBI): domain Eukaryota; kingdom Metazoa; phylum Chordata; class Aves; order Piciformes; family Picidae; genus Melanerpes; species Melanerpes aurifrons. Next base: position 4,288,482 of record WWNC01000048.1, on the reverse strand, counting down.
AGTGATACAATAAGCAGTAATGATTTCAAAATGGAAGCAGATGGATTTAGAGTAGATATTAGGAAGAAATTCTTCCCATTGAGAGTGGTGACACACTGAAAAAGGTTGCCCAGAGAAGTTGTGGAAGCTTCAGCCATCCAAGTGTTCAAAACTAGGTTGGATGGATCCTTAGAGCAAGCTATTCTAGCAGGAGATGTCCTTGCCTCTGGCAAGGGCTTTGCAAGTAGGTGGTCCTCAAGGTCTCTTCCAACCCAAATCATTCCTAGGGTTCACAGGATTGTTCAGGGCAGAAGGGACTCAGTTCCCCTTGTCAAGTTGTCTCAGGACTGTATGCACTCAAACTTTGAGTATCTGCAGGAATGGAGATTCCACAGCTCCTCTGGATGGTCTGTTTCACTCATTGTTTCACCACCTTCACATTGTGTTTTTAGTTGCAAAATTGCAGAGCAAACATTGAGAAATGAGTTCAAGCTTGTCCTGAATAAATGACTGCATTTTTTTTTTTGTGCAGCTTCCTAGGCTAATCTGTGAATGCTCATCAGGCTTAACTAATAGAATGTCTTCAGAAGAACTGGAGAGCTGGTCATGAATGATGTCCTTTGTAGCATCTCTGTCTGCTCATTGTCTGGAGTGGTCTGGGAGTTTTTAATGTGCAAAATAGAACACGTGAATGGACAGGTAGCTGAAAATAGTAGGAATCATTTCTGTACACATTCATTCTGGAATTAGCAGCGTATTTGGAACATCTTAGATTAAATAGCTTTCTCTTTGAAATTTAAACATCTGTTGAGGTTATGGCTTAAATAGGTTCCTTCCTAGGAGATTAATACACCAAAAATCAGCGTTTCAGTATTAGGTAAGACTAAAATAAGCTTTGCACAAAAAGAAAGTCATTCTTTTTAAGAGACATTGCTGGGAAGAGATTCTGTAGACAGTGGGAGTGATGGAGGTGACAGGTGTAGAGATTGTTCTACTGTAATCAAATAAGGAGAAAGGCACTCTTAGGATAAGGAACTTAGTTATATCTAGGTAGAACTGTAAATTAATACAGAAAAAATTCTGTGTTTTTCTACATTGCTTGTTATAGAAACAGAGTTGCCAATGTTAATTTTTTGTTCTATTTATGTCCTTATGCACTAAAAATATCTTTTAAAAGGGTATGCTGGTTAAGAATAGTATACTTCAGATTTTGAAGTTGCCAAGAGATGACTACTGCTAAACTCCACTGTTTAATACAAAGTACTTAAACAGAATACACTGCTGGAAATGGGCTCCAGTTCAGTGATTAAGAGCTAATTAAAAAATGTTTTATGTCCATCTATCAGCTGAATCACTAATGATAAAAGAACCAGAAAATGTTTCAGCTTTGGATGCTATTTAGCTCATAACCATTTACTTCTATCAGATGTTTTGAATGTGGGAACAATATAAGCCTTTAAATGATTGTTACTGAGAGAGGCTCTTCTTAGTCTGTGAAGAATGAATGTGGAAGTGCTCAGCTTCTAATCTGGCCCAGAGTCCAGTGTTGAAGTATATTTGAAACACACTCGTTCTCAAGCACTGGTCCAGAATTTTGTTGCTATACTATGTTCAACTGAAAAGCTCAAAAGCAAGTAGTGAATTTCTGTTGTTTTAACCTTGAATCTCCTACGCTTCTAGTTTTTAACCTAGTGGATACCAAGTTCTCCAGGAGACAGCAACGTGCCCTTGTGGTCAAGAGGGCCAATGGTATGTGTTGGTGCATCATGAAAAGTGCTTCAGTAGGTCTAAGGAGGTTCTTCTCCCTCTCTACTCTGCCCTGGTGACGCCACACCTGGAATACTGTGTCCGGTTTCGGGCTCCCCAATTCAAGAGACAGGGATTTGCTAGAGAGAGTCCACTGATGAGGATGATTAGGGAACTTGAGCACCTCCCCTGTGAAGAGAGGCTGAGAGCCCTGGGGCTGTTTAGTGTTGAGAAGACTGAGAGGGACTTTGATCAATGTCTGTAAATATCTGAGGGGTGGCTGTCAAGTGGAGGGGGGGCAGTCTCTTTTTGGTGGTGCCCAGGAATAAGACAAGGAACAATGGATACAAACTCAAACATAGAAGGTTTCACCTCAGCATGAGGAGACACTTCTGTAGTACAGTGAGGCTGAAGGAACACTGAAACAGACTGCCTTCTCTGGAGACTTTCAAAACCTGCCTGGATGCATTGCTGTGCAGACTGCTCTAGGTGATGTTGCTTTTGGCAGGGGAGTTGGACTCCATCTCTCCCAACATCTAATACTCTGTGACTTTGTGTAACCTATTTTGCATAGCAGTTTAAGCCTTTCATTAAACAGACTGTAGCCATCTCTGTGTTGAACGTAGGGCAGTCTGTGGAAACAGAAGCAGCTAGTTAAAATCCTCTAATCTTACTGAAATATCAGGTGTTGTGAACCTTTGAAACTATCTGGGGCAGGTGGTGACCTTTAATATAATAAATTTTTGCTCATGGTGTCTATTTAGCTTTTAAACACTGTTAGTTATCCATTAGTAGCACTGCAGCACTAATGATTGCCCTTGTTTTTTAAACAGGACAGAGCTTGGGTTATGGCTTTGTGAACTATGTTGACCCCAAGGATGCTGAAAAAGCTATCAACACTCTGAATGGACTGAGACTTCAGACTAAAACCATAAAAGTATGTAGTGTTAATTGTGATTTAAAGAAACTTGAAATGTTCTGACTTGTTGATCAGATACATGGTTTGTATTCCAAGTGTAACTTAAGGATTCTGATAAAATCAACAGCATTCACTGTGTGGCAGAATGATTAGTTCTTTGTAATCTGTTTAAGTTGAGTTATGTTATGATTAAGTATAGAAAACTTCAAAATTTTTATCCACTTTAACATTTTAGATGAGAGCTTGAATTATTTTAAATGAGAAAGTGTTGTATGCTTTAGTTGTAGAAATGCAATATTGCACATAGTCTGAACACGATGTACTTCCTCTTTCTCAAAGAATATGCATACCTTGTTTATTAATACTCCTTTGTTTGGTCTTGTTTCTCTTGCAAATCCTTAAAATGAAGTGCTGAAAATAACGGTGGGGTTTTTTTTTTGTGAATTATGGACTTCTGAGCATGTTTCACAGGTATTGCTGCCTGAAGGCAATCCATGCTCCAGCTCATTCCCTCTCATTAAACAGCAAGATTTGCTAGTTAATCACTTGGGTAGTGACTGCCCTCTAGGATCATGTATGAGCTTCTGGAGCTCACCTCTAAAAGCGTTTGAACTTAAAAAGCAATGTAGAGTCACTTAATGATGGCTTGAGATGATAAATAGGAGGGCAGTAATTATTGTTAGAATGTCTTACCAGTTCTGGACTCTTCAGATTTAATAAAGTGGCTGACATTATTTGAAAATTAAATACCGCTGTCTAAGACACGGTGAAACACTGCTCGCAATAACATGACATGGATGGGTGCTTCGTTGCAGCAGGCTCTCTGTGTGCTTCCTGCAGACTTCTTATCCAGAGGCAATCTCTTTCATTTTCTGCTTTAAGGCAAAACAGAGTAATGTAATTTTGTGCATCAGGAGTTTTGATGATGTTTCTTGGATGGTGGGGAGAAAAGGAATGGGTTTGCATTACAGTAGTACCGCTGGTACACTGTATCATTGCATTTAATGTCTGGGATTGGGCAAATAGAAAAATGCATGGGTCCATTGTATTAGAATTCCTAGTGACTATATAGCCAGGTAAAAAAGATGTTGTTACAGAGAATCAAAGCAGTTATCCCAAATCAAAATGATCTTTTGAGGGAGTTTCTAGTGCAGTACTTCATATGGCCAGTATTTGAATTCTTAATCCACTTTCACCTTGCTAAGTGATTAATGCAAACAGCCACTATATTTCTGAAAATAAAAATTGACTTAAAAAAAAAGTCTAGGGAAAACAACGAAAATAGTATAGACAAATGTGAGTGATGGCATTGGTGCTTTTCCTTCCTTGCTTTCTCAGGATGTCAAAATACTGCTGCAGGTGAAAAATAAAATCTGTTTAGTTAGGAAAAAGATACCTGTAAATGTTATTTGTTCATGTTCCAGGTAAAATGCTAACTAGCCCTCTTTAACTTCAGCAGTACTTTTTATTGTGCATGACTTTATTCCACCTTCTTTATTCTTGGACACAAAATGGGTTTCAGGCCAAGTCTTCATGACTGCATTATCCCAAGGTGATGTTTAAACACTGCAGAGGGGGCAGAGGCTAGGGGCATCCCTAAGGCATTTGTACATTGGACAGTGGCTTCTCCTGTTAACAGTACTAAGATGTCTGTGTAATAGTGACTTGAAGGGAAGGAAGCTTCTCAAAAGTGTTTGACCTTTATCTGCAAACCCGTAGAAATGTTCAGCCTTCTGTGAAGCACTTCAACTTACATATTCCTCAAATCAGCCTGGAAGCAAGAAATGAAGTTGATGTCTGAGGCCTTTATCTCTGGGGGTGATGTCTGGGATGGAGAAAGTCACCTATGAGACCTCAGTACCAAGACATTTGAACAAATTACTTGCGTCTTACAGATGTCAGTGTTGCTGTTTGTCCAGGGTTGATAATTCAGTTAACTGTTAAGCCAACTCAGAATGCAGCCCTGAGATTTACTTTCAGTTTTAAAAAGGGGATATCATTGGGATTTTTATATAGGCCTTCTTATGAAAAATGGTGGAATAAGGTAGTACTAGTGGATATTTTGACTTCCAGAGGAGAAAAAGAAACATATGCTTGTTCTCTGTGCATTTTTGGGACTACCATAGAAATGTTTAAGCAGTTCACAAGGTTGAAAGCATTTGTTTTTCTGTTAGTCTATAGACTACAAAACTGGAAGGAACTTCAGTGGTTAATTCATGGCCCCTCACATAGTGGCTAAATTTGAGTGTGTTTCATAGGAAACTGTTTTCATCTTGATGTTTAATGTTCTAGACTGGGGCCATGATGCATATGTCTGATCCACTGCTTCTGTACTAGCCTGTGTGTTGTTGGATGTAGTTCTCTGCTCCTTAAAGAGGGAATCACAGAAGCACACAAAATCGCAGAATTGCCATAGGCAGGGACACTTTCCACTAGATCAGGCTGCCTGGGACCACATCCAGCCTGGCCTTAAAAACATTCAGAAATGGGGCTTCCACCACCTCCCTGGGCAGCCTGTTCCAGTGTCTCACCACCCTTATGGTGAAGAACTTTTTCCTGACATCTAATCTAAATCTCACCTTCTCTAGCTTGGATCCTTTCCCCCTAGTCCTGTCACTACCTGACACCCTAAAAAGTCCCTCAGCAGCTTTGTTGTAGGCCCCCTTCAGATAATGGAAGGCTCCAATAAGGTCTTCCTAGAGCCTTCTCTTCTCCAGACTGAGCAACCCCAACTTTCTTAGCCTGTCCTCATGGGAGAGGAGCTTCATTCCCCTCTGATGATCCTGATGGCCCTTCTCCGGACGTGTTCCGGCACATCCATCTCTTTCCTTAGAGGCTCCAGAACTGAACACAGTACTCCAGTCAGGGGTCTCACAAGAGAGGTGCAGAGGGGGATGCCACATAGCTGTTTTCTTGAAACAAAGTATTTTGAAAAGGTGGATTTGCAAAATGTTACCCTGAGTGGTTTTTTGCATGAGTAGCAATATTAAAACCTAGTACATCATAACTCTTAAAAGAACAACATCCTGTAGAATGCATTCTGGAATATTTTACAAAGCATCTTAATCAAGCATCAGATGCATGCCTCCAAAGGTCGTAGCAGTCTTAGTCTTGTGTAACTTGCTGCCAGTTATGCTGGTCTCTGAAGAACTTGACCTGAGTGTTGAAACTGGGGGATAGGTATTCCTTGACATTTAAAGGACATCTAGGTGTTAGATACCTGAACTGCACTCTCCTAAGCAATATACTGTACATGGTGTTCTCTCTGGCATAAATTATAGTTTATTTGCAATTTAAATAGGCTGATTTGAATTGCAGGTAGACTGTGAAGTTTGGGCTTCATTTAATTATGCAGCTTCAGTGTGAAAACATTGTATATTAGAAAAGGCAAACTGTTTTCTATGGTTCCTCTTCAGGAGGATGCTGCTGCTGGGAAGCACTTTGACTCTCTCCTTTTAAAATTATGCCAGTGAACATGTGAATTCTTTTCTTCTGCTTACCTACTTGCTTGTCCATGACAACTTTAATTTGAGTTGTCCTGGAAAGAACTATTCTCCCCAAAGGTGGAAAACTCAGGAGCAAACTGCATTAAGAGAGTCCTGATGTGCACAACGATAAGAAAACTCTGTGCAAGTTTTTGTTGGTTTGGCTTCTGCTTGGGAGGGAGGAAATTCTCAGTGGCTTCCCCTCCATGTGCTCCTGGGAATACTTAAACATACAGATGAATTTGTTGTCAAATTATTCCTATTCAGATATGTTTCAATGTAGCATGCAAGATGCTTGAGTAGGAGGTAGGTTTTAACCTAGAGTACTAGGGATAGCAGATAAGTACACAAATCCATTTGATTTTTATTTTTTTTGTTATGCATGCTAGACTTTTGGAATGGTGGGCATGGTATTCTGTGCATTGTAGCTGCCAAGGGGACACTGCAGATGGCAGCAATGCCCTCACTAGGTGACTTAGGGCTGAGGAGCTTCCCATTTGACATGTCACACCGTCTCTCCAGTGCTAAAGGGTCTGAAGTTTGTCGTCTCACCCATTAATGCTGATAACATTTTTATAAACATGTAGGCAAATATGCATTGGAAAGGGTAAAGAAAAGAATGTCCAGGCTAGAGGCCTAGGAATTGTACTTTTTTGATACAACATGGATTATATATCTCTATTTCACCTCACCAAGTGCTTCTTAAAAATCCCATTTAGTAAAATTCTTCCCCTTCAGTTCTTTGGACTATTAGGGTGTTTACATGAGTAATTATCACCTGTCAAGGGAATAGACATTTCAAAATACTTTATCTACAGTATTAAATCTGTAGGTTTTCTTCCCACTCTTCCATAGTTTTGCATATATTAAAAAAATAAAAAAAAAAAACAGAAAAGGTAAAAATCAAGCTTAATGTTCTCCTAATTTTGTGTTGGAATTAAGTGATAAATTCTTTGGCTACGAGTGCAGATGTCCTACTTTGCCATCACCACCTAGTTAACTGCCCTGCTGTAGAAAGCTGTGTAATAAGAGCGAGTTATGACTTTAGACGAGTCACTACTGAACCATCAGCATTACAGAGTGCAGTACAGCAAGGGAAGACTTGGGGGGTGTTCCACAGCTTTACTGGTGTCCTTTTGAGGCAGAGCCTCCCAAACTTGGCATTACAGAATGCAGTTTTCACTTTGTGCTTTGAAGCGTTGCTTAGATTTACAATACAATTAAAATTTAAACTCGTTGCCCTCTGGATTAAGTGCTCAAGAGCTCCACGCTTATGAACTTGTACACACGACAGTAGTTTTGAAAATACTTTGTGGTTAATGGAAAGTAACAAAATTATGGAAAAAGAAACACTCTAGTTTGATTTCTGACAGGTGAAAGGTTGTTCCTGTCTTCACTATTGCAGAGGTAAATTTTGGTGGTGGCACTTTTCCTAGTAATTTTTTCATTGACTCACGTCCTTGGGGAGCAGTAAAATATGAGTTCTGTGAAGGGGAAAAAAATGTCTATTAAAAGACCAGAGCCAAGTGAGCTGTGAAGGTGAGAGAAACCCTCCTTACCCTCTTGATTTTTTTTTTCTTCCATCACTAAAGAACATTGATCTAGTGAGTAGCAAAAGGGGATCCTATTTGCAGAGGTTTAATTAAAGCTAGTGAGTTTTACTGATGCTATCAATCAGCAAAGATTGAGAGAGGGGGCATGGTGCCAGGCCATTTAGTGGTCTTGACAGAGTAATTAAATAGCTCTGGACTATATTCTCAAGGTAAAATTGGAGTGCACTGGCAGATCTGAAGCAGAAGAACAATTTGTCTTGGAATGAAGGTCAAGGTGTGAGGCTTTTTCTCCCCTTAAATTTTTTCAGGAGTTATGTAAATGGTAATTATACAATCTTTCAGCTATGTTACAATTAAAGGTTTGACTGCATTTCCATTTTAAACCCCCTCCCCACCCCATACATGCCTTTTCACCCCCTGGCAAAATTTGTTCTTCACTGAAATTCAAATCCTCTCACATTTCAAATGTTGCTTGACTGGCCTAAGCTGGCTGCTTGTTTTTCATGTTGCTGAATAGCACTGAGAGGTGGATTCACTTCTGAATGCATATTGCTGTCACTTTTCGTAAACCACATTGTAGTCACGTGGTTGTTCATTAATGTCTAATCACTCTGAGGAAAATAACTAACACAGTGTGTCACACAGAACTACAAAATGTGCTGATCTTACTTTCAGCAGCTATACAGTTTGTTTTCTGTTTGGACCCCAAGCAGGGTGCGGCTGATGATAGATTTATTTGTAGGAGTCTGCCCCAGCTTTCCCTGGCACAGAGCATCCTTAGACCAAAGCAGATCACTCTAAGGCTGATTTGCAGCCAAAGCCCTTGTTAGGTCAGTAAGATCTTTTCTAGGCCTGCACAGGTGATTTATGACACAGAAATAAGACATTAGAAGAGGCCAACAGTATTGTGTGGGGCTGAAGGAAGACTGCAAACATTGCTCAAATGCCAAGATGTAAGCAAGCAAAAAAAGACAAACCCAAGAAAAAATTACTTGTTACTGCTGAGATGGTTCTGTATCTTTCTGTCCTCCACACTTCACATGCTGTATAAAGCCCTTTAAGTAGGGTATGGCTTGCTGCATGAGTTCAATATGCTGCTAATGCCAGTCATAAGAGAACAGATTTTTAAATCCAGATATTTGTTTTCTCCATAAGAATTTTTCAACTTTGGAATATGGCTGCACTTATTTTTCAAAATTATAGAAATCTTGAGACAAATTAATGTCTGTTGAGCTAGTGGCTTCAACTTTTGGTTGTTTTTTTTTTTTTTTAAATACCAATTAAAATTTGAGTTTCATCCATTTAGTAACAGTTTGTCCTGAAAGGTTGTAAGATACTCTACTGAAACAGTAACAGTAAGTAGCAATAGATGATTTTGTGGATTTCTATAAGGTGTGTCTGTAGAATGAATAATGCAAGAGGAGACTCAAGGGATGTACTTGCCACCCTCTGTCAGCAGCAGCAGCTCCCTAGACACAACATGGAGAAGTTGAAGTATACTTGTTTCTCTCGGAAGAGGGGAAAACTTGTGAAAAGATTCATTTCACCTCCGAAAACAGGGGAATTGGGGTCTGCTATTTTGAGATTTCTTCTGTTTGTATTCCTGTTGGAAGGCTGGATATTACTCTGAGATGGCATGATTTTTAGTTGTTGCTTTTTTTTTTTTTTTCCCCTGGAGGTGTCTGGCATTTGGTTTTCTTACTGGTTGGTCATGAGTGAAGGAGGTGTGTTCATCAGATCAGAATCATGAATGCAAGGTTTGGAGCAAGGAGTTTGATGTTGATCTGAATAATGAGCAGCTGGCTCTGTTTCCAAGCTTTGTGGTAGACCTAGGGCTATTGACCCACTGTCTGCTGGAAACTGGGGTGGGCATGGGCTGTGCTGCAGGTGGGCAGCACAAATGGCTGCTGTAGTTGCTGATCAGATACAGAACTACAGTCAAAGAGGAATGGAAGTTAAAAAAAACCCACAAATTTCTCTGGTACTTACTGTTCTATCAGTGATGCTTCTCTGCTTTAAGTAATCTGTTGTAATCTGAAAACTGGTGGAAGCTTCAGATGCTGGAGTCCTTATATTTAGTGTCCAAACTCTGCACTAAAGCATTCAAGTATGAAGCTGATAAATACATAACAGTGGAAGACGTCCCTGTGAGCAGTTATTTCTCAAAAGCTGCAAGAGACTATATCTGTAAAGGAGACTTCTTATCTCAGTGGAAGTTACCTGCAGAGAGGTCATTCCTCAGTTCAGAAAAAACACATCCCTGTGTTATTTTCTCCAAAACAATTTGGAGATTGGATTAGAGTCTTAGTGTAGTATGGCATATTTAGTCTACGGCTCTTTGGCAAGTTTTTTATCTAATAAAATTATTGTAGTTCAAGGGAAGAGCTTTATAAAACACCAGTACTCATAATGACAAGTCACACTCCTGTGAATTACTATGCCTATTGCTTTGAGCATTATGTGATTTGGCTATTTTAATGATGAGTTAAGTGTAGTTCTTCATGTGTCCCAGGGTTGTAGGATATTTGTCAAGTATACTTGTAGCAGCTGTCAAAATTGTGCTGCAATAACGTGAGAGTTACTGACCTCATGGGTGTCTTCTATGTGCAGTTGTTGAAGAGAAACACTGTTCTGATACCAGAGCTATCTGAGCTATTTATCTCTGAAAAGTAGCTCATGATCCCCCACTGGTTACTACTTCATGGCCAAATCTGATTCTAATTGTTTTGTCGAGGAAGGAACTGTCAGGTTGCTCCATTCATGCCATCAGTTGTGTGGGTTCAGAACAGACATAGATTCTGTGGCTGATCTCTGGCCTGCAACTCTGGTACTGGTTATGGCTGTCAAAGCTGGCACTCTTCAGGAGATACAGGCTAAAATGGCAAAACCTCTTCTCATGGCAGTACTAAAAGGCTGTTATTTCCATGTCCATATTTTGAATATGTTACCTATTGTAGGGCAGGCTGTAAAAGGAAAAACTACATGGGATGTGGTTAGCTTAATCTACACACAGACGAAGCTGTGTCAAATAGCATGTTTTTGATGTTCTACAGTGCTGAGTCTAAATTTATCGTTACAGAGGGAAGTCTTACTGTGCTTGCCATTTGCTTTGCTCCCAGAAACAAATGCTTCTACAAGCTTGCACAGTGAACTTAAACTCAGCACAGCATGTACATGTTTAACAAGGCAGTGTTGTGTGTACTGGGAAAAGTGGTCTTCAAGCTTTGTTTTGAATGGAACTATTTTTTATTTGAGGGGAGACATAGTAGACATAAATATACGGCAATGTACTCTCCAGTTTCAGACAACTGATTGCTGACTAGAGACAGCTGAGACCTGGTCTCTGCAGTGTGCTGCAGCATCTTATTACTAGAAATGAAATTAAGAGGAAGAATTCTCCAATTGTGGTGTCTTGTATACTAATTTTAACTTGCTGTTAAAAATACTTGCCAGGCACAGTGGTCTCTGAGAGCATTGCTATAAGAAAAACAAAGAAATATGTCCTTGTTTTTGTTGTTCTTGCCAAGGGGACTTACATATCCCTAATGTCTTCTCTTGTGGCATGGCTTAACCTATTTTTGTCTGGGTAGTAAGTAATGTGAATTTTTTTTGGCTGGATTTTTTTTTTCCACTGAAACATGTATTTGAAGAGAATGAAGTACTCTATCCATAAGGCAAGTAGTGTTCTTAGCTGAAAGTTTACACTGCAAGTTACCGAATCTAAGCATTCCTTGAAAACAATGGTTTTACCATTTAAGGATTTCATATTTAACTACTTGCAAGAATCTCTTTGGTAGGCATGTTTAGAATTTAATACCACATTTTCCTGAAGTTCTTGCATGTAATGTAAACACTTTGTCATCTATAGTACTAACAAACTATACGATCAAGGAGAATGGAAATGCTGCTGAGGTATCTAAGACTATTAGCAGATAGTAAGAAACTGAAACAGTCATTTGTAGGGACTGTCTCTTATTTTTTTTCTTTTCAGCTTCTTTGTTTAACCTGCTGACTTTCACAGTGTTTACTTAAATTGTAAATCAGTTCATCTTGATGTTAAGAAATTAAATATTAAAGCAGTGGAAATACTTGGATTTGATGGTGTAGTGTTTGCATTTCTAGAAACAAGTGTCTTTCTTCCTAACTGCAGTGGAAAATTCCAGTAAAACTGTTTTTTAAATTGGTGTCTCCAGAGTCGCTGTGTTCAGTGTTGTACAGTGTGTGTCATCATTAAATATTCAAAACTGTAGGCTTTCTGGCTGCTGCTTGACTTGTATTGTGTTCAGTGGTTTTGACATTGCATAACCTCAATGTTTCTCTATTAAACATTCACCTGTTGAAGTACCTGCAGGAAAAATATTTTAGCACAGCTGTTAATTCAGTGCATATTATATTGTGTGAAGAAACTGAATCTAGAACTATCAGCAAGTACTTATGGAATGAACAAATTGACAGGGTACAGGTAGGGAGAATTTGGGAAGTCTCTGATTTAAATCACAAATATCTGGACTTCAGCATCAGTAATGAATAGAAGCTGTGTATCCCAAGTTTCTTTTCTGTGGTAATTAATTTCCTGATTTGTAACATTTTGTTGTCTTTGATTTTCTTTAGTGATGCTGATTTGTAATAATCATAGATTGCTAGTAAGGTTTTGCCAAGAAAAGTCAAGCTTCAATTACGTGTGGTTTCTGAAGTTCTAGTTCTTTCCTGTTTCTTGCTTGGCCAGAACTAATGGTGCTTGGCAAGATGGCTAGAGATAGTGTTCGGATATTGGTAACAAAGTACAGATTTCAACTTGATGCATGTTACTCCTTATACTCTTCTCCTTGTTACTGGTTTAATTTATTTTCTGTGAATTGCATTGAATATAGGCCTTGACTGTTATGTCAAACTCTGTGCTAAATCACAGTATCGACCAGGCTGGAAAAGACCTCAGAGATCAAGTCCAACCTATTGCCTAATACCTGTCACCTCCTGACAATTAAACCATGGCTCCAAGTGCCACATCCAATATTTTTTTGAGCACCTCCAGGGATGGTGACTCCACCACCTCCCTGGGCAACCCATTCCAATGGCCAATTACTCTTTCTGTGGAGAAATTTTCTCCTCACCTCCAGCCTAAACTACCTTTGGCGCAGCTTGAGACTGTGGCGTCATGTTCTATTGGTGGTTGCCTGGGAGAAGAGACCAACCCCCACCTGTCTACAACCTCCTTTCAGATAGTTGTAGAGAACAGTAAAGTCTTCCCTGAGCCTCCTCCAGGCTAAACAACCCCATCTCTCTCAGCCTCTCCTCATAGGGCTTTGCTCAAGGCCTCTCCCCAGCCTCATTGCCCTTCTCTGGACACATTCAAGTATCTCAATGTCCTTCTCAAATTGAGGAGCCCAGAACTGGACACAGTATTTAACGTGTGGCCTAACCAGTGCTGAGTATAGGGGCAGGATATCTTCCCTGCTCTTGCTGGCCATGCTATTTCTGAGATCCCCAAAATCTGTTTTACTGATAAAGACTGAGACAAATTAAATACTAAGTATCCTGTTCTTTTTTGTGTCCCTGGTCAGCAGTTTCCCTGCTGTGGCCATAAGTTGGTTCTCCCTTTTCCCCAGTCTTCATTTTGCAGACAATACATTTATGCTCATCTTTTTTTGCTGCCCTTTGAATCTCTCTCCAGACTCAAATTCAGGTGGGCTTTAGCTTTCCTAATCTCAACCATGCATGATTTGGTACCATTTATATATTACTACTTTCTTATTCTGTAGACATTAATTTTGATTTGGAGTGCAATTACTTTTTCAGCCTAGCAGACCCTCAGACACCTTTGTTTCATTTCCTGCTTTCTAGGATGCCCTTATGGCTTGCAGGCTATTTGTCAGTTACTGGAGATAGTGAACAAGAACATCAACGTGGTCTCCAGACCTATAAAGCTCTTCTAGCAGCTTGCTTTTTAAGAACAGCTACCCTTGTGTATGGTTACCACTGCTGGGCTGTGGTATTCACCAAGGAGATCCATCAGGGCAATGTTTCAATTAGAAGGGAGAATTTCAATTTGCTTCTCAGTGCCACTGAACTCAAGCTACAGGTGGGGCAGACTTTGTGATTTAGTTATTTCTCTAGTCTATCATAGCATCACTGGCCAGGAGGGAAAGAAGTTACAGATATTAGGTCACTTAATTGACTTCAGATTTTTCTTCGATTTTTTTTTTTAAATGTCTTTATTTCTTCATGAAGAGCACAGCTCTCTTATTTCTGCTTACATTGTACTTCCTCAATTTTATCCTGTAATTTGTTGAGTCAGAATGCCTGTGACAGTTAGCAGTGAGCAGCCTGATGTTAAGTCCTATTGCTGCATTAGATTGCTTTGAAAATGGATCTATTTATCAACGTATGTAGGATTACTAGACCAAAGTCTAGATTGTTTAGAGACAAGGAAAGCAATAGCACCATCAAATATAGCTCAGGGATTTTGATAGGATTTCAGTTTCTTCTTTCCATACAGACCTCTTTTATCCTGTTTGAAAGGAGTTTGTAAATCTTACATTCTGCTGTCACTGTTCTGAGAGCTTACAAGCATGCGTGCTTAGAACACAATAACAGGTATTTATAAGTCCAGAGCTAACAAAGTCCACAATGCCTTCAATGCTTTTCTTAATCTTCAGCAAACCATGAAGTGGTGTGGGGTTTTTTTGGTTGGTTGGGTTCTTCTGAGTGTCACAGAAGTGAAATGTTTAACCAGCAGTTGCATTGTTAAATACAAAGATGTAACTTTCTTCTTCCTTAGGTGATGGTCACTCCCAGGAATTCTGACTTCTTTCCAAGAGTTGACCAGATGCATATAGAAAGAAAGATTAGTATGACATATTAAACAGGAATGGATAGAATAGCTTTCAATGTATCTCAGTTCCAGTAAGAATTAAAAATTATTGAAACTGGGCATGTTAAATTGAGTTGCCAGTGATGCATGCAGCTATGCTTCTTTCTTCATCTGGTTTATCTATAAGTAGTGCCTGTCCTCTTCTCCTTCCAGTGATGTCAGACTTTACATTAGTAAAAGTTTATTGTGTTCAGCTACAAAATAGGCTTTGTTGCTGTGCTCTCCTACCATGTAGACTAAAATTTGGGATGGTAGAAGGATTTCTTTTGAAAACAAACATTAACTTAGCAGTTCAGAACAGCTTGGGTTTTATAAAGTAGGGTTTTATTGTGTCTCGACTTGCCCCCCAGGCGGTCTGTCTCATTTCTCTGGGTCTTGGGTCTCATCAAGGTCATCCTGGCTTTCTGTCTCTGGTGCAGCTTACCTTTCAGACCATCTACCTGAGAATGGATGTGCATAGTTTTGCTTGTAGAAAAGTAAGAAAATCACTTGATCTAGAAACTGCTCTTTCAAATATGAGTGTGTACAGCATGAGGGTTTGTTATATAGAATGAAAAAAAAAAAACAGTTTCAAACACCAAAACACTGAGCTTTGGCTGCTCAGATTTACCGTTTCATAGTTTCAGTCAGGGTTGGAAGGGACCACAAGGATCATCTAGTTCCAACCCCCCTGCCATGGGCAGGGACACCCCACACTACATCAGGCTGGCCAGAGCCTCATCCAGCCTGGTCTTAAACACCCCCAGGGACGGGGCCTCGACCACCTCCCTGGACAACCCATTCCAGGGTCTCACCACTCTCATGGTGAAGAACCTCCTCCTCACATCTAGCCTGAATCTCCCCACCTCCAGCTTCATTCCATTCCCCCTAGTCCTATCACTACCTGACATCCTGAGAAGTCCTTCCCCAACCTTCCTGTAGGCCTCCTTCAGATACTGGAAGGCCACAATTAGGTCACCTCAGAGCCTTCTCTTCTGCAGACTGAACAGCCCCAACTCCTTCAGTCTGTCCTCATAGGAGAGGTGCTCCAGCCCTCTGATCATCCTTGTGGCCCTTCTCTGGACACGTTCCAGCACCTCCACATCCCTCTTGTAATAGGGGCTCCAGAACTGGACACAATACTCCAGGTGGGGTCTCACCAGGGCTGAGTAGAGGGGGAGGATCACCTCCCTCGACCTGCTAGCCACACTTCTCCTGATGCAGCCCAGGATCTGATTGGCCTTGCGGGCTGCAAGTGCACATTGAGAGCTCATGTTGAGCTTTTTGTCCACCAGCACCCCCAAGTCTCTCTCCTCAGGGCTACTTTCAAGGAAAGTTACCAACTTATCTTACAAAACTTCCACACAGAACTGGCAAAAATCATTCAGTTGATCCAGCTGTGTCAGACTCTACCATGCAGCTAGTCGCTGAAGTCTGATTCCTCTTCTACTTGGAAGGCTCTGCTTTCTATTCATCTGTATAGTTCCACTGGTATTCATTGTTCTGGATATTGCACATCCCTAAACAAAGGGCACAGTTAAACAAGAACAGCAACATGATACAATAGTAAGATCTCTCTTCCTTTGAAAGTTAATGTTACTAATGAGATTAGACTTGAGTGTGGCATCTACTCTGGCAAGTTTTGAGAACTGGGAATTACATATTTGCCTTTATTGAAGGACCTTTTAAATTTCTCATTTACTGTGTGAAAGACTCTTGAGAATTAAGTGTTCTGTCACAAATAGTGCACAACTGCTGTTCATACAGCATTTAATAGTACAAAAAAATGAGAGGGGTATGTAGAGGAAAAAGGACAAAGTAATCTTTAGTGGAGTAAGTAGTCTCCAGTAAAGAATAAATGTTCTTCAATGTGACTTTACTGGAGTTGAAACAAACTGTATGGAAACTGGGAAGTTCTGTCATTATCTGTAGAACTGGACACAGCTTTTCCATTATGATTAAATTGGCACATCCTCACAAAAGAGGAAAGGCTGAACTTACTTCCACATGCCTGTGTGGGAGATCAGGAGACATGACTTTGAATATAAGTCTTTAGCTCTTATGTGGCCCTCATTAAAAGAGCAAGTCATCATGGCTCACAGAGCTCCTTTTTACTTTCACATTTTGTACAATTGAAATTTCAAAGTATTTTTTCTTGTCCTGTTCCATGTGTATGGATGTTCTGTTCCAAGCTTTCCTTTTGTAAGGATAAACCAGTTGTACAGACTTCAGTGAGAAGTAGCGAACTCTTTAATACACTGGTTTTGTGTACCGTGTGCCTAGAGGTTGAGGAATCTAATTTTATAATCTCAACAAAATATTTCTGGCAGACACTTTGAGACAAGGAATAAAAGCATCTGTCCAAAAGGACCCAAGGAGATCATTGTTCTGTGGAATTTGATTATAAAACCTCTGTTGCAGAAGTTGGCAAGTTGTAGTCCTCTTTCTGCCTAGTCTTAGGCCTGTGAACATGATGTAGCTGTTTTTTCTTGACATCGTGAACAATTGTGTGTCATTTGTTAGGAAGCTCAATGTATGGGCAATGAGCACAGCACTTGAAAAACACAGGAAAACCTCTGTGTTTGGACTCTTTCTGTGGTTTTGACCTGGATATCAAACCTGGAGTCTTTATTCTTTGTGTGTTTTAATGTTTGGGGTTTTTTTTTTCACTAGTAATTAAAAGGAAGGCATCCTTGTGTCCTCTTAAACTTGTCACCTTATAGTAAGCTGGGAAAGTTTTTCCTCCATCAAGGCTTGCTGGAGTGTGGACTTAAGTTTTCTCCTTTATTTGAAAGTACTCCTTAAATTATAGTCATTCGTGTAGTCAGCTGCTTCTGAGTGGTTGCTGTTGTATTTCTTCAGTGTTTTCACAGAAGCCAGCACCGAAAAAAGCCCCAGTTAACTAACTTTGCAAGTAGTCAGTAGTCTGTCTACCCTTATAACCATATGACACTGCCCCATTTCAGTTGCTTGTGAAGTGCTTGATTTCTGCATCTTTTTACTTTATTTTTCCTAAGGTTTCCTATGCGCGACCAAGTTCCGCTTCTATCAGAGATGCAAATTTGTATGTTAGTGGACTTCCAAAAACCATGACCCAGAAAGAACTGGAGCAGCTCTTTTCCCAGTATGGACGCATTATCACTTCTCGTATTCTGGTTGACCAAGTCACTGGTAAGTCTTGCACTTTCTCTCACTCTTGAACTGGCAGTTAAAGAAATATTTCGCCTTTGAGTATAATAGTCTTGTTTCTGGAATATATGAAAAGTGTATGTAGGCCAGAAAATGCAATCTTCTGCTGGAATTGTTCATAAATATGCATGGACAAAAATAGATTGTGCAGTGTACTGAGCCAGCTTGAGTCATTTCCACCCTGAAGGTGCACGTTTGAAGCCTGTTTCATGGCTTGTAATAAATTTACAGCTGCTGTAATCTTCCTTTCCAAGCTGCTGCGTAGAAATAGTCCCTATGTGCCTTATGAAATGCTATTAAACACTTTTTATAAAAATAAATTTTTATGCAGAAATGCACGGCTGGTTCTCTGAGGCTAGGATTACAAAAGGCCCAGACTGGTAATTGCTCTTAAGACTGTTTTCAAGGTTGCC
Source organism: Melanerpes aurifrons (assembly GCA_011125475.1). Classification (NCBI taxonomy): domain Eukaryota; kingdom Metazoa; phylum Chordata; class Aves; order Piciformes; family Picidae; genus Melanerpes; species Melanerpes aurifrons. Next base: position 4,270,348 of record WWNC01000048.1, on the reverse strand, counting down.
TCATTAACTTTGGGCACACTAAGAACATGAACTTTTGAGTTCCTTGGGAGCAGATCAGTTCTGTGTTTAGCAGTGCCTTAAACAGCTAAGCTTTTGCAGGTTAGTCGTTGTTACAGTGTGTGTCTTAACCAGTGACTGGCTGTCAATGACACTCTATGATTACTCTTCAGATTTGGACAGTAATGCATGTTTTTTTGCTGGCTCAATGGCTGATCTTGAGGAGCTTTGTGATTTGCTGCCTTACCTGCTTCCACTAGGCCTATTCCAAAAAGAAGCAATTAAATGGCATGCCAGTTAACATTACAAAAGTATTAAGAGTGCAAAGCAAAACACAAAGGAACAGGGCTCTCCAAATACTAATTTTTCAATAGAAGTAGAGGTGTGAGGTGGAGGAATTAACTTACTATAATTACTCCCTGAATAATAAGCAGGCTTGATTTTTTGTCTGTTGTACCTTTTCAAAGTCACATGTCATCTTGGGTGACAGACAGCTTTCAGAAGCAGGAGGTCAGAGTTTTTCAAATACTCTTACTTCTGGAGGATTGTGCATGCCAGTGTTTTGACACTGATCTGAACTGTCAGAGGACCCCATATGTACTTCTTTGCAATTCCATTATGTTAACACAAATCTTATTGACACACAATACTTGGGGAGTGTTTTAATAGTGAAAGTTGATGAGAGCATAGAGAAGGCAGGGAAAGGAAAACTAAAGACTAAATAGGGGCTTGTAGAAGCAGCAGATTTGCAAGTCCTATTTCCAGTCTTTGTGCAATGAATAGTTATTTACAGTGTGTTCCTGTATATTCATGTATAGAAATGGTGAGATTTGACAAATGAACCAAATAAGTAAATGTAATTAAACTTCTAAATATGTACTGTAATTCCAGGTACTCAAACATTATGTATGTGCACAATAGTTCTCTGGCTAGACTGTTCATATTTAAGCTTCTTCCCTCCTCCCTAGTAATCTGGAAGAGGGGGACTCAAATTGATATGAATAGTAAGGTTGTGACATGAACTGGCAAATGAAAAATGCAAAGTTGAAGCTGTGACATTTGCCTCTCTAAAGCTTGCTTATGCCTCCTTGTTGTCACTTTGATGGTTTAAATCATTGTTTGTGAACAGAATGCATTTCTTGTCCTTAATGTCTTTCTTGGGGACAGGCATCTAACTTGTCTGTTTATTCATGAACCAAAATTTAAGGGACCCCTAAGTGGATTTATATTATGTAGCATGCAGCCAACTAGAGCTGGTTGTAGTTGCTTTAGTATTAGTTGGTTCAGGTGTCGATACCTCTGTTTATATTTAAGCCACAGAGCTGATTTTTGAGGTGCAGTGTTCCTAAGACCCTCCACAAACCCTTGCTGCTAATGATGTGATCTTTGAATTTTCTATACCAAGAAAGACTCTTATGGCCCAAGAAAAAATTCCTTCAAAAATGACACCTGCAAAATTGTGATGGAATGCTGAAACTTGGTCTCTTACTTTAAAAATACTTTGTTTCAGAATTGCCCTTTGGCTTACAATGTTTGTGATCTTCACTGTTTTCCCTCAACTTTCCAAGTTTTCTACACAATGTCTTGATGTCTGTTAAATTGAATAAAAATGAAATATTCACCATAGAAAACTTAGAACACTGGTCATTAACATATCAATTGGCTTTGAAAATCAAATGTTAACATCTACTATTCCAGAGTATTTGAATTAATTAGTATATGCTTCCTTCACCCTGTGCAGGAGTATCAAGAGGCGTGGGGTTTATCCGATTTGACAAACGAATTGAAGCAGAAGAAGCTATCAAGGGCTTGAATGGCCAGAAACCTCCAAGTGCCACAGAGCCCATCACTGTAAAGTTTGCTAATAATCCAAGCCAAAAAACGAATCAGGCCATCCTTTCCCAGCTGTACCATTCTCCAAACAGAAGATATCCAACACCTTTAGCCCAGCAGGCTCAACGTTTTAGGTAAGTCACCTACATAGTTTTCTACAACTACGCTGGAAGACATGTTCCTCTGGGCCTGTCTGTTTCCCTCCCTTCTTGCCCTTCCTGCTTGTCAGATATCTCTGTGAAGGAAACACATGAAAATGCTGAATTTCAGCTATGCTCCTACAATACAGATAAAAGCAAAAGTGCATTCTATCCCACTGATACTATTTCAGTATCTAATAAGCATACTTAATAAGTTAAACTGAGATGAGATCTTTTTCTTTTATCCTGTCAGTGAAAAAAAAATTAAAAAAATCCCTTTCTAAAGGTTATTTTCAATTTCCTACATTATTGTTGATAAATGTAGAAACTGATTTGGTTAACATTGACCTAGGCAGTTCAAATTGCTTCTTAGCCATATGGCTTACCACAGCCGGCTTTCTCTTCCCCATCCTCTGTATTTACCCTTCGTTCTGGTTTTCATTTTTTTTCCTAGTCAGTTGTCTAAATCCTGAATGTTACACTTTGTCTTCTCTTATTACAAACTTCAGTGATGAAGATTATTCAAATATTTTCTGCACGTGTGTTTTGCAGATAAATGGTCCCTATGATATTTAGTGTATTGAAAAGGACAGATGGTGAGAACAAAGTGAAACAAATATTGCATTGTCTACATTCATCAGTACCTCAGATCTTTTTTTTCCTGTGATTGAGATTTTCTTCCCACCCTCTGCCCCTAGGCTATGTGACTGGAATGTGTTAAAACCAATAATAAACAGTTCCTGTTTTGTTTTTGCAAGAAATAAAATCAGCTGGCAGTATGCTTCAGAAAAAATATGCCAAACTTCAGAAGCTCTGTAAATGGCTAGCCTCAATTTTAGGCTGAATATTGAAGAGTTCGTGCACTGCACTTCTGGCACAACTTTTGAATTGTTCTTTATGTCAGACTTTCAGCCTTCATTGTTGTGGGTGTGAAGGTCAGCACTAGAGTAGGCTTTCTGCCCTGGGGGAAGGAATAACTAGTTTTATTAATTTGGTGGGCCTTCTTGCCATTTCTTAGGATGAGTAGAAGAACCCAATTGAGGTGTGGTGAATATCGAATAAAAGCAGGCTTGCTGTTGTTTCATGGGTAGAGCACAGAGGCAGAATTGCAGGATGGACCCCAAGTGTGTGAGTGAGTTGTTGCACAGCCTTGCTGTTAGAGTATTGTAAAAATTCTTGAACTTCTAGAATTACTTTCTTTGAGTGGGACCTAAAATTCCTTTGCAGTTAAATAATTTGACACTGTACCCCACAGCAAACTGCTGGCTCAGCTGTCAGCACGTGGCTTGGACCGCAACACTGTGCTGGGTTAGGAACTGGCTGGAGGGCCAAGCCCAGAGAGTGGTGGTGAATGGTGCCACATCCAGCTGGTGGCCAGTCACCAGTGGCATCCCCCAGGGATCAGTGCTGGGCCCCATCCTCTTTAATATCTTCATTGATGATCTGGATAAGGGGATTGAGTCAGTCATCAGCAAATTTGCAGATGACACCAAGTTAGGGGCAGATGTTAGTCAGTTAGAGGGTATAAGTGCTCTGCAGAGGGACCTCGACTGACTGGACAGATGGGCAGAGTCCAGTGGGATGGCATTCAACAAGTCGAAGTGCCAGGTGCTGCACTTTGGCCATGGCAACCCCATGCAGAGCTACAGGCTGGGGTGGGAGTGGCTGGAGAGCTGCCAAACAGAAAGGGACCTGGGGGTGCTTATTGACACCTGCCTAAACATGAGCCAGCAGAGTGCCCAGGTGGCCAAGAAGGCCAACGGAATCCTGATCTGCATTAGGAATAGTGTGGCCAGCAGGAGCAGGGAGGTCATTGTGCCCCTGTACTCTGCTTTGGTTAGGCCACACCTTGAGTACTGTGTCCAGTTCTGGGCCCCTCAGTTTAAGAAGGACATCAAGACACTTGAATGTGTCCAGGGAAGGGCAGCAAGGCTAGTGAGAGGCCCTGAGCACAAGCCCTATGAGGAGAGGCTGAGGGAGCTGGGATTGTTTAGCCTGGAGAAGAGGAGGCTCAGGGGTGACCTCATTGCCCTCTACAACTATCTGAAAGGTGATTGTAGCCAGGAAGGGGTTGGTCTCTTCTCCCAGGCAACCAGCACCAGAACAAGAGGACACAGTCTCAAGCTGCACCAGGGGAGATTTAGACTTGAGGTGAGGAGAAAGTTCTTCACCAAGAGAGTCATTGGTCATTGGAATGTGCTGCCCAGGGAGGTGGTGGAGTCACTATCCCTGGAGGCGTTCAGGAGGGGATTGGACGTGGCACTTGGTGCCATGGTCTAGTCATGAGGTCTGTGGTGACAGGTTGGACTTGATGATCTTTGAGATCTCTTCCAACCTTAGTTATACTGTGATACTGTAGTTTCATTAGGCTACCCCTGTTGTGCAACATTAGGCTTTGAATCTTAACAATTTTGATTATATTATATTGCTTGACTGTGTAAAAAAGAAAGGTACTTTTCATGAATGCCTATCTAAATTTCACTGGAAAGGAATTTTGTTTGTTTGGTTGTTGTTTTTCTCCCCTAAGATCCTAAGTGTTAGGTGATGGCTGAAACAACCATAAGAGGCTGTGAATTTATCCCATGTGAGAGTATAGTGGTGGCAGAAAACTTAGCAGGTACAAAGCCCGTAGCGTAAAGGAGAGAGAACAAAATCATTCTCACTTTTATAGATGTGAAAGGAATAACAAGGCTGATTGGACTGGTCAAAGTAAACTAGGGTCAGACTGTTTTCTTTAGAATTCTTTTGGGGGAAGGCCTTCAGGCTTCTGTTTCTTACCTTAAAAAAGGTAGCCTTGCCAAATTCTCTATTTTTAAAACTGCAAAGGAAAATAATGTTTTTCTGTTTTGTTTTGGTTTGTGTTTTTGTTTGTTTGGTTTTTTGAGAACTCTCAGTCAAGCTCTGTTGCTGACTATATAGTTCACATTGCACCTTATGCTTCATATCTTTCATGTGCAAGAAATCTTAGCTGTTGACATCTCAGACAGCATTATGTGATGCAGTTGCCCTGTCGCTATTAATGGTTGGCAGTGGTGGACTAAAACTAGCCAGCATAAATTTTAGTAGTGAAGAGCAACAGAATCATTCTTACCCTTCTGGAGTGTTTTTCTTATTGGAGCAGCATATATGTATTTTTTTCTCAGTTTCTCTAGGATGTATACCTTAAAACCTGATAAATTGTCCAGAATATTTTATATTGTCCAGGTGACAGATGTAAAGTGTTATGATATCATGTAAAGTGTTATGATATCCTTACTGCATGAAACCTTCAGCAAGCAGACTGTTCTATATTAGGGGCATGTGGGTGGTGGTGTTTCTGGAACTTCTCACCACCTTCTCAGCCCTCAAGTGTTAATGACATCTGACATCCACACTAAGTCTACTGATAGTAGTCAGACATTTTTATATCTTTTCTTTTAAATTTTCTCTTCTCCTGTTCTTTTAAGGGTTCAGTGACTTGTGCATCCTGCAAACCTTTCTCACTGCAGGATCATAGTGCTCTTTGTTTAGAGACCCCATGCAGTGCTGCAGGCTGGGGTCACCCCATGCAGTGCTGCAGGCGGGGGTCAGAGTGGCTGGAGAGTGGCCAGGCAGAGAGGGACCTAGGAGTGTTGTTCAATGGTAGGCTGAACATGAGGCTGCAGTGTGCCCAGTCAGCCAAGAGGGCCAATGGCATCCTGGCCTGCATCAGGAACAGTATGGCCAGCAGGAGCAGGGAGGTGATTCTGCCCTTGTACACTGCACTGCTTAGGCCACACCTCGAGTACTGTGTCCAGTTCTGGGCCCCTCAGTTTAGGAAGGATGTTGACTTGCTGGAACGAGTCCAGAGAAGGGCAACAAAGTTGGTGAGGGGCTTGGAACACAAGTCCTATGAGGAGAGACTTGAGGGAGCTGGGGTTGCTTTGTCTGGAGAAGAGGAGACTCAGAGGTGACCTTATTGCTGTCTACAACTACCTGAAGGGAGGTTGTAGACAGCTAGGGGCTGGCCTCTTCTCCCAGGCAACCAGCACCAGAACAAGAGGACACAGTCTCAGGCTGTGCCAGGGGAGGTTTAGACTGGAGGTTAGGAGGAAGTTCTACAGAGAGAGAGTGATTGCCCATTGGACAGGGCTGCCCGAAAAGGTGGTGGAGTCACCATCACTGGAGGTGTTCAGGAGGAGACTTGATAGGATACTTGGTTGCATGGTTTAGTTGATTAGGTTGTGTTGGATGATAGGTTGGACACGATGATCTTGAAGGTCTCTTCCAACCTGGTCTGGTCTGGTCTATGCGATTCTATTCTATGCGATTCTATTCTATGCGATTCTATTCTATGCGATTCTATTCTATGCGATTCTATTCTATGCGATTCTATTCTATGCGATTCTATTCTATGCGATTCTATTCTATGCGATTCTATTCTATGCGATTCTATTCTATGCGATTCTATTCTCTATATTCTTCTATTTTGTGCACAAGCGTAGTTGGACTACTGCAGCACTTGCATTTGGGTTCTGTGTACCAGCAGCAGTTCTTAAATCCTATAGCTCATTACTGGAGAGAAATCATAGTGCAATAGAGATCCATGGGGTAACTGTAAACTAAAAACTAAATCAAGTCTATCTTTTCTGCCTAAGCTTTTATATTGTGGAGTCCTGAAGAGAACCTTTAACAAGATTTCCTCTTTACATGTCTGAGCCTTGCCAGGAGAGAACAAGAGCTGCTTTAGGAAAAAAAAAAATTTAAAGGAGCACTTTGAGTGACTTCAGGAATAAGATTAGTAGGGTTGGTAGCCACTGTATATTGTGGATGATAGCCAAGTTGTTCCAAGGATTTAGAGCTGTGGTTGTGGTCTGCAGTTCAGCAGCTTGGGGGAAGATGAGGAGAGAACTACATGGAGAGAGCTAGTATGTGTATATATTCTAAAAATACCGTTCCAAAAAGAGTACAGAAATTAAAACTCTTCTTTGCAGTTTGTGTCCTAACACTTGTTTCTGCCGCAAAACTCCACATCTGCCTGCATGTTTGTCAGCTATGTGCCAGAAGCTCTGGTAGAAAATACACCCAAAACAAATTAGTAATGTAGAAACCTTCACTGTGGTGGTCACTAACCATAACGATCTGCTAACAGTATTTGACTTAGGCTTAACTTGTGGTAGTGGTGCACTTTCTGAACTGTTCATGGGTTGTGGACACTCTGCAGTAACACCTACTCTGTATGCACTAACTGTCCAGTGTAATAAAGTGCCACAGCTCATTCAGTAGTGATACTTTCAACTTGTCATGAAGATATATACAATACAAGGAACATGACATTACTATGCCAAGCTTCCTTAAAATTATGGGGTGTAAAAGTCTGAAGACTGAACACTCTGCTAAATGTTTTGCAGGTTGGACAATCTGCTCAACATGGCTTATGGAGTAAAGAGGTAAAAAAGGACTATCAGGCTTCTCATAACAACCAAATTATGTATTTTGCATAGTCTTTTCAGTAAGACTTCAGTTGGACTTTTGCATGTTGAGACACCTGTTGGAATTGTTCATTCAAGTGTTTTTTGCATGAAACAACATATGTAGCAGTTCCATTAAATGCCTTCAGATGACTTACTAATCCCCACTAGCATGGTTTTCCGGCATGCTTTTCCTTTTGGTTTGTGTTTTTTTTTTTGATGTTGCTTCATTTCAGATGGTCTTCGTGCTGTTGCCCTACCTTTGTGCAGTATTGTACAGAGTATTTGTGCAGTTGGGGAAAATTACTTGAAATTCTACCTTGTTAGTCCGGTTAACATATTCATGCTGTGAAAAGCTCTGTATAATTTTCCTTTTGGTTTTTAAATTTCTTTGGGTTGTTCTGTGGTCAGCTAACTTATGATTGTTTTGTTCTCCCCCCCCCTTCCATAGTAGGTTTCCTCCAATGACCATTGATGGAATGACCAGCTTGGCCGGAATTAATATCCCTGGACATGCAGGAACTGGCTGGTGCATTTTTGTGTACAACTTGGCCCCTGACGCTGATGAGAGCATCCTCTGGCAAATGTTTGGACCGTTCGGAGCAGTAACCAATGTGAAGGTCATCCGTGATTTCAACACCAACAAGTGCAAAGGTTTTGGATTTGTGACTATGACAAACTATGATGAGGCAGCTATGGCAATAGCCAGCCTGAATGGATACCGCCTTGGGGACAGAGTATTGCAGGTCTCTTTCAAAACAAACAAAACGCACAAAGCCTAACAAGTTCTTCTCAGTGCATTAATACGTGAAAACTATACAACAAAGGCAATTTACGAGAAGCTTTATGCGTTAGTAAATGCCTTTGTTGTGTGTCAGCGTGGAAATGGGGATAAAATGACTACTTAGCATCCTAAGAATATGTGAGATTTTGTATTGCTAATATTTGAATTAAAACTTCTTAAATATCTTTTGTGTTTGAATATTGACAAGAGGTACAGGGTTTTTACCTGTCACAATGCATATTCTATTGCCTTCTTTGAAGAAGGTGGACCTTTTAAAACGTTTCAGCTAAAGGAAGAAGTTTTTTCTTTGTACATGACTGCCTTGAAGCTATGAGGAAATGTTGAGGCTTTGTGGTTTAAGTTGGTTTTTAGTTACTTCTTCATTTGCCTTGTGTTCTAACTTTTACGTTCTAATGCATTGCTGTTTCGTTGTTCAAGAGAAGTATTGAAGTTTACACTTTATTTATAAAGTTATAAGCAGTATTTATTTTATCATTATCATTTGAGTTGGGGCATGGGAACACATTGTAAAAGCTTATTGTAAGAATACTGGAGAACTTTTCATAAAGCAGTACCTTGCCAAAGAGATAAGAGCCTCTTTGATGTGGGTTTAAAAAAAAAAAAAAAAAAAAGGAAAAAAAAAACACATCTATTTTTATAAAAAAAATAAAATAAAAAAATTTGGAGAAACTTTTTACTGGTCCTGGAACAAATATTTTGACTTGAATACTTTGAGAAATCTCTTCATATGACACCTAGTGAGCTTTTAAAACTTACCAGGAAATTTGCAGCTGTCGGGGGAAATTTAGAAAGATTTATGATGTAGAAACACTTTTGAGACCTTTGTATTAAGAAGTAGAGTCAATGGGATGCACTGTTGGTTTCATTTTTGTAATCATCAGTGGAGTCTTTGATCATCCTGGTTATTAAGTAATAGGTGGCTCACATTAATTTGTGATTTTGGAACAAATGAAAATCTTTGGGAAAAAAAAAAAAAGAGACTTTAAGAGCAAGCAGGAAACAAAATACTGAGAGATGGGGGAAAAAAAAAAATCTGTTCTTCCTAAAGAATTCCCTTCAGAATAGAGCTCATGGTGGCTTTGTGATGTACTTGCTATTGTTTGAAGAATTGTTTTGTCTTAGAAGACATTGAGCATGGTTTGCAGTGTAGCAAATCAGAAGTGGCCTGAGTTGGGTATATTTGGAGGAGGTATTTTGAAGGTTATGTTCAAGGCTAACACCTGAGCTTTGTGTAATGTAAATAAGACCTTGAGTTATGAATTTTTCAGCTGACTTCTATTTTAGTTTATTTTTTAAGTTACATGCCAAGTGATGTTCAACTTTGAATGTTTTTGTATGGTTTTTTTCTTTGTAAATGGCATTAACATTGTTACTTGAGGTCTGCTTACTCATTTTCGTTGTCCTGAGGACTTGAATTTACAGTGCATCAGATCTGTTGCTATTTTTGTCTGTAGATAGTCTAGCTTCAGCTGTTTATGGTGATGCTACATTTTTGTTTATAAATATGTTTGTGGTAAAAAAAGCAAGTATAATCATAGATTTTGAACAAATTTCCTTACATTTTTCATAAGAAAACCATAAATACCTGTATGCTATTGAAATTTAACTTTGTATGATGCTTAAATCACTATTTGGGGAAATAGAAAAAAAGTCTTTACCGTGTATCGAATAAATTTAAGAAAAAAAAAAATACAGAATATTTTCTGATTAGCATCTAGCTTATAATTAAATTTTTAAAAAAAAAAAAGAGCTGAGGGTTTGATGCCTTCACCAGGATGCACTGACAACTATGTAGTTACGTCCTGCTTTTTGTATTAACTGAGATGCTCATATGCTTCCCCTTAGAAAAGGCAATGTTCTATGCATAACATAGTTGTACACTATCTTTGCAATTGCTTTTGTTTCTTATTCTTTTAAATTGTAGTTATAAATCTTTCAGTATAGTACAGTACATATACTGTGAAGCGCGTGCTAAAGTGAATAAGCGAGTTTTCATGCTGACCCACTCAATGCTATTCAAAAATCAATTGGCTTCCTGAGCACTTCCTCATTCTTAGGTGCATTTTAGATTGTTAAAGCTGATCCTCTGCATTAAAAATTGTATATACTATAGAAATCACAAACTTTCCAATGTGGGGAAAACAGTAGCTACATGCTTCTTTCCTATACTACTGTAGCAACTAACGGCATTGATGAGAAGGCATGTAAATTTGGCTTCACTTTACAGTGTTTATCAGAGCACTTAGTTAAATATAAGGCTGGTATTTATTTGAAGTTGTATAGTATGACTTAATTCACATCTGTTGGAATAGAAAATATATTCTGTTGAGTATTTAAGAGGTTGTACATGTTTTCTTTTGTGTTTGGATCCTTTGTACTTTTTCATGTTCAGTACATCAATAAACAAAGTTGAAGGGAAAACGGTGTCCTGAGCAGGTCTTTTATGATACTATCCTCTGCTTCTAATGGATAAGCAATCTGAGTGAAAGGTTTCTCCAAAGCTCTTGGGCTCCTTTAATTTATCTTAAGGATCCTAGTTACCAACAAAGGAGGCAAGATGGTGGAGCTGCATACTAGTTCTGTTACTGGTATGTTAGAATCAGTGTTGAATCTCTTCAGTTCATATGAACCACTCAGTACTTTGGCTGATACAATAAATGAAGGTCGGTAAACGTATTCAGTAAAAATTAATTTGCTCTCTCTAGCGGACTGCTATTTAGTGTAGGTACATTAAGGCCCTAGTGTCTTGAAGATAGTAGGTACATTAAGGCCCTAGTGTCTTGAAGAGAAATGCAGAGGAGTGGGAAGGATTTACTTCCATTGCAGTGTCCATTTGCTGTTTAATTGCTGCATTATTTTCTGGTTTCCATTACTTGAGTGGGTATTCGTTTAACATGAGTTTGCTGTTCTTTTCCCTTTCCCAGCTCTTGAAGAAATTCTTTAAAATTCAATCTGCTGTCTCGTGCTTTTTTAAAAGTACATATACTCCTAAATTAATTTGCTTTGCTGAGTTGAATGAGAGTGAATTTCTATCCATTAGAATGTAGTTCCAGAAGTAGTTTATGCCATATAGCTTTTATTTTTAACTCTTTTCTTTCATCTTCTCTTTTTTTTATCTCTTCACTGTGACGTTTTTCATTCAAAACCTTGTGGCATGTGCTGTGATGTGAAGTATTCCTCGTCAGTAGAGTCTGGAGTTGGATTTACTTGGATAATGGGGTCCTTAGTCTGTAGATAGGAGTCCCTCAAGGTGTCAGTCATAGCTAGTGTTAACAAGCTGACTCAATATTTATTTAGAGGGGAAAAAAAAAGGTGTGTATTGATGGCTTTTTACAGAGTTATACTCTTTTGTGGCTGGAGTAATGAAAGGATGGAAGAGACAGTGCTTAGCAGCAAATGAGGAGCTGTATTTGGAGTTCACATCCCAGTAGGGACATGCATGTGTTCAACTTGGCACTCTCTTGTGGAAGGATGGTCTTAGCTCTCAAGTGACCCCAGTTTGAATACAGTGTAACGACCCATGATTGAATTACCATATGGAAATGAAGACAAAATGTGTTTATGTAAATTGCTTTTGGTTTAGAATCAAAAACTGCTTATATTTATTTTGAGGGGTAGCTGCAGAAAAGGAGGCACTGAAGAGGTAACACAAAAAAAACTATTATTGATTATAATTGCAGCTGCCCAGAGCAAAGTTCAGTGCTGAAATATTGATTAGCTGAGCACCTCTGGGTAGCTCACGAGTAGAAGAACATGATGCAGATTCATACAGAGGTAGTACTTTTCTTCCTTTATTGTAAAATTTTAGTGTGGTAAGAAAATGTGAAATTGCTTCATGGAGTGTGGTGGAGAAAGGATAGCTCCTTCTGTATTAGAGGAAGGTTCCAGGAATGTCCACAGACATCTATGTGGAACTATCAGTGACAGATAATCTGGAAGCATGACCCTGGCAGAGGGCAAGTTGTAATTGGAGTATGAGTGTTAGCTAGGGGACTTGTGGAAGGGCTTCACTACTGCAGAAATATACTATGCTCTCTTCTGCTAAAACTTACACAATTAAATGAACAGTGACAGGCGAATTTCCCACCTGTCTGTTTCCCTCTGTATTGTCACTTCAGACGCTGCATGAAAGTGACTAAATACATAGGAATGGTGACTTAAGTTAAATCTTGGAAAGCAACAACTAGTTAAGACTCACCATCAGAAAATCTGTAGGGTTTTTTGACTATCAGAGAATACCTGAGGGTTTTTTTCACTGTAACAGTTTTAGAAATGAACACAAGTTGAGAGATACTCCATCGCAGGTCAAGTAACTGCTTGTGATTGTGCTGTTTCAATCTGTCAGCCCTTGGTCCAGCTGTCCTTGCGCTGCCTTTAACATTGGGTTTCATCTGCTCATTTGTGACATTCAGACTTCAGCATTTCAGTGTGTGCACCTGAAAACCAGGAATGCACCTGTTTTTACACAGAATTTTTCCTGGTTGCGCCTCACTGTTGAGACACCTATCCACAAACCTGCTGCTGTGATGACTGATGTTTTGGGCTGGCAGATGTGCTAGCATATCAGAGGTCACCTGGGCCAAGCAGCTTAAAACAAAGCTGAGTTATAGAGTGGATCTTATGGGTGGGAGAAGGTAGAACAGGTACTTTACACCAGCAACAGTCTTCCCACTTCATCATAAAGGTCAATTTTAATTGCAAAGCTTGACTTGCTGCTCACACCTTACCTATGACAAAACTTGAAGCAGTGTGAACTTCTAGGTACCTCGAAATCAAGATGAGAGGGGTTACCTGACTTTATGCTATCAAGCAATTACTTTTTCTTCTAATTAACCCATCTTCTGTTGAGGCATAAATGGGAAAACCGTTTCTTCAATATGCTTTGTAAGGCCACTAAAAAGCAAGTATAGTTGTAGAATGTTAATAAAACATTTGATTTCTGATTTTATGTATCATATCATGATTTTTATACTTAACTGAGTTTAAGTCCACATGATGCTGTAATACAGTAGGGAGGGTTGCTGCAGGTGCTGGTAGGGTACTGATACTGCATACTTTACAAAAATGCAAGAGCTGCATTTTAGTTTCTGTTGTGTTGAGTGCAAGGATCTTCTTAGTTTCAAGTGTTTGCATGAACGTTCTGCTGATAAAAGCTTCAGCAGGTCACCCAGTTGCTGACACCACAGGACCATTTGCCAACGCTTATGAAAGACAATATTCTCTAATAAAAAATTAAATAGCCCTGAAAGCTAGTTTTCCCCTTCTTGGTGTCTCCCTGTCTCAAAAGTTTGACATTAACTTCTGGAAGTACAAGGTGTTCTGTTACAGCCTGTTCTGTCAGGAGGAAGGTCAAACTGAAACACTTCTTTCCCTCTCTGAGCTTTGTTCTGCTGTACAAAATAAAGACAAAAACATGGTAGCAGACTTCTTTTTTCCTGCCCTTGGTTAATATTGGCAGTATTCTGAGGAATCCAAAACAAGTTCAGTTGTACCTGTCACTTAACCTCATTCACTATGTGTCCCAGCCATGCAAGTAGCAAGTAACAGAGAAAAAGCTTAAGAATGTGGGTGGTTGTGTGTTTTACAGACTTCAGGGAAGACCAGAAATGACAAAATTAACCTTAAATTGAGCTCTGTTAGGTTGCCTAGCCATAACTTACTTACATTGAGTCACAGCTGATTAGCGATTTACTTTCAGGTGAGAACTTAATTCTGGGTGCAGGTGGTTGCTTTACTGCTGGTTGGAAACAGGGTCTTCCACATTCTAGGTGGGTTAAATTTGCCACGAACCTGTATCTGATGCCTTAGGAATTTATGCAGCCATCCCTCCAAACACCTGGGGAAGCAAGGAGGGAATCCCAAAAGGGTCAAATTTGGACCATGAGAAAAAGTTGTTCAAAATTCAGGTTATATCTGAGGCTTGTCAAGACTTCTGTGTTGCAGTGGCTACCCTCCTCAGTCCTGAAGCTTGCTGTTTCTGTCTCTGGGAAAAAGGATACTTAATTTCATGCTACCAAGAGAGCTTCTCCAGAAAACATCAGGGAGCTGCTTGAAATTTCAAGTCCAGTGCATGGTCACAAACAGGAAAGGCTAAGGGAGCTCAGTGTTTTTAGCTTGGAGAAGAGGAGACTGAGGGGTGACCTCATTAATGTTTATAAAGGTGTACAGGGTGAGTGTTGGGAGGCCACAATCAGGCTCTTCTCTGTGATGTTCAGTGACAATAGGACAAGGGGCAATGGGTGCAAACCAGAGCATAAGAGGATCCATCTGAACAGAAGGAAAAACTTTGACTGTGAGGATGACAGAGCCCTGGAATAGTCTGCCCAGAGAGGTTGTGGTGTCTCCTTTTCCAGAAACATTCAAAACCCACCTGGATGTGTTCCTGTGTGACCCAACTGTGTAATCATGCTCTGGCAGGAGTTGGGCTTAGATGATCTTTCAAGGTCCTTTTGAACCTCTAACACTCTGTAAAAAGAGGAAGCAAAACAAATAGCTGAGAGAAAACCACAAACCAAAGCACACCACACACACAAAAAAAAAAAAACACACCACACAAACCAAAACAACCACAAACCCCACCACCAAAACCAAAAAACAGGCACCAAACAAAACCCACATCCACCACAAAAATAAAGGCAAAAGCAACCAAAAAGCTAAAAGACACCCAAAGTCTGAATAGGAGCGTTCACCCCAGTACCAAATCTCAACAGCTCCATGATGGTGGGCTTCTTTGGAATCTATGCAAATCATGGAGAGCAGAAAAAAATTAAAGATTAGAAGTGAACTTTAATAAAATAAATCAGAAGGTAACTTCCACTTTAACTGAATTGCCACCAGTGAAGTGTACAGTTTTTGAGGTCATAGTTAATATTTGAAGAAACTGGTAAGAGTCCCTGCCTTAAACATCTCTTCAGAGTAACAGTTTGCAACTGTTATCTAAAAAAGAAAAAATTGCAAGAAAATGATGGCCAAATTTCCTTCCTCATGATAGGATTTGAAGTAATTGATAGATATATCAAAATAACTTCTCTTCCACACAGACTTTTTTCACTAGCAGCAGGTCTATATGAGGATCTCTATAGGACAATGAAGGCATCAGTCCTAACCAAGCACTTAAAGGCAAACTCTGTTCTCAGAGAAAAAAGTTGGTACTTCTCCAACTATGTAAAGTTCCTGAACATGCTACCACCAAGCCCTTCTTTTGCCTCTTGTCCCTCAGATCTAGCTAGTTTTCAACAGAGGAAAACAGTTTTATACAATACTACAGGTAGAAATGTGTTTGGTTTTCTTCAGGGTACTAAGGCTGAGATCGTAACAACGTCTAGCTCTTAATTGCTTATAAACTTTGACCTGTAAACAAGTCTTATGAGGTCTAATCTAGGCAATAGATAGCATTATTCCAGAGAGTCTTGTTAAGGTATTATGTGACCCTTTCTGCTGCTATTGACAGCATTTTCTCCTTAGATGATTCCTAAACATGAAAGTTCCTTTAGTAGTATGGCAGTGTTGTGACAGATGTCACAAAATATTTCTTCTCAAATTTTGATCTTTAGCTTTCTCCAAATACCATGTTTAGAAAACAACCCTGTAATCTGGTAAATCTACTCAGTGTCAAGTATCCCTTCAGCAGAACTGGTTTGAAGAGTCAGGTAAACTTGAAAATTCAAAGCTATTTGACAGAACCCAGCAGGAGTCGCAGTAACAGGTACCAGCAGGTTTTTGGAGTGGAAATTCAGGATTTTGTGTGATTTGGGGCAAAGTGGTCTCCTCCAAGTGTCTGCATGATGGAAGAAAGTATCACACTCTGGGGAGACCCTGTTTTCTGTCATAATGTGATTTATCCACTGGGACAGATGGAAGATTAAGCATTGAGGCTTTCCTTTCAGACAGTTGCTTTGAAGTTCTTTAGTAATTTCTCCTGGAACACGTACACTATGCGGTGGAAGTCAACAAAGTGACTAACAAATGGGATGAAGTGAGCAGCTCCTTGCTTGATTGTAGGAACCCATTTAACCCAAAGAGATGCACTTCAGCTTCTTAAACAGATAAGCCTGGCTGTGGAGGAGATGGATCTAATGTGTATCATTCATCAGACTTGCTGACGTGCTGGTTGGTGCTTAAATGTGCCTACTTGCACTCCAGAGCTTTGGGAAGATAGCTACATTTTTCTTCATGTTTGTACTGTCATCTTTCCATCTGGAGTAATTGCCACAGAAATACCATCCGGGATCTACCTGGTTTAATTCTTGCTGTCTCTTAAGGCTATAGATGAGCAGGTGCTTATAGATGAATAGGTGTCATGTTCACAGTGAATGCCGCTTCACTTTGAAGGCTATGGTCCTCTTAAATGTCTTTGGATGTTGGCAAGCCTTACAGTATCTGAACTGTTCTTTCTAAATCCAGACAGCTGCTCACCAGCTGAGCTTTATCAACCTTTTAAAGAATCTGATTTTCCTATCAAATGAAGCAAAGCTAGTTTGGGGAGGCTTGTTTTGTTTCATCTCTCAGCCTGAGCTGCTCATGTGTTGTCACTGTATTTTTGGCCTGACATTTTGTGTGTAAAGCTTTATGGAAGGAGAGTTGCTTGATTTTCAGATTTGTGAATCTTAGTATTATGATCAGTTTTCCCAGTGTGATATTTTCAGACTCTAAACAAAACAGGCGAGCAGAGGGACACAAGAGTGTCATTGCATTTTGAACACTGATATTTTTCTCTGCTTTTGGTTACTAACATGAGCTTGCAAGAAAAGCATTTTTCACTGGGGCTCTGCTTCTTACTGGGTGGACTGAAGTGCAGCATTCAACTCGAACAGGTCTGTATTTTTAATACCATTTTGTTCTAAAACAGCAGTAGCAGCCTGCTGCATGTATTACTGATGCAGTCAGGAGATTGTAAATTCCCACTAGTACAAATTAAGTTATGAAATAAACTGGGTGCCCTGGAACTATTGCAGCTTCAAGTAGATATACAAAATAACAATAAATCTCCCCAAACGTGAGGCTAAGCTTAGGAGGGAGTGAGAGTTACCTTGATATGTAAATACTAACTTTTTTCTTTTCTCTACCTTAGACTGCATGTGCCTTTGCTGCTGCTGCAAGATTATTGTGTGCAGTTGACAAGATGCATCTATTCAAGGTGCGGGTAGGGAGAAGACCCAAAGAAAGAAGATCCTTGTTGACTGGGAATGGTGGAATAACACTTTTCTTAAGCAACTGGAAGCTCATTGGATTCCCCTGCCCTCAGAGGTCTTTAGAGGTAAAAAAACAACAGATTGCATTGTTCACAACTGCCATGTAATATTTTTATTCCCGTGCATTTTAAGCACCATCTACTTCACTGCACTGGAGTTGAAAGGGGGATTTGGGAGGAGTGTGGTACCAGCAACCCAAGTGGGTTTAAATATCACTGATGCCTCTTCATGTTTAGTTTACAGAGTCAGACAGCCCTGTAAGGGAGGCTGCGGAGTCCCTGCGCTCGGCAGGAATCGGCTTTCACCGATTCTCCACGTGTTCGGGATTGTTCGGGTCCCTGCGTGCCGCGGCAGTTTCAAAGCCCGCGGCAGCTCGCGGGCGGTTCCGTTTCAGCCTGTGGCTTCTCGCTCGGACGCGCGCGCCGCCACAATTTTTAAAAAAAAACAAAAAACTTTCTCCAGTAGGTTCGGTGGGCAGGGCTAGCCATGGTGGTAACTCGCCGCAATAACTCCTTTAAAAAGTCAGTCTCGACTCAGACTGAGGGGGAATATAAGCAGATAGGTAGGTGTAATAAGCAAGAGGTAGGTGTCCAGGCATCTAGCTGCAGACAGTGCTGGAACCTGGCACTTGAGATGCAGGGTAGAGGGGACGGCTCCTGCTTTAGGTGTGAGCAGATCGACTGTCTGCTTAGCCTGGTGGCTGGACTGAAGGATAAGGTTGCTAGATTTAGAGATGTATGTAATTGCAGAAGGATGACGAACCTGAGTAACCAGGCTCTGCAGGCCCCCCCAGCAGAGGCCAGTCATCCAAAAAGCAGAGGGGAATGGATGCAGGTTCCTATCAAAAGATGCAAGGTTAAACCTCCTTGCCCCCCCTCACCCCCCCCCACTGCCCTTGGAAAACAAGTACGGGGCATTGGAGATTGAGGGTGAGGTGATTCTGATATCGGAGGACACACCATCTGGGGTTTTCCCTGTGGCAAAACAGCCTAAGGTGAAACGACCTAAGGTGAAACAGCCTAAGCTTAAACAGCCTTCCCCCAGCATCAGGACTTGCTCCCTTAAAAAAAAGAGGAGGGTAATTGTTATTGGCGATTCCCTCCTGAGGGGAACAGAGGGCCCCATATGTCGACCAGACCCTACTCACAGGGAGGTTTGCTGCCTTCCAGGAGCCATGGTTGGAGATGTTACTAGAAGACTGCCTGGTATGGTGCAGCCCTCTGACTATTATCCCTTGATAGTTATGCAGTTAGGGAATGATGATGTTGCAACCAGAACTCCCAGGGCTATCAAAGATGACTTCATGGCCCTGGGAGATCTGGTTGAGGGATCAGGTGCACAAATAATTTTTTCGTCTATACCCTTAGTTGCAGGTGGGAATACCATAAGGAACAGGTCAGCAGCTGGAGTCAACAAGTGGCTTAGAGGCTGGTGCAGGCAAAAGAATTTTGGGTTTTTCGATCTTGAAAAACTTTCTGCTGCACCAGGCCAGCTGGCAACAGATGGAGCACATCTGTCCCAGAGGAGGGGTAAGATCAGAGTGTACGAGAATGGCCTATCCCTCAAAGGGAAAAAGATTCTGGGGAGGGAATTGGCAGGTCTCATAGATAGGGCTTTAAACTAGTTTCGAAGGGGGAAGGGGTTGAAATGAGTCCCCCCAGGCTGGGGTCTGGGGGTGATAAGCCAGAGCCAGAGGTGAAACCAGCAGCCCGGATGAAGTGCATGTACACTAATGCACGAAGCATGGGCAACAAACAAGAGGAGCTGGAAACCTTGCTGCAGCAGGAAAGTTATGATGTAGTTGCCATCACAGAGACGTGGTGGGACGACTCACATGACTGGAGCGCTGCAATTGATGGCTACAGGCTCTTCAGGAGAGACAGGCAAGGAAGAAGGGGTGGAGGGGTGGCCCTGTACATCAGGGAGGCACTAGATGCCATTGCGACAGAGATTAGGGACGATCAGGTTGAGTGCCTGTGGGTAAGAATTAGAGGGAAGGCCAACAGGGCTGACATCCTGGTTGGAGTCTGTTATAGACCACCCAACCAGGAGGAGGATGTTGATGAGTCATTCTATAGGCAGCTTAGGCCTGTCTCAAGATCGCCTGACCTTGTTCTCATGGGTGACTTCAACTTGCCTGATATCTGCTGGGATCTTAACATAGCAGAGAAGTGGCAATCTAGGAGGTTCTTAGAATGCATGGAGGACAGCTTCTTATCCCAGGTGCTGCGAGAGCCTACCAGGGGCAAGGCTATGCTTGACCTCCTCTTCACCAATAGGGAAGGGTTGGTGGGTGATGTGGTGGTCGGAGGGTGCTTAGGGGCCAGTGACCACGAGATAATTGAATTCTCATTATTTGGTCAAGCTAAGAGGGGTAGCAAGAAGACCTCCACTCTGGATTTCCGGAGGGCGGACTTCAGGCTACTCAAGGAACTAATTCAGAGGGTTCCTTGGGATAAAGCCCATAAAAACAAAGGGGTCCAGGAGAGCTGGTCCTACTTCAAGGAAGAACTGTTGAAGGCTCAGGGACAGGCTGTGCCAATGTGCCGAAAGATGAGCCACCGGGGCAGACGACCAGCCTGGATGGTTAAAGAACTTTTAATGGAACTAAGGGAAAAAAAGAGGGTGTATCACCTTTGGAGGAGAGGGGAGGCAACCCGTGAAAAAATTAAGGATGTTACTAGATCTTGCAGGAAGAAAATTAGGGAGGCAAAAGCGCATTTGGAGCTTAGTCTGGCCTCTACTGTGAAGGACAACAAAAAGTCCTTCTATAAATACATTAATAGCAAGAGGAAGGGCAGAGACAACCTCCACTCCTTGGTGGACACGGAGGGGAATGTTGTGATAAGGGATGAGGAAAAGGCAGAGATACTTAACACCTTCTTTGCCTCAATTTTTACTAGCAGGACAGAATGTCTATCAGACAGCTGGCCTCCAGAGCTGACAGAAGGAGCCAGGGAGCAGCATAGTTTTCCACTGTTCCAAAATGGGGCAGTTGGTGATCTGCTCAGCCACCTGGATCCCCACAAGTCCATGGGACCAGATGGGATCCATCCTAGGGTGCTGAGGGAGCTGTCAGAGGAGCTGGCCAAACCGCTCTCCATCCTTTTTCAGCAGTCCTGGCTCACTGGAGATGTCCCAGAGGACTGGAAGCTGGCCAACGTGGTGCCCATCCACAAGAAGGGCCGGTTGGATGAGCCAGGGAATTATAGGCCTGTTAGCCTGACCTCAGTGCCAGGCAAGATCATGGAACAGGTCATCCTGAGTGCATTAACACAGCACTTAGAGGATGGCCAAGGGATCAGGCTCAGCCAGCATGGATTTAGGAAGGGCAGGTCCTGCCTGACCAACCTGATCTCCTTCTATGAGCAGGTGACCCACCTGGTGGATGTGGGGAGGCCTGTGGATGTAGTTTACCTGGACTTCAGCAAGGCCTTTGACACCGTCCCCCATAGCAAACTCCTGGCCAAGCTGTCAGCCCATGGCTTGGACAGCAGCACTCTGAGCTGGGTTAGGAACTGGCTGGATGGCCGAACCCAGAGAGTGGTGGTGAATGGTGTCACATCCAGCTGGCGGCCAGTCAGTAGTGGAGTCCCCCAGGGATCAGTGCTGGGCCCCATCCTCTTTAACATCTTTATTGATGATCTGGATGAGGGCATTGAGTCTATCATCAGTAAATTTGCTGATGACACCAAGCTGGGGACAGGAGTTGATCTGCTAGAGGGTAGAGAGGCTCTGCAGAGGGACCTCGACAGGCTGGACAGATGGGCAGAGTCCAACAGCATGAGATTTAACACATCCAAGTGCCGGGTTCTGCACATTGGCCACAACAACCCCATGCAGTGCTACAGGCTGGAGTCAGAGTGGCTGGAGAGCAGCCAGGGAGAGAGGGACCTGGGGGTGCTGATTTATGGTAGGCTGAACATGAGCCTGCAGTGTGCCCAGGCAGCCAAGAGGGCCAATGGCATCCTGGCCTGCATTAAGAACAGTGTGGCCAGCAGGAGCAGGGAGGTCATTCTGCCCCTGTACACTGCACTGCTTAGGCCACACCTCGAGTACTGTGTCCAGTTCTGGGCCCCTCAGTTTAGGAAGGATGTTGACTTGCTGGAACAAGTCCAGAGAAGGGCAACGAAGTTAGTGAGGGGCTTGGAACACAAGCCCTATGAGGAGAGACTGAGGGAGCTGGGGCTGCTTAGCCTGGAGAGGAGGAGACTCAGGGGTGACCTTATTGCTCTCTACAACTACCTGAAGGGGGGTTGTAAACAGGCAGAGGTTGGTCTCTTCTCCCAGGCAGCCAGCACCAGAACAAGAGGACACAGTCTCAGGCTGCGCCAGGGGAAGTTCAGGCTGGAGGTCAGGAGGAAGTTTTACTCAGAGGGAGTGATTGCCCATTGGAATGGACTGCCTGAGGAGGTGGTGGAGTCGCTGTCACTGGAGGTGTTCAGGAGGAGACTTGACAGGGTGCTTGGTTACATGGGTTAGTTGATTAGGTGGTGTTGGGTGATAGGTTGGACGCGATGATCTTGAAGGTCTCTTCCAACCTGGTTTATTCTATTCTATTCTATTCTAAATCCACCATGTACTTTTGCACTTGGGAATGGCATTTTTATCCTGTGGAAGCATGGCATTTTTCATGCCACTCTTCTCCCACAATGTGTTTCTGACATATGTGCTCTTGTAAATAACATAGTGAGTTTTTAACAGGAGGAGGTTCCAAATGCACTAAAAACTCTTCACAGCTATAGCAGCTCCCTAAAAGCAGACGTGGGGAATTCATAAACTGTCACACAGCATTGAAGACATACAAGATTAACTACAGAGGAAGAGTAAAACATGGCTCTTGTTCTTTGTGTCTGAGATTTACGAAGTTGTGTTGAGTATCTCTAGTGGTAGCTCTGGCAAGCTCGTTTAAGGAACCTGTCACCTCTTCGCCCCACCTTCCCTCATTGTCAAAGTGTAGGCAAGACTGAGTACTGTGAGTACTCAGTACTTGAGTACTGTGTCCAGTTCTGGGCCCCTCAGTTTAAGAAGGGCCCCTCAGTTTAAGAAGGACATCGAAACACTTGAACGTGTCCAGAGAAGGGCAACAGGGATAGTGCGAGGCCTTGAACACAAGCCCTATGTGGAGAGGCTGAGGGAGCTGGGATTGTTTAGCCTGGAGAAGAGCATGCTCAGGGGTGACCTCATTGCCCTCTGCAACTACCTGAAAGGTGGTTGTAGCCGGGAAGCGGTTGGTCTCTTCTCCCAGGCAACAAGCACCAGAACAAGGGGACACAGTCTCAAGCTGCGCCAGGGGAGGTTTAGACTCGAGGTGAGGAGAAAGTTCTTCACCGAGCGAGTCATTCGTCATTGGAACGGGCTGCCCAGGGAGTTGGTTGAGTCACCGTCCCTGGAGGTGTTCAAGAGGGGATTGGACGTGACACTTGGTGCCATGGTCTAGTCATGGGGTCTGTGTTGATAAGTTGGACTCGATGATCCTTGAGGTCCTTTCCAGCCTTAGTTATACTGTGATACTCTGAAGACAAAAATTGGCCTCACGTATAGTGTGGGAGCAGGGCCATCTATGTTTCATGGTCCAGTGTTTGCTGGAGTTCTTAAGTGCAGCAAATGCATGTATAAGGTCAAGCTGGTGTTGGAGGACACAGTGTGACCTGATCTGCCATATCCCTGGTTACAGAGATATTGCACTTGTGGTAGCTCACAGTCCAGTCCGCATCGTCATAGTAAGGCAGGCCTAGGCTTAAGTTTATGGACAGCTACTCTGTCAGAAATGTGTTAAAGGAAACTGGTGTGTTTTTGGGAAACTGATATTTGTAAATAGATTATTAATATTGGTACAGCTTACTGGGACAGTTGTTTGGATTTGGGTTTTTTTAGGAGCCTTTGTCTGTGTAACCTTCTGAAATTCGCTATGAAAAGTAGAAGATTGTGCAGTAATGATGAGTTTGAAGGAGAAAAATGTCCCTGAGCACCTCTCCTATGAGGACAGACTGAAGGAGTTGGGGCTGTTCAGTCTGGAGAAGAGAAGGCTCTGAGGTGACCTAATTGTGGCCTTCCAGTGTCTGAAGGGGGCCTCCAAGAAGGCTGGGGAGGGACTTCTCAGGATCTCAGGCAGTGATAGGACTAGGGGGAATGGAATGAAGCTGGAGGTGGGGAGATTCAGGCTGGACGTGAGGAGGAAGTTCTTCACCATGAGAGTGGTGAAACCCTGGAATGGGTTGTCCAGGGAGGTGGTTGGGGCACCATCCCTGGAGGTGTTTAAGATCAGGCTGGATGAGGCTCTGGCCAGCCTGACCTAGTGTGAGGTGTCCCTGCCCATGGCAGGGGGGTTGGAACTAGATGATCCTTGTGGTCCTTTCCAACCCTGACTAATACTATGATACTATGCTTTATTTCTTGTAGAACAGAATTAATAGTAATTTTTTCACTGTGATCTGGTTAACCCTTTTTAATGTATCTTCATATTCTCCACTTTTCAGATTGAATTTCTAAATATATTTGTAGTTTTGGAAGCCACTACCAATTTGTGAGGTTTAACAAAGCCAAGTGCTGAATCCAGCACTTGGGTACAACAACTCCTTCCAGTACTACAGGCTGGAGCAGAGTGGCTGGAAAGCTGCCAAGCAGAAAGTGACCTAGAAATACTGTTTGACAGCCCGCTGAATATGAGCCAGCAATGTGCTCAGGTGACCCAGAAGGTCAACAGCATCATGGCCTGCATCAGGAATAGTGTGGCCAGCAGGAGTAGAGAAGTGAGTGCACATGTGTACTCAGCACTGTTGAGGCTGCATCTCAAATCCTGCATTGAGTTTTTGGCCCCTCACTACAGGAAAGACATTTAAGTGCTGGAGGGTGTCTACAGAAGGGCAACAAAGCTAGTGAAGGTCCTGGAGAACAGGGCTGCTGAGGAGTGGCTGAGGGAGTGGGGGTTGTTTGGTCTGGAAAAGAGGAGGCTGAAGAGAGACCTTGTTCTCTATGACTCCCTGAAAGGAGGTTGTAGTGAGATGGGGGGTTCAGTCTTTTCTCCCTTGTATCAAGAGATAGAACAAGAGGAAATGGCCTCAGCTTGCACCAGGGGAGGTTTGGGTTGAATGTTAGGAAAAAATTCTTTATGGAAAGAGTCATCAGGCATTAGAATAGGCTGCCCAGGGAATGGATGGAGTCACAATTCCTGTAGGTGTTCAAAAAAAACAGGTGGGTATGGCACTTTGGGACATGGTTTAATGGCTGTGATCGTGTTAGGTCAGTGGTTGGACTTGATGAACTTAGAGGTCTTTTCCAACTAAAACAATTCTGTGATTCTATGATTGTATTTCCTGAAAGTAGGTCACTTAGAGTGTTTCAGCAAAGGTGTTAGAAATTGTGTCTGAAAAGTTAAGGTCAAATCTTTGATTAATGAGACTGCTAGCCGATGTGGTGGTGTGTTCTCTTGATGCTCAAGTTTTTCTAAGAGGTTAATGAAGCATAGAGTCCACTTTGAAATCAAGAATCTCATTTTCATGGAAAAAAAATATTTATCTAGACAAATACTTAAGGTTAACTAGTATTTAAAGGCCTGAATCTATGGA
This sequence comes from Melanerpes aurifrons, assembly GCA_011125475.1. NCBI lineage: Eukaryota > Metazoa > Chordata > Aves > Piciformes > Picidae > Melanerpes > Melanerpes aurifrons. Next base: position 4,245,385 of record WWNC01000048.1, on the reverse strand, counting down.
AATGCTTTCTCTTTCCCCAGGATCCTGGGGCAAGTGGAGCTGTATTTGTTTAATATTAGGTATTTGGAAATGCTAATAATTCTTCACCCTTCAGTAAAAATGGTTATCAATTGGTTTGTTTGGTAGAGGAAAGAGAATTCCTTCTTTTTTTTTTCTCAGCACAGTCAAGGGAAAAAAAATATTTTGAGCTGAGTACTGCAGGAAAATAAACTGTACAAAACCAAACCACCATTTAGTTTGAGTTCTGCTAGGTAAATTCCACTGCTAATGATTTCTTTATTGCACATTGTCACTGTGGAGAGGGAAACCAGACTTCACACTGATTTCTGCTGCACCACTGGCTGGTGAATCTCCCTGCAGTTTTGTTGGAATTGCAGGATCAAAGGCAAAACGAGCTTTCCAGTTCTATGCTGTCAAAACAGTACTTTTGTGCATAGCAAGAGATGTGTATATGATGAGCTGGGTAATCAGCTCAAACAGTCAGTTGAGTTTGATGCTAAATTCTGTTGGTCTAGGGACACTGCAGCAAATAGTCTGTGTAAAACCAACAGGAGGGAGAAGAAAAGAAACAAAGAGTTTAAGAAAATGAAATCTCTATCCAGATATATGCTATTCCAAACAGACTTGTTCTTTCCACGATTCACTGGAAAATTAAATGGAGTCAGATTGGTGAAAGCAGCTAGAGGCCTGCCTCTTTGTGAAAATGATACCTGAAAACAAATTAATTTCCAGGTTTTGGGAACATTTTGTTCTCAGCCATCTGTCTCCAATCCTGATAAAGACCAGCATGACCTTCAGGCTTCGAAGTGTAGCACTGATCACCCATGATAGTTCAGATAATGCCACAGCAGAGTACTGACCCGAGTGGCATCCCCTGGATGTGGTCACAAACACAAATAAAGGCTTCATGCATGTGAAAGTGGATTCCTGTGGCTTTATTGCTTTTATTTATTTTTTTTTGTGGGGGCAGAAGAGCTCGTTTCCCCTGACTTTCATATGCATTAATCACTGGAATATCTTATTGCAATAGTTATTTTTAGTACACTTGCCATACCATGACTGTGGCTAGGTCCACTGCATTTTTGTCACTGATTCAGCTCTGAGTGCTGCTGCTTAGAAAAGCTGCTTTGAAGCATTTCTCAAGTGAGGGGTATTTGGTTCAGTTTCAATGCAAGCAGTACTGTAGTAAACACTGATCAAAAGGAAAATGCTTTTGAAGAATTTGCTTCCATTGATGGGAATAATGCCTACTTGAGAAACCCTTGGTGTTAGGACTGATTCTCTGAAGTGGCATGAGAAATCTCCAAATACTACCTGAAACTTGCTTCAGATACTTTGTCCAGTCTATGGGTAAGGACCTGGCTGCAGTTATTTCCTATTAGCTGCACTGATGGGTTACAGCCTGTATTCATCCAGCTGAAGACATACACTAACATATGATTTTGTGCATAGTCTTGTGCTATTCTTTGTGGCTTAATGCTGCTAAAACTGCACGGAGCATCTTTGCTGGTGCCTTCAGATTACTGTACCAGTTTGCATGATGTGAAATGCGTCTGTTTTGAAATGCCTCATGGGTGGCTGCTAAAAAGCAGATCTGTGCTGAAGAATCAGTAAAGCAGCTGCGTTCATCTGGTATGAGACACACCATGATGTCATGGAAAATGTGCACAAAAAGCTCAGTGAAAAGCAATTCCTGAGAAGTTACAGTTATGAGCACACTCATAACTGTAGGAAACCAGTGAATGCAAAGTTTAACTGTACTTAGGGCATGCTGTAAAATATTTCTGTGAACAGGTGTTGTTCCACAACAGTAAATACTCAGATGAGCAATGCTCCCTGAAACAGGAAAAAAACATAAGGCTGTTTCCTATAATGAGCTTCTGCTGAAAATGTAAATGCTAAAGATTTCCTGAAATCTTTTCTAGATCATGATACCCCTTTTGCTAATCTGTAAAAACAGGTAAGAGGAACAACAACTTACAGAAAGAGTTTTACCTTTGAGAAGACTAGAACCAAGATTCAGGTCAAACAGCAGCAGCCGAACACTGCATTAGTATTTAACTGGCAGAGAGCCCTCTTCCTGTAGTGATTGTTTATTATTTTTGTTGCTGAGAGTAATTGGCTAGAGCAGTCACTTGCAGCTGTTAGATACTCTGAGCTCTAGCAGAGGTCATGGAGGCTTTGTGTGCATTTAGGTTCTGTTTGGAAGCCCCTGAGTCTCCAAAGTGATTTACATGAAGGAGTGCTTTTGGCAACTGGTGGGTTCACCAAATGAAGTGAGATGAACTTATGTTTTTAATTTTCAGTTTAGCAGGTAGGGTCTTTTGCATAATCAGTTTGGTGTGTGTAAAACAAGCAAACAAACAAAACCCAAACAGCAAACAAAAACTTTTAAAATGTAAAGTGTCCAGCTTGACCTGTGTGGTTTTCTTAGGTTTTATTGTCTGTACATCTGAAAGTGTATGATTTTGACAGAACACCTAAATGCCCACCAGGCCAGGTGAACAGTTCTGTCACAGCATCTCCTTTTCCCCTTGTGCGTATGAAGAGAGACTTGTACATAGAACTGTTTGCTGCAGTGATAGATGCAGCTACAGGCTGGGGACAGAGTGGCTGCAGAGCAGCCAGGCAGAAAGGGACCTGGGGGTTACTGGTTGACAGCCGGCTGAACATGAGCCAGCAGTGTGCCCAGGTGGTCAAGAAGGCCAATGGTATTCTTGCCTGTATCAGGAGCAGGGAAATAATTGTGCCCCTGTACTCAGCACTGCTTAGGCCACACCTTGAGTACTGTGTCCAGTTCTGGGCCCCTCAATTTAAGAAGGACATTTTGATACTTGAATGTGTCCAGAGAAGGGCAACGAAGCTGGTGAGAGGCCCTGAGCACAAGCCCTATGAGGAGAGGTTGAGGGAACTGGGGTTGTTTAGCCTGGAGGAGTCTCAGAGGAGACCTTATTGCTCTCTACAACTACCCAAATGGAGGTTGTAGACAGGTGGGGGTTGGTCTCTTCTCCCAGGCAACCAGCGCAAGAACAAGAGAAGACAGTCTCAAGCTGTGCCAGGGGAAGCTTAGGCTTCAGGTGAGGAGAAAGTTCTTCACAGAAAGAGTTGTTGGCCATTGGAATGGGCTGCCCAAGGAGGTGGTGGAGTCACCATCTCTGGAGGTGTTCAAAAAATGATTGGATGTGGCATTTGAAGCTGTGGTTTAGTAGTCATGAGGTGTTGGGTATTAGGTAATAGGTTGGACTTGATGATCTCTGCGGTCATTTCCAACCTTGTTGATTCTATGAATTTCTCACCTTGAATGAGACAAATATGAGCATCAATCGATGAGGTTTGTTTTTCCTTTTTGTAGGGCTGGAAAACGGGTCACAGAAAGCCATAGTTTAGTTTTAGTCTCCTGACCTTTGGTATCAGTGTGCAACTACTTGATTCAGAGAACAGGCAAATTGATTTTCTGTTCTTGACTCTGTGTCACAGCAGCCAACTGCAACAAGATATCATGCAGGAAACTGAGTTTTCTTTGCAGGTTATTCACACAAGCAACATCAAAGGTCTACCTTGAAGTTCTGTAGTTTGCTTCTTTTTGCATTATCTTTCAGAAAATACCATATTGTGTGAATCCATAATAGCTTCTTAGCTACTCAGGTCTAAGGTAACTGCCAGCTACTTTTGAAAAGCAAAACACCGAAGTTGAGAAATGTCAAGCTCTTGAAGTATCTGACAAGAATAGATGGCATTAGAACTTTGATTCTTTTAGTACCCTAATTTTTACCCCTGTCTGTGAAGGGAACCTCATTACCTCACTAGCAAACCAGCAACATTTATACATTTGGTTGAAAAACAGCTGGTTCCATTTGCTTGTTTGTTAATTTTTAAATAGGACAGTTACAGTAGCATTCCTCCCCTGATATCTGGTCAATGATCTTAATATTCTAAAATATTTGTTCTGATGGCTATGATGCGTTAAATTGTATCAGTGTAAAAGTTCTTTCAAGCATAATGTTTTAAATGTTGTGAGAGATGAGTTTCCCAAGGAAAACTGTCATTTGCATTTCTGTTGACCTAATGCTTAATTTTAAAAGGAATGAAAAACAATATCTGTGGAATCATCTTGGAGAAAATACTAATTTTGGGTGGACTCAGACTGAAGAATAGTAAGGAGAAGGTACAGAAACGTTCAGAAAATTATTAGCTTCCGATGTCCTGGGTTAAAATTAATATAACTGCATGGAAGTTGGAAGGTAGCTGGTGGTTTTCTTCTGGCTTTTCAAGTCTGTTGGTTACAAAACCATGGCTATGTTCAATCACTGCATGCACAGTAGTGTGTTGTAATTCATTTCTCCTTTCTGCCTTGAAATTGTGACAGTTGTAATAGCTAAATGTTTAAAAATTTAGAAGGTGTAGTTTTAATAAGCTCTGGAAATATTAATGTATACTTTAAAAAGGTCTGCAATCTCAGCAAGAAGTGGTTTGTCTTCATTAAAGAAACATTTGGAAGATGATGCATAAAGAGCAGAAGCTATCTGCTCACTCAGTCTATAATTGTTTATACATATCTGCTTGCTGTACATAACAAAAAATATCTGCAGAGAGCACCATGTAAGTGAAAGCCTGGATTATCGTCAAAAGTGGTGTTACCATATGTGAGGATATTGTGGCATTCTGTAAAACACAAAGCAAACTGAAATGTAATTTAAAGCATTTTATACAGGTTCCAGTTTCTGGAAGGAGTAGCTTTCTCTCATCAAGATGAGGAAAACAGTCTCAATTATCTGAGACTAACTAACAGTCTCAGTTATTTGAGAGTGAGGTTTTCTTTACAAACTGAGAACGTTGTGCAAAAGTTAGTAAGTTATGATAAATTTGATTGCTATGGAATCTTATCTGACCACTCTAATGGTGGTGTATGGTACTGTCTGCCAGCATAGCCCGCCTACAGGCATTTCACAACACACAGGGAAAAGGTTCTGCAGTTAATTACTTCAAAATTTATTGCATTGTACTTTTGGCTGCTGTGGACTTTTCTTTCAAGATACATACTGATCAGACAAGCCAAGAAGGACAATTATTCTTGAGCTTGCATTCTCTTCTCATTGCAGCAGTTTGCATTGCAAATCACTTAACCAGAGCAAGTGTAGGATCTAATGAGGAGAATAAATTCCCAGAAGCAGTCTCCTGATGGGCAACAGGTATGGCTTCTACTTCCCATTTCATGTACTGCTGTTTACCTGGGACATCTCCTGTATGGCCACATTCACTAGCAACTAGCAATTAAGCATCTGAGTGTTTTAAGACTGCAGAGATACCTGAGTTTGATTTCTCTCAGATTTCCTTTTTGAGACTTCTGGAAACTGAAGCAATTTGATGCCCTCCAGTACAGTGATTAATTGAAGTCCCCATGTCTGATATTTTTGTAAGGAATGAGCCATACTCACACAGGTCTAAAGCTAACAGGGCATTGGATATTCTGTATTAGACAGAACAGAGACAGTTAGTGGCAATGACACTTTTTCTCTTTGCGTATGAATCCTGTCAATATCAGGATTATACGTTGTATGTTTGAAATTCTATCCAACAAAGCATGATTGAGGATTTTTAATTGCTAAACAATCATTATAATCTAGATGTAACTTAAATATAACCAGTAGTAAAGAGTTGTCCTCTTTAAAGCTAAATAATTGCTTCACAGTGGGGTGAATATGCTTATTACAAAGCCAGAATCAAATGTGACCCACTCATATAAATTTAATATTTTCAAGCTTTTATAACTGCAATACAATCAATGTGTTCAGGCCTCCAAGATTCCTTGCATCTACATAGTGCTGCATTGTTAACTTCCCTGATTTGTAAAAACATGTCTTATGCCGGCCAAAATTGTTATAGCTGGGACCTTAGGAGGTGGAGGAAAAGTAGAGAGGGAGATTGTGGGTGATTTGTGACCTCTTCAGTGATCACTTCAATGTCAGCTTGACCTCTTATGTCCAAGTGTCCTGTGATTTTCTGGGTTTTGTTGTGTGGTTTTTTTTTTCTCTCCCCTCAGAAGGTTTCATTTACCAGGAGCTGTGACTACTCCTTGTCTAAACAATAGCTTTTTTTCCCCTTGGATCATGAACCAAACCTACAATAAGCTGTCAGAGGTTCTTGAATACCACCACTTGTAGTAATGCAGTTTCTCCTCCCTACCCACACAGGCCACTGTTGGTCATGGTAAGGGTGAGGAAAGAGACCTTTCAGAACAGCACCAAAACCAGATGCATAACATAGCTGAGGTCCCTTCCTACTTACCTGTGGTGCATGAAACTTAATATGTTGTGACTGCCTATTGCAAGCATGAGCTGTGGCTACTTGCCATGAGTAGACAAGCGAGTCTGTGTTGTTTATGAGGACAAGAAGTGGTAACTGCCACAAGACAGGGAGGTGTGACTGCAATTTGCACCTCTGCTTCATTTGCCCAAACGATCTGTGGGGTTTTTGTTGGTATTTCAGAAAAGTGACAAGGAGACACCAGCCAAATGGGCTGTTAATAGATCTAGCAGTGACACAGAGTCTATCAGTCACACTCAAGTCCTTCTTCTTAAGCATATGCATTGCATGAGGCCCCCTACCAGCAGGAAGTATTTGGTCAGACAAGTATGGAGTCGTTTATCTTGCTTCTCCTGTTGTAACACTTTCAAATCAGAGCTGCTGTGCTATGGAAGGCAGGGTTAGCATTTATCCTCCACAGTCTTCTGCCACAAATCCTGTATGCCAGCCTGTGCACTTCTAACACAGATAGGGTGATACCATCAGCCCTCGCTGAGCAGCAAACTAATTTTGCTAATGAATCTCTCTCGCTAATGCATCAGTCAGCTTTTGCTAAACTGACATGATAGCCTTTGCCTCTATGAGGGCCTATGCTTAATAGAGAGATAGAAGCAGGAGCCTGTTAAAGGCATTGTCAGTGTTCATCATCCTAACTGTCAATTTCACTCGCATAAGGGCAATCCTAGTTTAAACAAGCAGAACAGGCTGTGGCTCAAGTGAGGGACAGAAATGTGGTCTCTCTTTGCTGTGTTCTGCTACAGTGGAGCAAGCAGAGAAGAATATTCTGATTGCCAGCTCTCTTTAATGGTAGGCACTGTGGGAGTGCCGAACAGTCTGGGTGCTGCAGCACTTAAATACTGCACAAACATGCATACCTATGTAGACATTGTCTGTGGCTTGCCAGCTGTACTCAAACTGGGGCAATCCCCTAGATTTTTGTGGATGCCACCAAGATGACTGTGGTGGGCTGAAATTCCACTCCCCACCCCTCCCCCCAAACATTAAATTTGCCAGACCAGCTCAACTGGAAGCAAATGAAAGCTGTATTTACAAGCAAAACTATAATCTACAATGAAATGAAATGCATATGTACAAAATATACAGTATTTACCATATTTACAGGTATTTACAATATTTACAGGTATTTCCAATTAATAAACAGCAAAAGAAGCCCCCTGGCCAAAGACTAAGGGAAGCTATTAGCTTGTCTTTCCCTGCCTCCCCCTCACCCTCATGTACAAAAGGGAGAAGAGAAAGGAGCAGAGGGATGTTAGACTTAGCCGAAACGATCCAGCCAAGGTCAAGCAGAAGCAAGTTAGTATCTCTCCCAGAGTGAAGAAATGAAAATAAGAGAGATAAATTGTTTTGGGAGTTAAATCTTATGGTAGATGTCTCCAATGGGATTGTTTAGAACTACCTTTATTTTCTTTTTTACTCCCAAGGGTGATTTATTTACATGTTACTACTTTCTGTTCAATATCTGTGAAAATTTTTATAAGGCATAGCCTAAACTACTGCAATCCACTTCTTCTAAACAAGTCCATTGGTTGCTAATTCTATCCATCTGATCTAAAACATAGAATAGAATAGAATAGAATAGAATAGAATAGAATAGAATAGAACAGACCAGGTTGGAAGAGACCTTCAAGATCATCGCGTCCAACCCTTCAACCAATCCAACCCACCTAAACAACTAAACCATGGCGCCAAGCACCCCATCAACTCTCCTCCTGAACACCTCCAATGACTGCGACTCCACCACCTCCCCAGGCAGCCCATTCCAATGGGCAATCACTCTCTCTGTATAGAACTTCTTCCTAACACCCAACTTAAACCTCCCCTGGCGCAGCCTGAGACTGTGTCCTCTTGTTCTGGTATTGGCTGCCTGGGAGAAGAGACCAACATCTGTCTGTCTACAACCTCCCTTCAGGTAATTGTAGAGTGAATAAGGTCACCCCTGAGTCTCCTCTTCTCCAGGCTAAGCAATCCCAGCTCCCTCAGTCTTTCCTCATAGGGCTTGTATCTACAAAGGCTTGTAGCTACAATAACAAGTAATAAAGTTCGTAGCCCATATAGAATAGAATAAATAGAATAGAATAAACCAACCAGGTTGGAAGAGACCTTCAAGATCATCGCGTCCAACCTATCATCCAACACTAACCCATCCAATCAACTAACCCATGCAACCAAGCACCCTGTCAAGTCTCCTCCTGAACATCTCCAGTGATGGCGATTCCACCACCTCCTCGGGCAGCCCATTCCAATAGGCAATCACTTTCTCTGTGTAAAACTTCCTCCTGACCTCCAGCCTGAACCAACTATCTCAGGTGTAGATGATTTAAAAACTACCACAATGACTGACCTGGTTTAGAGAGGCAGCTCCCATATAAAACGCAGGTGCCCCTGGTCAGACTGTGAGCTGCAGGAGACTTGCTTCATTGGTGGCTCAACTAGAGGAAGGAAGAGTTTGAGTTGTATCCTAAAAGTAATTTCTCTCACATTTTACACAATTCAGTTACTCTGGTGTGGATTTTAAAGATCTTTCCAGCTGGCACTGTATAGTAGTCCGAAGTGAAGGGGGTAACATGGTAAAGGGTTGTTCTCTGTTTAACCAGAATTCCAGAGTGCTGTAGCTGCTTGCTTCCTGGCAGGCTGTGTGCCAGTCGTAAGCTGTACAAAGTGCTGGTTTTCACATGCTGCCCAGCTCTGCCAAGTGAGTAAATTATTCAGACTATCTCCTGGAGTGGCAGAAAAAGCCTGTTTCTTCATACAGCAGATATAAGTGCTGTTGCAGAAATCAGGCTAACTGAAGTATTTTTTACAACAGGTGTGTGCACGTGAAGTTTTATGTCACCAAATGTTTCAACCTTGTATTAAAGCTAAAAAAACAACTGGTATCTGAAGACAGGGAGTACCTCTGGCATTTCTCCAGTCAGAAGCATCCACTAATTCTAAAGTGCAATCAAACTCAGTCCTGTCCGTTCTCTTTCAGTGTGTCTGTGCTGATTGTGTACCCTGTGGAAGTTTGCCTGATTGTTTGAAGACAGTTTTTGTATTGAATATGGCTTTAAATCAGTATCATCAAAGGTTTTCTTTACAAACTGAATACATTGTGCAAAAGTTAGTAACTTATGAGAAATTTGGTTGCTATGGGATCTTACCTGACCACTCTAATGGCGGTATATGGTACTGTCTGCCAATATAGCATTCTTTTGCTGTCCTGAAATGCCAGTACTTCCTTTTGCACGCCAGTATCTAAGAAAATACTTAAATCCAAGGCATCTGCTTCTCACATAGTAAGCTAGTGCTTATGTTTGTTTGAGGGTGGAGAAGTGGGAGAAGGAATATTTAGTCCTGTAGTTATATGTAAATGAGACCAATAAATTGTATCTTAAGCACTCCCTTAAATTTAAATCCATCAACTCACAAAGAGGTTCTGCTATAAAGAAATAAGAATGAAGGGGATCCTGTGTATGTACTTATGTATCATGCTCCTCAGATATTTTTGTTACTTTCTATAGGAACAATCTGGAGCTTTAATGTATATGGTGGGCAAAGTGTCACATGAATGTATTTAAACTCTTCAGATAATCGCAGTGGAGTTACTCCAGGAATAAGAATGACCCAAAAAAATTATTGCTTCTCTGGATAATAAAATTTTTATTAGCTAATATTAGGTGTAGTCAGTGTTGGTATTTCTGGAAACACAAGGCTTGACTTTAGTAAGTGTTATCCTATGCTTGCCATTGTACTAATAAAAGCATAGTATTACTTTTTGCCTGTCAATCCTTTTGTTAAGGGAATCCAGCTCCAAATGCAGGTCATCATGGGTTTCAGAATTTAGTATAGAAAACTCCTGATTTGCCTTTTCTGTTAATTGTTTCATCTTGTCAATAAAAATACCATGAACCAGGCTGAATTTCTGCAGAAAATGGCCTTTATTCAAACTTGGCTTTCAGGAAAAATGACTTAGTGGACTAGTAGGAACTGCCCAACCCTGGCACATCATACCCTGACCAGTTTGAGAAACATTACCCATCTTTTCCTAAATGAGTGCACCGCAATGTTATTCATCCTTTGGTTTATATACATTTAATCAGAAACCAGTCATTATTTGAGCATTTCCTGAATTTTCCATGGTTGTCTGTGCATATTAGAGTGTCTAGGCCAACTTCCAAAAAATTTAGATTTATTGAAATATGTTTTCAAACATCAAGTGTTGTTTCATTTCAGTATTTGAAAAAGATAGGTTTAAAGTCATGCTGAAGTAAAGGCTTGGTTTAGTTGAAGAAACAATTGTGAGTATTTTAGGAAGAGAGAAGATCTGGCACTTTTGTCTTTAAAAAAAAAAACAAACACAAACCATCTTTCCATAAAAGAGCAACATAGATATCTGTAAAATAATTTTAGCTAAAAAGACAACATTTGTCTAGAAACAAATCAGTTGTTGAACTTGCTGCTTGTAGTAAAAAGACATTTTAGTGAATAAATTGTAGTTCAGGTTATCCCTTTTTTTTTTTTTTTTTTAAAGGCTTTGGTTTATTTCAGCCATTAAGTGGCTTGAAATGGAATACACATTAATGTTTTCCTGTAGGAAATATATGAATCTGTTTAAGTGAACTACTTCTTGAAGATCAGTGCCCTCCAGGTACAAGGTTTTTAGAAAGTGATGAGATACAGGCTACATTCCAGTTTTCTTACCACAGTGTTTACAAAGTGATTGCAGTTCTGTTGCCAGGGGCTTTGTTTTCCCTAGTGCAATCAAAACAAGAAACCTTGCTAGCAGTTGTTAAAGGCTCACCTGCAAAAAGTGAGTGACAGAGTGAAGAAAATGTATAAATTAATGGCTTAGCTAGGCTCATACTCTTACTGTCTTTCTCTGTGGAAAGTCCACTTTAATGTTAGGAATATCTCTGAAAAAGAGTGGCTTAAAGAGATTATGAGAAAAGAAACCCGAACCCTGAATGTGGCTGCTTTTTCAGGCATTGTACTTTCGACCTTGGGTTGCTGGAACCCCAGAGATAAAGCTTGTTTAGAGGTTTGTAGCCCTGCTAATGTTCTGCAGTTTTAAAATATCGATCTGCAATGGCTTTCTGCTGTTTCTCTGGCTGTCCTGTGGAAATAGAAATTGCAGTGTTAAGGTGGGAAATGTTGGCTTCTATTTGAGGAATTGTGCCACTTCATAAATGATTTCTGCTACAGGGTTTTTGGGAACCAAGAAAACAAGCCAGTGTAAATGGTAATGTCCTTTTCCAACTGTTGACTAGAAAAGTTGAACTTTTGTGGTGCTCCAGAAATGGAAGCTGAAGATAGGTTTTGAGGATCTGGGATAGGTGTGGTAAGACTAATGATGGCATTGCGGGGAGCAGCTCCATCCTTGGAGAGCTGCTGGCAGCATGGAGGCTTCACACACTTATTCCATAGCATTTGCTCAAGTTGCCAAAATATTCCCATGGGAAGGAAGAAATATAAGAGGTGTGCTTTTGACTGGGAACTGTTGCTGACTTTTCTAAATTAAAGCATTACAGCAATGCTCTACAACTACGTGAAGGGAGGTTGTAGACAGGCGGATGTTGGTCCTTCTCCCAGGCAGCCAGCACCAGAACAAGAGGACACAGTCTCAGGCTGCACCAGGGGAGGTTTAGGCTGGATGTTAGGAAGAAGTTCTATACAGAGAGGGTGATTGCCCATTGGAATGGGCTGCCTGGGGAGGTGGTGGAGTCACCATCATTGGAGGTGTTCAGGAGGAGAGTTGATGGGGTGCTTGGTGCCATGGTTTAGTTGTTTAGGTGGGTTGGATTGGTTGAAGGGTTGGACACGATGATCTTGAAGGTCTCTTCCAACCTGGTCTATTCTATTCTATTCTATTCTATTCTATTCTATTCTATTCTATTCTATTCTATTCTATTCTATTTATTTCACACATTAGTGAAGTAACCCTTCTGAAATCATATATTTTGCAACTTAAGAAACTTGAGTAATTTTGTCTTCCTGCATCTCATATTGGTCTCTGTATGGCTTTATATGCAATTTACTGATGTCTCTGAACTCCAACATTTCTGATGCTTCTCAAATATGAGTTCCAATAGAGGCTAATTTCTTGTGTACATCAATAAGCATGTGTGTCACAAAGACAAATCACGTTTACTTTTAGATGGGAAAAGGAACAGAATATGACATCAGCTCTTTTTTCAAGATTTTGGGACATTATGCTTGGCCCTTTTGATAAGCATAAGCTAAAGCAGGTTTTAGGGCACAGGACTACAGAAATGCTTTAATTTTATCTGAAGTGGAGCATACTGGTTTGTTTTCCTTTGTTCCTCTGTGTTACAATCAAGGCAGCCTTTACAGATAATGAAATGAGATTCTCATAAGTTTTGTGTACTTTTTCCTGTTGTCAATAGGAACTAACTGTATGGAGGGAAATCATTAAAAATGTTTTGTATCTTATGTGTTGGTAGAAGATATCTAAGGATGAGTTGCAATTGTCTATAGAATTTAAAGGTCTTGAAACTAAAACTTGTTTTAAAATTCACTGAAATGATATACAGGTGGTACATATATAAAATACAGTTCAAGCAGTCATATATGCTGGAGGTGGTCATGTGAGTGCCTTTTTTGTTGTTTGTTGGTTTTTTTTACAAACTTAGAGCCTTTCTTTAAGAACAAATGGACAATATAGTATGTATGGTTGAGTCACCGTCCCTGGAGGCATTCAAGAGGGGACTGGACGTGGCACTTGGTGCCATGGTCTAGTCATGGGGTCTGTGTTGATAGGTTGGACTCGATGATCCTCGAGGTCCTTTCCAACCTTAGTTATACTGTGATACTGTATTCAGGAGACTGAAGAAGCTGTTTCAGAAATTATTGCATATGCAGTTAGATGCAGTAAACCACCAGCAGTTAGGTGGTTTGGGAAGTGTATGAAGGAACTACCTCCTATATTCCCTTCTATACTTACATCTGACTTTAAGCTTGGGGTGTTGTGAGTAAGAAGTCAGCCCTACTGATGGAACAGGCTTAGGATGCAAGTGCAAAATATCTTTGCCCAGCATCAACAAACTCAGCCAAGTAGACAATTTATTTTGTGAAGTAATAATGGTGTCAGGAGCAACACTAAGCAAAATGATAGACCAGAATATATGACTGCTGTAACTTGTGTTCAAGGAGTCCTTTCCACTCAGTATCTCAGCTCAGCTTACATAACATGCTGTTCATTCTGTCTTTGTGTGGCAGGAAACTGAGGCACAGGTGATGTGAAAACAGCAGTTCGAAGTCATGCAGGATAACATCTGAAAAGCATCCTCTTGCAGTGCTTTAGCCATTGGAATCACTGAGAACCACCCAAGAAGACAAAGTGTGCTTAAAAGTGGGAATTTAAAATAATTTCTGTCTACTCCATTTCTCTGCTTTACAGACCAATTTGTAACTTTTTTGCTGTAAGACTGTGAATTAGGAAGAACTTTGCAGATGAAGATTTCTTCACAGTGACATTTCAGTTGTCTTGTTGGTCTAAAGCTGTTGATCTTTGTAATTTAATCAAATGTTCCTGGCAAATATGTGAGGTAAACTGGTAAATTAGTAGTGCATGGTATCTTTGATTTTAATCTCCAGAAAAATGTTTGTGTTTGTACTTTTGCTTCATTGTCTTTCCTTAAATGCTTGCCAAGCCTCAGCTGCCTTTGTTGTTGTTGTTTTGTTTTGTAGAAGAAGCTGTTGTATAACATTTCCATGTAGATGATGGACAGCTTTATATCTGCATTCATAGACTGATGAAGAGGACATACCAGATATACAGATCAGGGAGTGAGTAATGCTTTTCATTAACAACGGTGTAGGATTAGATGTAAGAAATCTTTAAAGCTCCATTCCTGTTCTGTTACCAAATGGACTTGAAACTCTTATGGGTTTTGTTCATAAATCATGAAGCCCATGGGTTCCATTACTTGTCTTGCATTGCTTTGTAATAGCAGAGGGAGTTCTGTTGTTAGCTATAACTATAATTATTTCTACACTAAGACATTTAGTTCTATTTTTCCAATACTTAGGGGATAAATAAAAATAGTCTCTTTAAAAGGGGGTGTCTATGGATGCACTTTACTGCATAATAAGTAAATAACATTCCAATTTATTTAACTCTTTAAAATTATCTTGGAGTTGTTTTTATCCAGCTGGGAAGGAATAACTGGATGTTAAAGACTAACTTAGTCTTTGAACCTAAAATATATTTATTTGACTGTATTTGACTTTAATGTACTGAGGGGAAACTCCAGCTCAGTACTGACATGGAGAACAAGAGGATTCAAGTGTAGGTGATGTGCATTTTCTGCTAAATATGAGGGAGATCATTGCAAATCTTGTAGTAGTTTACCATTTAGGCACTGTATAATTTCCGATTGCCAGCATTCATGCAACCAGTCTTGTCCTCTCCACACTCTCCAGAGTTTGTACCACGATTTTGAAAATATAGGATGGCATTCTGCATTGTGTAAGGTGTTCAAATTATCTTTCCCCCCCCTTCCCCTTCCCCCGCTCAACAGTAAGATATGGAAAAGGCAGCAGTTGTGCTATAAAGCTGTAAATTGTCAAAGCTGTCTGGCAGCAATTTGAAAAAGAAATAGCATTCAGGTCATTGTGTCTTATCCTCTGTAATCAGAAAGCATCTGTAAACCAAAAGGACTTATAAAATTTCTGTTTGTAGAACAGAGACAAAAAGTGCTTCCTATTGCATCCTGATTGTGAAATACAAACCTAGCAGAATAACAAAATAGGAACTATTGAGGTTATTGCCAGTGTCCTAAAATTGCTGTCATTGCAAAGACTTTATAAAATATCCTTGAAGCTGTGCTTAGATGGATTGCAAGCAACTGTGTGAAGCACTATAGTCTCATGCAAGAGATAAGCAGTGGCAGATCGGTTTCAAGCTTGAAGCCTACAATAGAATTTCATTAATATGCCTTTTAACTGTTCAAAATGCAATAGCTTCATAGAATCGTAGAATTGCTTAGGTTGGAGGGGACCTTGGATATCATCTACTCCAATCTCCCTGCCATGGGAGGGAGTCTCTCAACTAGACTTGGTTGCTCACGGCCTCATCCACCTGGCCTTGAACACCCAGAGGGAGAAGGCATCCACAACCTCCCTGGGCAGCCTACTCCAAAATCTCACCATCCTCACACTGAAGAGCTTCCTCCTAAAATCCAGTGCAAACCTCCTCTCCCTCAGCTTAAAACCACACCCCCTTGTCCTCTCTTTAAACACTCATAAAAAGTCCCTCTCCAGCCTTCCTGTAGGATCCCTTCAGGTATTGGACAGCAGCTATAAGGTCCTCCCTGAGTATTCTCTTCTCCAGACTGAAAAACCACAGTTCCCTAAGCCTATCCGCATAGCAGAGGTGATCCAGCCCTAGGTTCATCTTTGTGGTCCTCCTCTGGACTTGCTCAAATGGCTCTGTGTCCTTATGATGGGGATGTGTGCTGGTTTGAGCTTTCACCAGAGTCCAAAAGCCTAAATGGAATATTTAGATTGCCTCCTCCTTTCCCTCTTCCCGGTAAGGTAAAGCAAATTAGGCAGGAGAAAGGATAGGTTAAAAAAATAATGAAAGAAGAATGGTCTAGAGTTTGTTTGGAAGTAAAGAAAGTAATTTTTTGAACAATATAGATACAGATAGACATGCAGTAACAGGGAGGGTTACAGAAGTTAAGGATAAATAGGAAAACATAAAAAAACAGGGCCAGCTGGCATTGATGCAAATGGATACAGTTCTTCATAAAGTGTGGATGCATCATGGAGGACCACATGGTGGATGCAGGAAGCAGGAGTAGTGGGGGCCCTTCTGTCAAGCAGTTGATATGCAGAGGAACGAGAAAGAGCTCGGAGGTGTCTCTCCTTAAATAGGCTTGCTGAACAGGAAGGGGGAGTTGAATAGACCACCTTTGAACCAGGAGGACGCCTCCTCCTGGGAAGGGGGAAAACCAAGTCTGTCTCTGTCTGCCCACTTGGATCAAGTTTCTTTTGTCCACCTGGGGACTGGGTTCTTTTCAGTCCCCATCAATGATGTGTGTAACCCAGCACAGGACATCAGAACTGGATGCAGTATTTGAGGAAGTGTCTCACAAGAACAGAGGGAATAATCACTTCTCTTGACCTGCTGGCCACACTCCTTGATGCAATCCAGGATATGATATGCCTTCTGGGATGAGGGCATGCCTTCTGCATGAGGGCACTGATGGTTCACACTGAGCTTCTCATCCGTCAGTACACTGAAGTCTCTTTTCTTCAGAGCTACTATCAACCCACTCTGCACCCAGGCTGTATTTGTGCCTGGGACTGGTCCCAGCCCACATGCAGACAGGTCCTTGCACTTTGACTTGTTGAACCTCATGCAGTTGGCACTGGCCCACTTCTCAAGCCTGTCAAGATCCTTCTGAATGGCATCCCTCCACTCACGTGAGTCCACTACACCACACAGCTTGGTGGTGTCAGCAAACTTGCTGAGGGTACACTCGATGCTGCTGTCCATACTGCTGACATAGATGTTAAACAGCAATGGACCCAGTATAGATCCCTGAGGAGCTCCACTTGTCACTGGTTGCCACTTGGACATTGTGCCACTGATCACAACCCTGTCAGTCCATCCATTTAGCCATTTCCTTATTCATCAAGTGGTCCATCCATCAAGTCCATGTCTCTCCATCTTAGAGACAAGGATGTCATGCAGGACAGGGTCAGATGCCCTGCACAAGTCCAGCTACATGATGTCAGCTGCTTTTCCCATATCTGCCAGAGCTGTAATTCTGTCATAGAAGGCCAAAAGATTAATCAGACAGAATTTGCCCTTTGCTTCTTACACGTTTATACAGTTTTCCTCCACTGTAGAAATGTGATGAATCAACTTGAAAGGTTTTTACTTCTGCAACTAAAATTAATGTCAGTCTGCATGTAGTCAATCAGGAAGATACCATACCATGCAATTTGAGTGGTTGTATGTGTTCGTATGTGCTATCTTTCTATACCTTGCACTCTTAATTTTCAGGTTGGGTGGAACTCGAGTTCCATCCTGAGTAGTAAGCCTGATGAGAGGATCTTAATCTATATGTTTACATATCAGTTTGAAATAGAAATCCTGTCCCTTGACATTGAAGTTCTTGTGGCCATTAAAATATGGTCATGCATGATGACATGACCACAGTTTCTTAAGGTCCTTTCTCAAAAGATGAAGACTACCTGACAGCGATGGGATACATCTGGAAATGTGAAGTGAGAGTCTCTTTGGAAGTAGGCTTGCTGATTTTGTGAAGAGGTCTTTGGACTGGGGGAGGTTGGACAAATGATTTCTCTGGCCAAGCTGTCAGCTCGTGGCTTGGACAGCAACACTCTGTGCTGGGTTAGGAACTGGCTGGAGGGCCGAGCCCAGAGAGTGGTGGTGAATGGTGCCACATCCAGATGGTGGCCAGTCACTAGTGGTGTCCCTCAGGGATCAGTGCTGGGCCCCATCCTCTTTAATATCTTCATTGATGATCTGGATGAGGGGATTGAGTTAGTCATCAGCAAATTTACAGATAACACCAAGTTGGGAGCAGATGTTGATCTATTAGAGGGCAGAAGGGCTCTGCAGAGGGACCTCAACCGCCTGGACTGATGGGCAGAGTCCAACAAGACATTTAACAAGTCCAAGTATCAGGTGCTGCACTTTGGCCACAACAACCCCATGCAGTGCTACAGGCTGGGGTCAGAGTGGCTGGAGAGCAGCCAGGCAGAGAGGGACCTGGGGGTGCTGGTTGATGGTAGGCTGAACATGAGCCTGCAGTGTGCCCAGGCAGCCAGGAGGGCCTGCATCAAGAACAGTGTGGCCAGCAGCAACAGGGAGGTCATTCTGCCCCTGTACACTGCACTGGTTAGGCCACACCTTGAGTCCTGTGTCCAGTTCTGGGCCCCTCAATTTAAGAAGGATATTTTGATACTTGAATGTGTCCAGAGAAGGGCAACGCAGCTGGTGAGAGGCCTTGAGCACAAGCCCTATGAGGAGAGACTGGGGGAGCTGGGATTATTTAGCCTGGAGAAGAGGAGGCTCAGGGGAGACCTTCTAGAGGACACAGTCTCAAGCTGCACCAAGGGAAGTTTAGGCTTGCAGTGAGGAGGAAGTTCTTCACAAAGAGAGTCATTCATCATTGGAACGTGCTGCCCGGGGAGGTGGTGGAGTCACCATTCCTGGAGGTGTTCAAGACAGAATTCGATGTGGCACTTGGTGCCATGATTTAGTCATGAGGTCTGTGGTAACTGGTTGGACTTGATGATCTTTGAGGTCTCTTCCAACCTTTGTGATTCTGTGATTTCATGGGAAGAATTGTCCAAGGGACGGCAAGACTGAGTGGAGTCACAAATACATAAAGGAAATGGAAGACAAAATGCAAACAAGGAAGAGCCACCATGGGGGTACACATTGCCTGAATGTGGAGGTTAAGGTGAGGAAATTCAATACAGCTGCAGCTGACACTGGTGAGGTAATGAAGGGCGCAGGGAGGCTTTCCTGTTGCACATCAGCAGTAAAGGTAATGGCAAAAGAAATTACAGCATTTCGACTCCATGTGTGCCAGAGACCTCTTAGCAAAGAAAGTGAAATAGGTCAAAGCACTCAATTGTTTTGTAGTTAGTCCTGTCTGTTTTCAATGATAGGGCCTGCCCTGGGGTCCCTGAGCCTTCTAGCACAGTTTGGGAGAATGAAACGAACCATGTGAAAGGGGGATGGAGTTAGGAAGCATTTCACACACTGGAACACAGGCAGCATTGGTGCACTTTGGGTTCACCCATGGGTGCTATGGGAACTGATTCATGTCACTGGAGGCAGTTCTGTACCATCTTTGAAAGACCATGGCACCTGAGGATGTTCCTGATGAAGGGGGAATGCTGCAGCTATCTTCAAGAAGGCCAAGGAAAGGATCCCAAGTAACAACAACCTGGTTAGGACTTCTGTCTCCCGGGGAAGGCCATGGTGCAAATTCTCTTGGAAACCACTTCCAGCTGCAGGAAGGAGGAGAAAGTGTTGGGGAGCTGCCAGAATAGGCAAATCCTGTACAGCTTGTATAACCAACTTCTGTGATGAACCGCACTGTGGATGCAGTGGGTGTTGTATCCTTCAACCCTAGGAAAGTCTTTGCCACAATCTCCTATAGTTTTCTTCTCACCAAATTGGTGACATGAGTAAATGTGAAAGTGGAAAATTGGGTGGGACAGATGGGCTGAGAGAAGTGATGAGTGAGATTTTTCTGAGACGTGTCTACTTGGAGATACTCAGACCTAAACTGGACAAGTTCTTGAGAAACCAGATCTAGATGGACTTCACTTGAGAAAGGTGTTGAACCAGCTAACTCCCAGAAATTACTTCTAGCTTCCATGAAGTGACAGTGAAATTGTCTCTTTTTCAACTTGCCCTCATAGTTGAAAGTGTTTGTAACTATCCAGGACTAACTTATATCTGCCCAGATAAGCTGAACACTTCATTGCCACCAGACAGGCATGACTGTGGATAGTGTGTTGCTGCAGTTTCTGATGCCACCTGAGTTTATGGATCTTCCACAGCAGTGAATTGTAGCTGGAAAAATCAGGGCAGTAGTACTGCTCAAAAGGCTTTTGCAGACCACTATTAAAAGTTTTTGTATGTTTTGTAACAGGTACTATATTTGGACAATGCAACCACCCTTGTAGTCTGCTCCCAGCAGCCCCATGCATTGACCATCCTGTGCCTTTTTTGGGTACACACTTATGTGTTACAGCATGCACACTGTCTTTGTATGGTTGTGACAGACATACTTGCCCACAAGCATCTGATTTCCATAGGTATTGTGCATTAAGGCAGCACATCTGCAATGAATCAGTTGGCTGGGAACCATCACATCTATTAGGTGCTTAGAAAGGGTCTGCACTGTCCTGTACTGCTAACTGGTATAGGAAAGTGGTCCTCACAGTCCAAAAAGGGAATCCTGCTGCTCTACACCATGTGCCACAGGAGAAAGTCCTAGAAATAATGTGGGAAGAAGGATAATTGTGTGGAAATTACTTTTGTCTCAAAGAAAAATGCTAGTAATTTGACATGGATGTCTTATCTTGCCATTAAAATATTGTGTAGAAACTGCCATTATTTTTTCTTTGCAGAAGTCTGTATCTGACATCAAGATGATTATATCCTTTTAAAAATGTGCATGTGTCAATTACAGAATTATAATTTAAGTATCTTAAGTTAGTTCTTCATCCACAAGCAACTAAAAATCTTCTTTTGACAATTTCATGTAATTATTTAAATCAATTTTACCCTAGTTATTTTCCTAATGCTAATCTAGGCTTTGACATACTTTGCACAACAGTTCTTCTTTGTGTAGGGGATGATTCCCAAAAGGAGGTTGTGCCACAGAAAACTGCCCTTGAGTTCCAGCACCCCCTTCTGCAGCCCTCATGGCATGCCTCCAGATTTCCTCTGCATAATTAATCCTTTCTGTAATGCCACCAGACTACCATACATCCATTAAAATTTATGAGAGGGGCTGGTGCATGGTCTATAATGGAAAAATCAGGTTTCAGTATGTTTGCAGGAGATGACTTAATGTAGCAGAAAGTAGTCAGCACATTTCTTGCATCGCCAGGGCTGGAGTTTGGTGGAACTGGAGAAGGGAGAAACAAGTACTTTATCAGGAAAGGGTGTAGGGTCTTGCTGGATTTTGGATTCTACCTATGCTGTAAGTCATTGCTCAAGATGTTGTAGAGTCTGGATTCAAAGGAAGCTCTTAAAAGAAATAACCTTTTTTTCACTGAGTTTTGTAGAACCGGTCAAAAATAGCACTTTTAAAGGGAATTAATTTCATTTACAAATAGAGCAATTCATTTTCAGTGGCTTGTGTTTTCCACTGGAGGTGTCTTCAGTTGTCTCAAATTTGCATCAACAACAACTGATGCTGATGAAATGGCTCATTCTCTGTCATCCTGACAGGTCGAAAGGCAGTCAGGTATGCTGGGCATCTCACTACTTTTAGTAGGATGTTTTTATGCTGGTTATATGTGTGACCCTTGAAAGAAATGCTGAGCTTATCTGTTTTCAGGTAATTTGTTTAACGCCTAGAATCTGAGAAAACTGCTTGTACCATACATACATTTGGAGTGGCAAGAGGACATTTTGTGTATGTGCAATAGAAGGGAGGAGGACTAAGTGAATCTGGTAGATGACAGACTGCCAGGTAACACAGTAAATGCTCCCTCTTTGTTGGCTTAAACATGTGACAGCCAGTTTGAATTTTATTCCCTCAAAGGGTTATACTTTTTC
Organism: Melanerpes aurifrons; assembly: GCA_011125475.1. Classification (NCBI taxonomy): domain Eukaryota; kingdom Metazoa; phylum Chordata; class Aves; order Piciformes; family Picidae; genus Melanerpes; species Melanerpes aurifrons. The sequence goes on along the minus strand of WWNC01000048.1, from coordinate 4,223,772 downwards.
CTGGTTCAGCTGCTTACTTGATATCTCTGTTTGTGTCTGTGTTAAAGGAACATGCAGGTTGTTATATCTTAAAATTCATAACAAATGTTCACAAATGCTTTGAGTGTTGTAGCTGTGTTTTGCTATGAAACCAAGTGCCTGTAGTCCCTTTTGAAAATGCTAAGTGCTTTATGTTGCTCTGTATCCACAAAGTGAAAAATAGCATTTGTTTCCTAGAGAACACCTTATTTATTTCCCCCAGCTCTAACTGTAAGATCTCCTTAGTGCCAAAGTGCTCTTGTTTCAGAGTATTTCAAGCAACTGAAAAGAGCTGGATGAGATGGAAATTCCTGTTTTAATAGCAACACAAAATATGACATTTTAATTCTTAATGAAGAAGCTGAACTTAAAAAAGAGAAAAGATGCCACTGAATGGGTACCTCAGGTACATTTGTATGTGAGCTATACTGACTGAGTCCAGCATAACTGTGTAACTGTCTGATCTCCATGGGGCTGCTTTTGGCTTAGAATAAAAGACACTTGCACAGTTGTCAGATTGGTAGGGAATTGTTAAAAGATGGTGATAGATGCTTCTCATCTTAAAATAGCTACAGAAAAATAGGGCAGTAGTGGTTACAGAAGCATCTGCACCAACTTTTCACTGCCATCGCCCAGAAATACACAAGGTACAGCTGGAAGAGAGCTTTGACTAGCCTTTATTTTTCAAAGGCTTTATTAGTAGTCTAAATGATGTAGCTTAAGTGGTACCTCCTGCTGTGTTCCAGAAAACAGGACATAGTGCCTTCTTTGTGGTCAAAACAAGCTCTGTCAAAAGACACTGCCCCCACTGGTCTCCCTACCTAAAAGGAGCAATCTGCAAGATCACATGCTTTTGACAAGTCTTGATTCCAAGGGCTGGAAAAACTTATAAGGCTTCTGACTGTAAGACAAATAAGGGTTCTGTGACCTGCTATAGATTTATATCCTAAAAATAGAAAAGCAGTGAGCTTCCCACAGCTACCTGAAAGCAAAATTATGTAACTTAACTTATTTATGATGCATGCTAAGTATAGACATGACACCAGTCTTACAGAAGAGCTTTCCAAATTGGCAGAGAGATATGATGCTCAAAAGCTATGGTTCTTCATGGTAGGTCTCTGGGCTTATCTAATGGCTTGTGGACAAATTCTGTTCTTGGTGTTTGGGTCATCTTTCAAGAATGTACACTTTCAGCCACAACATTTTAAAAACCCAAGAATAACATGTCTGGAATGCAAAGTAAAGCACTGAGCACTGCATTATACCATGGTTATTTCTCCATGGTTCACCATTTCTACCTTTTAAAGTTTCTGTGCTCCCACATCAAGTGTAGTCTGTCCCCAACCTGAGTTGTGTGCACCTCAGATTAAATTAGGTGATCTTTCTACATCACATCTATAGAGCAGAATTCAGGAAGCATTAAAAGATACTGGAGATCAGTATCTGTAGGAAAGAGCTTCTTTTAAAAAGGCAGCAATTAGCATTTTATCTTATTTCCATATAAACTTTTCAACCTTCAGAATTATTCATAAGTGTTTATGGCTTACAGTATTTATACTATGATTTTATTTTTTTTTAACTGATGTGTTGTAGCTGCATATTAATGCTGAAAGATTTTCTTTCCTATGCAAATTAACAACCAGTTTGTAAAGGGAAGGGTTTCTTGGTTTATATGTAAAGCACATCTGCGAATGATGGTCAATACTGAAGGTTTTACATTAGATTAAGTCATCTTGAGCAACATCTAGACCAAGGCTTTCCAGTTCCTGTTTCTGACTCATTGCTCTTCTGAAGCTGCCTTGTTTAACAAAGATGTCCAACTCACATTCATTCTCAAAGCCATAACTGTGATAGAGTGATTTGGGTTGGAAGGGACCTTTAAAGGCCTTCTATTACAACCAGTCTTCTGTGAATAAGGAGATCTTCAACTAGATCAGGTTGCTCAAAGCCCCATTCATGGAGTATCTGAAATGTTCTCTGGACAACCTGTTCCATTGTTCCACCATCCTCAGTATAAAAAAATGTCATCCTTTTATGTAGTCTGAATTTCCCATCTTTTAGTTTAAAACCTTCACCCCTTGTAAAGATCCTAGTAAAAAGACTGTTCCCATCTTTCCAGAAGCCCTTTTTAAGTACAGGAAAGTGTCTCAGTCCAGAAGTTAGGAAGGAGACTCAGTTCTTTTTTTTGAACACTCCCATGAGTGAAATCAAGGCACAAATGAGGCCAAATATCAAAGAGAGGCTGTTTATTAAAGAATGATGCAAACAAAACAGAGGAAGGGAGAACAGGGAGAGAGAGGAGGAGGGAACATGGAGAAAGGGAGAGAGAGAACAGCAGAGATATTACCACCCCAAGGCACTTTTCGGTCTTTGGCTGGGAAGAAGCAGGGAAGTGCCAAGTCCCTTCAGCTTGTGATGTCTTCAGCCAGAGGAGCAGAGAAGTCTGAGTGTCCTGGCAATTTCAGTGATGTTTTTCCTCTTCTGAGCACACTCCAGTGTGTAGTGTTTTCAGTGAAGTTCTTCTCTCCCAGAGCAGGCATAGCTTGGAGCTTCAGTACAGTTCATTTATCACAGCTCCACCTGGCCCCACACCAAAGTCACAGTATAATGCATATTTGAGTTTCAGGTGTTACTTCCAGGGGGTCTTGCAGGAGTCAGCACTGAGTAGCCTCTGCCTCTCTTTGCTTCCCACCTGTTTACCACACACCCATGGGCTTGTAAGGCCAGGATGCGCTTATCTTTGTTGCACATTTGTGGGCAGAAATGACACATCTTATCTTTGTTGAGATACTCCTCAGTTGTTGATGTAACCATCACCTCCCAGGTGATTTGCATGTGCAGAGGATGGCCTCTCTCAGAAGGCTGCAATAAAGTCCTTCTGGAGCTCATGTCCAGTCTTTCATCCACCAGCACCTTCTCTTCACGGCTGCTCTCTCAATCCCTTCAGCCTCAGCCTGTATTGATACTAGGGGTTGCCCTGACCTAGATGCAGGGCTTTGCACATGGCCTTGAGGTTCAGATAGGCCCCCTTCTTGAGCATTCTCAGATCCCTCTGGATAGTACCTTGTCCTTCAAGTGTGTGGTGTTGTCTGCAAACTTGCTGAGTGTGCTCTTGATCCCACTGTCATTCATCAGATTAAACAGCACTGATTGCAATATGGGCCCCTTAGAGACAGCATTCATCACCAGTCTCATGTGGATGTAGAGCTGTTGACCACTATCTTCTGGATGTGATCATCCAAACAATTCCTTATCCCCAAGCAATCTGTCCATCAGGAACAATGTGTCCAGCAGGAGCAGGGAGGTCATTCTGCCCCTGTACACTGCACTGGTTAGGCCACACCTCGAGTACTGTGTCCAGTTCTGGGCCCCTCAATTTAGGAAGGATGTTGACTTGCTGGAGCGTGTTCAGAAAAAGGCAACAAAGTTGGTGAGGGGCTTGGAACACAAGCCCTGTGAGGAGAGGCTGAGGGAGCTGGGGCTGCTTAGCCTGAAGAGGAGACTCAGGGGTGACCTTACTGCTGTCTACAACTACCTGAAGGTAGGTTGTAGACAGGCAGAGGTTGGTCTCTTCTCCCAGGCAGCCAGCACCAGAACAAGAGGACACAGCCTCAGGCTGCACCAGGGGAGGTTCAGGCTGGAGGTTAGGAGGAAGTTTTACACAGCGAGAGTGATTGCCCATTGGAATGGGCTGCCCGGGGAGGTGGTGGAGTCACCATCACTGGAGGTGTTCAGGCGGAGACTTGACAGGGTGCTTGGTTGCATAGTTTAGTTGGTTGGGTGGTGTTGGATGATCGGTTGGACGCGATGATCTTGAAGGTCTCTTCCAACCTGGTCTATTCTATTCTATTCTATTCTATTCTATTCTATTCTATTCTATTCTATTCTATGCTATGCTATGCTATGCTATGCTATGCTATGCTATGCTATGCTATGCTATGCTATGCTATGCTATTCTAATACTTATCTCTGCAGTTTATAAAGAAGGATATTTTGGAGGATTGTGTCAATACACAATATTAGGTTACAGCCACACCTCTTTCTTATCCAAGTGGAGCTAACAGCAGAATACTCTGTGAAGTTAATTCCAGAATAGCCTGATACTTACACTTTTACATTCAGAACAAAAGGTTTTGTTTTGATAATTCTGGGGGGCCTAAAGGGAAGGGGAATAGTATAGTTAAACTTGTATTTGTTTGCAGTTCAACAAGTGTGCCTATTTCTAGGGTCGTTTTATTATTGTCTTATATATGGACTGAACTTATGGGCAAAGCAGGAATGGTTTGAAGAAGGGGACTTAAATAACTGTTGTGGCCAAGTTTGTAAAGAATATTTTGTCAAATCTAGCTTTTCAAGGACCTGCCTACAGTGTCAGTGTCCATACAGATTCACAAATTTAGTCTCTTTGTAACTGTGACTAGGCATGAAAACTGATTCTCTTTTACCATGAATATTTATGGTCTGCAATAATCTGATTAACCATAAAATCTAACAATATGTTAGCTCCATGACCTGATAATACTTCATCCTCACAGGGTCAATGATGCATTTTAATTGATATGAAGTGATCAGAATTTATTGGAAGTTTTCCGTGGTTGCTCCGTGATAGAAATGTGACTAGCTAAATATATTGTAATACGAAATATCTAAAGCAGTGCTTTTATCTATTTTTGATAATTTACAAAGGGAAGCATGACCTCTTCAGAAAGCATATCTTTGTGAATTGCTGCTGCACAGTGCATGCAAACTAATTTTTCCAAATTGTGCCTCATTTGATGTCCTTTCAATTATGATATTATGAAATCTCCAGGATTCTGAAGACCACAAACTAAAACCGTATTCATATTACTCAGTTGTTTGCATGGATAATTGATTTCTTTTCTAAAGTTTCATTTATAGACTCACAGAATCACAGAATGCTAGGAGTTGGGTGGGACCTCTGGAGATTACCAAGTGCCAACCCCCTGCCAAAGCAGGATCACCTAGCACATTTCTTACAGGAACACATGGATGGGTTTTGAAAGTCTCCAGGGAAGGAGAGTCCTCAACCTCCCTGGGCAGCCTGTTCCAGTGCTACATCACCCTCACAGTAAAGTTTTTCCTCATGTTGAGGTGGAAGTTCCTGTGCTCCAGTTTGTGTCTGTTGCTCCTCATCCTATCACAGGACACCATTGAAAAGAGACTGCCCCTTGCTTGACACCCACCCTTCAGATATTTGTAAACATTAATAAGATCCCCTGTTAGCCTTCTCCAGATTAAACAAGCCCTATGAGGAGAGGCTGAGGGAGCTGGGATTGTTTAACCTGGAGAAGAGGAGGCTCAGGGGTGACCTCATTGCCCTCTACAACTACCTGAGGGGTGGTTGTGGCCGGGAAGGGGTTGGTCTCTTCTCCCAGGCAACCAGCACCAGAACAAGGGGACACAGTCTCAAGCTGCACCAGGGGAGGTTTAGACTCGAGGTAAGGAGGAAGTTCTTCACTGAGCGAGTCATTCGTCATTGGAATAGGTTGCCCAGGGAGGTGGTTGAGTCACCATCCCTGGAGGTGTTCAAGAGGGGATTGGACATGGCACTTGGTGCCATGGTCTAGTCATGGGGTCTGTGTTGATAGGTTGGACTCGATGATCCTCGAGGTCCTTTCCAACCTAAGTTATACTGTGATACTGTGAAACAGTCCCAGATTTCTCAGCCTTTCCTCAGAAGACAGGTGTTCCAGTCCCTTCATCATCCTCATAGCCCTCTGTTGGACTCTCTTTAGTATATCCGTATTCCTTGTGAACTGGACACAATGTGGTCTCACTAGGGCAGACTGAAGGGTGAAGAGAACCTCCCTTTGCCTGCTGGTCACACTCTTCTTAATGCACCCCAGGATATCCTTGCCGTTTTTGGCCACAAGAGCTTATTGCTGTCCCATGGATAACTTACTGTACACCGGCACTCCTAGGTCCTTCTCCATGGATCTGCTTCCCAGCAGGACAACCCCTAATCTGTACTGGTGTAAGACAGGCACATGTCCCCTGCAATGGCAGGCTGTGAGAATTGGGTTATTTCAGACAGGAGAACATAGGACTCTGGATAGGCCCTATAGTGGTCTTCCAGTACCTGACGGGGGCCTACAGAAAAGCCGGGAAGGGACTGTTTAGAAGGACTTGTAGCAATGGAACAAGGATCAGTGGTTTTAAACTAGAGCAGGGTAGATTTAGATTGGCCATTAAGAACAAGTTCTTTATTCTGAAGGTGGCAGAACACTGGAACAGGTTGCCCAGGAAGGTGGTGGGGACCCCATGCCTGAAGATGTTCAAGGTCAAGCTTGATGGGGCTCTGAGCAACCTGATCTAGTGGAGGATGTCCCTGCTTACTGCAGGCAGTTGGACTAGATGACCTGTAGAGGCCCCTTCCAACCCTGTGCATTCTGTGATCTTATGAATTTGTCAAGTACTATTGCCACTTACTTCAGTTTTCACAAACCATGTGTGGCACAGCCAGATGAATAAGCACAAATGAAGGTTTAAAGTGATGGACAAATGCCATTCCCCATTGTTTTATGAAGATGGAAGTGCATATGCAACATGACTGAACCTCTGCTGTCTGTGGCAAGGACTCTCTGTCTGGGCTCTCCTAAGACCACCTTTCCTCCCATGTGAAGTTGTCATGGGGTTAAGCACTGGAAGTCTTAACCACAGAGACAGAAAGTCCTCTAGGGGCTAGACAGTCCAGGAGGTGGACCCAGGGAATTGTGGTTTTGTTATTCAATCCCATAATTTTGCTATCTCTTTATAAGGGGCTGTATGATTTGTTTTCTCTCTTTTATCCCTCTTTTTGGCTCTCTGGAGGGAGTTCTTATCTGGTAACAGGGGGGAGTAGGCCAGTTTATGCCCTGCAGAGGCATGACTAATTTAGCCTATGCAATTTTGACCAAGGGTGGGAGGGAGGGGAGAAAATGAGCATTAGGGTTTGTGGTTTAGTCTGATTGGGGGAAGGTTTTCTTGATTTTTCATGTATCCTATATATGTATTACATGTTAAGGACTCATGTGTTCTGTATTTTCCTGTGGATTTTTGAATATAGTTCTGTATTGCTCTCCAATTCAATGAGAGTATTTTATTTTGCTCTTATGGGGGATTCTTTAAATGAAGACAGAAGTGCTTTGAAAGGAAACAGAAATAGTGGTTCAAGTACTGCTTCTCGTGGACTTAACATCCATTTAAAATGCCAGAAGAACTGAAAACAACTGTTTTCCCCAAGTAGTGAGAGAGAGTACCTGACTCTGTTTGGATGTCTGTCTATTGTAATTTTTCTGAAGATTTGCTGGGACAGAATCAATGCCACTTTCAATAGATGCTCTGTTGAGTAACATTAGGAGTCACATTAGCATGGAGCAGTTGCTGCTAACCTCTTACATGAGTGACCTGGCTGCGTGTTAGGAGGGAGTTTCATGCCAAAGCTGCACAGCCAGGAGGTGGCAGGCCAGGTTAATCTGCTGTGTGGTCCCCTACCTATGCTTAGAAAGTTTGAAGACTTCTCATTTATGTATTTTTGAAGTTTAGTGGAAAGTGCAGTGAGAATCCACGAATTGGCTAGAGTATGAAAAGCATAGCTTATATTTGATCTGCAGAACATTGAGCTTTTGCTTTTGATCCTTCTGATGTCTGTGATGGAGTACTCTGGTCCCACTTGATCAAACCAGCAAGAAATAATTTTCTTCTTGATAAATGGTTGTAAACTATGCAGGATTTTATTAACTTAGCCTAGCAAATGTGAAGCAGTGATTAGGAGTAGAAGAATAATTTACTCAAGTTCCTAAAGATAGTCTTCTAAGTCCCATTGGAAAAAAATCATTTAAAAGGACCAAAAAATTTAATATCTAGTTATCTGATATTTAGTGGTCTAAATTAAGTTGAAAGGGAAACAGAATCATAGACTCATAGAATGGTTTGGGTTGGAGGGGACCTCCAAAGGGCATCTAGTCCAACGCCCTCTGCAGTAAGCAGGGACATCCTCAACTAGATCAGGTTGCCCAGAGCCCTGTCGAGCCTCACTTTAAATAGCTCCAGCAATAACGCTTCAACCACCTCCCTTGGCAACCTGCTCCAATATTCCACCACCCTCATGATGTAGAACTTGTTCCTAACATCCTGTCTAAATCTACTCATCTCTAGTTTGAAGCCATTGCCCCTCATCCTATCACTGCAGTCTCTTTCCATTCTTCTTGTAGGCCCCCTTCAGGTACTGGAAAGCTGCTATTAGGTCTCCCTGGAGCCTTCTCTTCTCCAGGCTTAACAACCCCAGCCCCCTCAACCTGTCTTCATAGCAGAGGTGTTCCAACCCTTTGATCATTTTCATGGCCATTCTCTGGACCCACTCCATAAGGTCCATGTCCTCCTTCTGTTGAGAGCTTCAGAACTGAACACAGTACTCCAGGGAGGTCTCATCAGAGCTGAGTGAAGTGGCAGAATCACCTCTCTGTGTCTGCTGGCCATGCTTCTTTTGATGTAGTCCAGGATGTGATGGGCTTTGTGGGCTGCAAGTGCACATTCTGACAGAAAAGTAATAAAAGTATCTTAGCTAGAAAGAGAAAACTTTCTTTTAAAATGAGAATTCAACCTACCAACCTGAGCAAAAAAGAAGACACATCTTGATGAGATTTGTTTGTATGTTTGTGTTTATTTGACAATTAGGTAGAGTTTTGTCATTTCCCAGGGACTAGTTTTGTAGGTTTAAAAAGTAGATTTATTTAATAGGATTGTGTTTGTGTTTATTTAATAACATCAAGATGGCATGGATTCACTAGTGAGAGGGATTGAAAGAGGACCTAGTGTCACGAAAGAGCAAGTTTTGCTCTTACAAAGCAAAATGTGTGCCTTCTTTCAAACATGCATATAGCATTCTGGACCCCCTGAGGTCCCAGAGGAAGACATTGACAAAGGAGGAGTTTTCCTTGGCTGATAAGGACTGGGCTGATGAGGACTGGATTAGGGAACAGTTAAATAATTTGCATGGGTCCTGGTGTCATGCACTTGCAGGTGCTGAGGGAGCTGGCAGAGGTCATTGCCAGAGCACTCTCCGTGGTCTTTGGTAAGTTATGGTGGACAGGAGAGGTGCCTGGGGACTGGAGGAAGGCAAATGTCACTCCAATCTTCAAAAAGGCTAAGAAGGAGGACCCAGGCAACTATAGACCAGTCAGCTTCCCCTCCATCCCCAAAGGTAATGGAGCAACTTATCCTTGCTGCTGTCCTTAGATATATCAAGGATAAGAGTGTCATTAGGAGCAGTCAGCATGTTTTTGCCAAGGGGAAGTCATGTCTGGCCAACCTGATAGTCTTTTATGAGGATATAACCAGGTGAATAGATGATGGTAGAGCAGTGGATGTGATTTATCATGAATTCAGTAAAGCACTTAGCACTGTCTCCCATACCATCCTTGCAGCTAAACTGAGGCAGTGTGGTCTAGATGATCAGGTAGTGAGGTGGATTGAGAACTGATTGAAGGGAAGAAGTCAAGAGAGTTGTGGTCAATGGGATGGAGTCTTGTTGGAGGTCTGTATCTAGTTGAGTCCCTCAGAGGTCGGTTCTGGGGCCAGGACTATTCAATATATTCATCAATAACCTGGATGAAGCCACAGAGTGCCCTGTCAGCAAGTTTGCTGATGACACCAAACTGGGTGGAGTGGCTGACACACCAGGGGGTTGTGCTACCATTCAGCAAGACTGGGCAGGGAGAAATTGAATGAAGTTCAACAAGGGCAAGGGTAGAATCCTGCACCTGGTATAGAACAATCCCATGTATAAGTATAGAATGGGGGCTGACCTGTTGGAGACCAATGAGGGGGAAAAGGCCCCAGGGGTCCTAGTGAATGGATGACCTTGAGCCAGCAATGTACTCTTGTGGCCAAGAAGGCGAATGGCATTCTGGGGTGTATTAGAAGGGGTGTGGTTAGTAGGTTGAGAGAGATTCTTCTCCCTCTCTACTGCCCTGGTGAGGCCACATCTGGAATATTGTGTCTATTTCTGGACCTCTTAGTTCAAGAAGGACAGGGAGCTGCTTGAAAGAGTCCAGTGCAGAGCCACAAAAATGATAGAGGGAGTAGAGCATCTTCCTTATGAGGAGAGACTGAGGAAGCTGCATCTCTTTAGCAATGTGGCTGCATTAGCTTGAGGTTCCACCAGTGCTAACTGCCAGCTTCCCGACAGAGGTGATTCAACTAGGTACAGAAGGTGCTGTTAAAATATGGTACTTGTCCTTAATCTAGCCTGTGTAACTATACACAATATATTGTGCTGCATAGACATGCTGTCAATAATGTCATTATGTTCATTCAAGAGGAGATTGGACGTGGCACTTGGTGCCATGGTCTAGGCATGGGGTCTGTGTTGATAGGTTGGACTCGATGATCCTCGAGGTGCCTTCCAACCTAAGCGATACTGTGATACTGTGATACTGTGATCTTTGGCCTATTATGTAATATGTCAAGGAAGGTAAAAATCTCAGCTTTACATGACCAAATTCACTGGTTTTGGCCCTGCAGAGCCAGGGGGAAAAAAGGAATTAAATCAGTGTATACATGTGCAGAGAGATTCTGTCATTTCCCAGTTTGTTCCTGGCCTAAGATATTTTCAGGGAAGGAATTTTCACAGTTTATGTGAAAGAAAACTGAAGACACTCTGTTCTTAATGATAGCTCTTCAGACTGTTGAAAGTTAAAGGTAAATCTGTGGTAAATGGATGTTGGACTACCTGCAGCTAGCCAGGATACATTGCTAAGTCCTGCATTGTAAGCACAAAGGGGGACCTACAAGGAGACAAAGAACATTGCATTTTTAACATGTAGAAATGACAACTGGTGAAGAACCTTTAAGCACCCACTTAAGATCTTGCCTTGGCTATATCATGACACAAATACAAAGGAGAGAACTACTTCTGTAAAAATAATGTATCTTCTTAGTATTGACCTCGGCTCTCTTTGTAGCCTCCAAATAAGCAATAGAAGGTAGATGCTAGCAAATATTTTGCTCTTTATCTGCTAGTACTATTAAGCCTGATCAGATAAACCAGTTTTTAAACCTAGTCTGAAATACCAGCTTCTGTGTACCATGGAATGCATCCAGTTGGAAGGTGCCCTTAAAGGTCTCCTTGTTCAACCTCCCTACAGTGAGCAGGGGCATCTCCATCTAGACCAGGCTGCACATGGCCCCATCAAGTTTTACCTTGAATGTCTCCAGGAATGGGTCCTCCACTACAACTCTGGGCAACCTGTTCCAGTATTTCACCACTCTTATTGTGAAGAACTTTCTCCACAGGTCTAACCTAAATCTGCTCTATTGTAGTTTAAAGCCATTGCCCCTGATATAATGCTATGGTGTTCATGGCAAACAAAAAGGAGCGGGGACACTTGCTTAACTTAGTCCACTATTATTCTGATGTGCTTAAAACACCTGCCAGTATATTCTTCTTTCCTAGTTTGAGACTTGAATTTGTCAAAGGTATTGTAGAACTTGATTGGTGGGAGTTTGACTGGCTTTGACTCTGTTGCTATGCAGCTGTGGGTGTTTGTACTCAGAGTACTGGACGCGATGATCTTGAAGGTCTCTTCCAACCTGGTATTATTATTATTATTATTACTACTACTACTACTACTTTCTGGGAGGATTAGGAAGTTTGCAGGCAGCTTTTTGATGTTCTACCAAGTATGTAATAGTACAGCAAAGAAAGATGCTACTTGCATCTGAAATTACTGGGAACATACAGATAGCAAAGTGTGTTTGCAAATACAAGGTCATGCTGTTCTCTGATATCACACTGTCCATCACAGTAGTTTCCACACTCTTGAATCTCTCCTTAGAGAAATCTGTGATAAGTTCTTTAGGTTCAGATATCTCTTGAAGTATATATAGCATTTAGTATAAGCAAGCTGTTATCTAAATGCACCTCTGTAACTACTGCTTTAAAACAAGCAATTAAGAATGAAATGCCAGTTACAGAGTTACAAAGAAGTTTATTATGTAGGCTTGAATACATAATCATGTAATAAAAGATCACAGTAGATTAATTTAAAAGTAGAAACACTACAAGTTGATGTAGAAGTTTTTACTGACAAATGGGAGTTGGAGGTACTTTCATAGGGGTGGTCAGACTTGTGTTTTTGATCATGGGTGTTGCACATTCCGCTCCCTCTGCAAGAGACAGGAAAGTAATCATTTAAATCTAGTGTGAGTTAAGGAATTTTGGGAGAATGGATAAAATTGTGTACACTAAATAAAGTTTAAACACATTAATTTCAACAGTTTAACAAGCACAGGCGAGTCTGCCTCCTTTCACAATATGCAATTTTCTTGAAGCCAGGGAGTGGGTTTAATGGGTATTTAAGTTAGGCATGCCTCTTTGCCATTAAATTAGAATGAAATTGTCTCCTACGACTAAAATGCTACCCATGGGTGTAAAATAATATGATTTATTTTGTAAACAGATCAAATGACCTTTATTAGATGATGGTGACTGTGGGAGAAGCAGCATTTTATTTATGTGTGAGTTTGTATATCTTCCCTTCATTACATTTAATCAAAGTATGAATTTGACAGCAACCTCAGGATTAGAGTTAAACTTTCCTGTTTTCATGTGCATTAGATACTGCCAACACTTCCCTGGAAAAAATACTTTTGTGTCTTCCTCTTGCTGATGTGTAGTATGAAAGAGCTAAAAGGATAAAAAAGTGGAAGGGCATGAAGATCAGGGGAGCTCAGCAGCTGTATCATTTCAGGAGCTAACCATCCCTAAGGTTTTCCTTGGGGGAAAAAAAATGTGAGTGAAATGGGAGAAGAGGATTTAATGGGAGTGCATGGGAATGGCTGATGGCTCTCAGAATTTTTGCAGGGTTGCTTTAAGGGTGGCACATTGCATTTGTGATTGTAAACTTGTGTGTTTAAAAGCAAGAAATTAATTTCTACATCCATGCCAAATTCATATAAAACCGTTCTGTCTCCAGTAAACTATACTGGAGACACTATACTTTTTTTTTTCACTTCCCATTCCAAATTCTTTGGAAAAATAATGCTCTGCCCTTACATGTGAGGCACAGGCCATGACTGTAATTGAAAACAGCCCAGCATTTTAATTCTGAGTAAGTCTGGTAACAACCCTATGGGGTAATTTCCAGCTGATGTTTGAACTGCATATCTATGCCCTAAACATTTCTTGTGTTGAGAATAGGAGTTAATTGTGATTAGATTTTAGCCTTTTTGGCAGATGTATGTCTGTTACAGTCTCCTAGTTGGCTCCATCAAGCTCCCTGGTTCAGTGCTGAACTTTGAAGATAGTTCACTAGCTTAAATACCATATTTCTCACTGAATCAACCTTGAGGACATTTTTGTGTTTGGGGACACATGCGAGCAGGAGAAGGCAACATAGGAGGTTTATAATGGCTTCATACTAAATTAATCTAATTTCAGCTGGGCAAAAAGGGGGACTGGGGTGAGAGCTAAATGAAACTGCCTTTCTATGGCTGATTTCCTGACCTATCTGTAGTATCTTCAGGATGTGACCAGAGACTTAGAGTGTTGTATCCTCTTTGTGGATTGCTACTGAATCACAACACATTTCTGTATATTTCAGTCAGCTGGATTTCTTTTGTCTTGACTGATCCTGCAGCCAAGTGAAGGTCATTTTTGCTTGGACAATAAGCTCATTTACTTCTCCTTTCCCCTGGAGCTGCTTCCTCTGTGCATGCTTCTCAGTTCTCTAGAACCTTCTGTCCTCAGTTTGGACAGAATAATCCCATCCTTTCACACTTCTGCAGAAAGAGTGGGAATGCTCCTTACCAAACTTTAAATTTCTTCACTCTCTATGGCTGGCTCTCAAATTACAGTATAGTCTTGGATAGAGGCATCTAATTCATATGGCCTTGGGAGGGGACACAGACTCAAGCTGCACAAGGGGAAGTTTAGTCTTGAGGTAAGGAGAAAGTTCTTGACAGAGAGAGTTGTTAGCTGTTGGAATGTGCTGCCCAGGGAGGTGGTGGAGTCACAGTCCCTGGAGGTGTTCAAGGGGGATTGGACGTGGCACTTGATGCCGTGGTTTAGTAGTCATGAGGTGTTGGGCGACAGGTTGGACTTGATGATCTTTGAGGTCTCTTTCAACCTTATTGATTCTATGATTCTATGAAAAGGTAGGGAAAAAACAAACAACCAAAAGATAGTTGTAAGGCATAGGGATATGCAATTTTTCAAGTCAAGTTAGTATTCTTAGCTTGAATATAGGTTCACAAGGTTTTCACAGCTCCTCAAACTCCAAAAAGGCCTTCACAGTTTATCCAATTTGCATTTAGAAACTGCAATAAAATTTCCAAGGTTGCTATCAGCCCAGCACCCCTTACTGTCTTGCCAGGAAAAGGCAGATTGAGCCATATTGTTATCAATGACAACATCAAAATTGGATATTGAAGGCAACTGTGTATAATTACAGAATAAATAAGAGGCTGTCATTTGGATAGTTGAATTTGCCATCTTCACTTTCTCAGTGGGAAAACTTCCTATTATTGTGTAATGCTATATAGGTTGCTGCCTTCCAGCGGTACATACACCAAGACAGGAACAAACACAAGGGCAACTGTAGTGAGCTTTCTTCTTGTTTCCTTTCACAGCACACTGCATTATAAAAGCCAAAGTAATCTTAATAGTGTATTAAGGATATGTATATACTTACATGTACTGACTGCTTTATGAGCATCTTTAAATAATTTGTTGAACCTCATAAATTTCAACAAGTGCAAGTGCAGGGTTCTGCACCTGGGCAGGAACAATCCTCACTATGAATACAGACTGGGGAGGTGATAGAAAGCAACCCTGAGGAAAAGGACTTGGGGGTGTTGATGGACAAGACGCTGGACATGAGCAGGCAGTGTGAGCTTGTAGCCCAAAAGGTTAATCACATCCTGGGCTGCATCAAAAGATGCCTTTCCAGCAGATACACAGAGGTGATGCTACTACTTCGCTCTGGTGAGACCCCAACTGGAGTGCTGCATACAAATCTGGAACCCTTAATACAGGAAGGACATGGACCTGATGGAGAGGGTCCAGAGGAGGGCCACAAGAATTATCAGGGGTTTGGAGCACCTCTGCTATGAGGACAGGATGAGGGAGCTGGGGTTCTTCAGCCTTGAAAAGGGGAAGCTCTGGGGAGACATAATAGCAGCCTTTCAGTACCTCTAAGGGGCCTACAAGAAGAATGGAAAGAGATTGTTTACAAAGGGCTGAAATGATAGGACAAGGAGCAATGGCTTCAAACTAGAGAAGGGCAGATTTAGATTAGATGTTAGAAACAGCTTCTTTACTGTGAGAGCGGTGGAATACTGGAACAGGTTGCCCAGGCAGGAGGTTGGGGCTCCATCCCTGGATATATTCAAAGTGGGGCTTGATAGGGCTCTGTGCCACCTGATCTAGTTGAGGATGCTCCTGCTTACTGCAGAGGGGGTTCGACCTTTGGAGGCCCCTCCCAACCCAGACCATTCTATGATTCTATGATTTCCAGCAAGAGCTATGGAATAACAAAATGATTTCTACAGAGTGTTTTCTATCTCAGAGTTTCACTTTAAAGATGAGGAAAGGTAACTTGTTTTTCCTTCTTCCTCCAAAGTTCAGCAACATCTGAAAGCATCAGAGTGAGTACTGAGGTTGAGCTTGTGCTACCACTGATGCTGTCTTGGAGGTCTTGCATTACAAACACCTAGAGTCCTGCAATAGCAATCACAAGGCTCCAGGGACTTGAGGTTTCCAGACATTTCCAGACTCTTCTACAGGAACAGGCTGAGGGACATGGGATTGCTCATCCCAAAGAAGAGAAGCCTCTGGGGAGACCTAATAGCACCCTTCCAGTACCTGAAGGGGGCCTACAAGAAGACTGGAGAGGGAACATTTGCAATGGCCTGTAGTGATAGGATGAGGGCCAGTGGTTTGAAATTAAAGAAAAGTAGATGTAGATTGAATGTTAGGAATGAGTTCTTTACCATGAGAGTGGCAGAACATTGGAGCAGGTTGCCCAAGGAGGTAGCTGAGATCCCATCCCTGGAGATGTTACGCTCAACAGATCTCTAGGTAACCTGTTGTAGTGGAGGATGTCCCTGCTCACTGTATGAGTGTTTGATTAGGTTACCTTTGGAGGTCCCTTCCAACCCCAAACCATTCTATGATTCTTTACTGAGATATTCAAGGTCAGAGCAACCTGATGGAGTGGAGCATGTCCCTAGTCAATGCAGGGCAGTGGACTAGAGGACCTTTGGACATACATTCCAACCTAAAACATGCAAGTAATCCAGTCTGGTTTTAGTGCTAGGTTCAATACATAGTGCTTGCTACAATCAATTATTTTTTCTTTCAATGAAAAATCTGTCGGGTACAGCACATAAATAAAAAAGAAACTTAAGGCTGTCAAATCCAGGTGGAGAAACCTCTGCAGCTTTGCTAGATCCTTTACATGCTCTGTGATTCCATTGTCAAATTACACTTACCCTGGTAAGTGCTCAGTCCCACAGTACTCAGAGGCACACCAGATCATAAAAAGTGTTAGATGAAACTTGTTTCCTGATTTTTAAGTAAATTCTCCTGCACATTTCAGTATTTTAATAGGTAGTTTTACAGTCCAGGCATGTGATCTTGGTAAGCTAGTATACAAAACACCACCGTATCCAAAGGAACCCTCACATTAGCACCCGAATTTCCATGATCAGGCAATTTAAAATATGAAAATTTAGATATATCTAATTATGTGAATTTTTTTCCACATTTCAATCCAATGGTATTAAAATAAAACAAAACCCAAACCAACCCCAAAACAACAACAAAACCCCCCAAACAACAACAACAAAACCTCAAACTCAACAAATCAAAAAACACTAAAATTGTTCTACTTAATCTAGTAGATTTTTCTTCTCTGGGAGCATCACATATATACCTGGCCTATACTCTCTTCCATCTCACCTTACAAACTGTTTTGAACAAAACTACAGCTTTTTTTCAGTAGTAAATTGAAAGTCAGACAAATTGATATTTCATCAAAGGCATGTGCAAGGTTTGCCTTTGAACACACACACACGCATATACGCACACACAGAGACACGCACACACATACACACGCACACACTAAAAACAAACTGAAAAACCCCAACCCAAAACCTCTGCTGACTAAAGAGAACAGGCTTGTGCTGTGTGTGAGAGGGACTTAACGGCATTTGTGGTGTTGAATCCTTCATGGAATCGTAGAATTACAGAATTGTTTCTGTTGGAAAAGACCTGTAAGATCACTGAGTGTAACCATCATCTTAGCACCATCATGGCCACTAAACCATGTCCCAGAGTGCCGTGTCCGCGTGTTTCTTGAACACCTCCAGGGACTGTGACTCCAACACCTCCCTGAGGAGCCTGTTCTGTGTATGTGCACAAGCTAGTGGGCAAAGCTGAGTGTTTCTGTTGTTTCTGTTGAGGGAGGAGGCCAGACAAAGTGAGGAAATGGTGCAGTCTGAATGTGCAGAACCTGCAGCATTTTCATTATCTCTCCTCCCTTGTGCTTCCAAACATCTATACTCACCTTCACTTTGTTAATTGTTGTGCTTTATTTCAGCTCAATACTTACCATAAATTGACAGCTATAGGAATAGAGACTTTAAGATACCGTTGAGCAAATCAGATTAGGGACACAGATACTGCTGTGACCAGCTAGTGTGTGTGTGAAAAGACAAATGAAAAAATGCTCCCTTAACAATGCTCATAACGAGCTGTTGCAGGAAATGTGACTTGTCAAGACTCTGGCTACAGACTAATCTCTATTTCTTGTCCCCAGCCACACACTGTGATTCAGAGTTACAAAAGACTCCATCTCTCACCTGGCAGAAACCACTGTTTTGGGGGTTACTACTATAGGTTTTTAAATAAGCAGCTTTATACCTGACTTACTGTGTTGGGTTTTTTTTCCCCTAATGATGACTCTTTGGTGAGAGATTTTTATTAAGGAAACTTTTAAGAAATTGATACCTCTCAAAGGGCATCGGCAGACTAAAATGTATTTAAATCCTATGCATGCTGCTCCTTGAAATTTCAATTAATTAAATGAAAATGCTCATTCCAACTGTCAGTTACCTAAATGGGTTAATTTTGTGAAGTGGGCTTATGTAAGCTAATGATTTCAACTGGCTGAATTGCCAGGAAGCAGGTGAATGAAACTGCAGCTTCCTTGCCTGCAGTGGTCTGATTCGTATGATCTAGGAATTCAGAAAACACATCTCAAAAATAAACCAGTAGATTCTCTGCATCAGTGCTTAGTGCCCTAGCTTCTCAATAAACCTATTGTCTCAGTCTAAGGCAATTGTTTCTTCTTTCATATTGGAGGGGGGGAAATGAGGAGAAGGAGATCATTAATTTATTTTCATAGAATGTAATATATGCCTTTTCAGTAGTGATTCATTCAATCAAATAAAACCTGCAGGGGAAAAAAACCCTACAATTCAATACTGACAAACGATCAAAGTGATACAGCTGTTAAATACTTCTCTTGAGCTTATTCAAGGACAACAATTTTTGAGACTTCGAGGTTAGATTTTTACTCATTAGGACTGTTCCCAAACCAGACAAATTATGAAGCCCTGAATAGCACCTTCTATCTCTGTTTTGACCACCAGGCTTATAATAGAGAATAGACAGGACCTTTCCATCATGTCATCTTATTGCTGGTCTTCCACCCTGAGATTGGAAGTAGCAGTTAATACCAGAGCCAAGAGCATAGGTAAGATGAGAATGCAAGTTCAGAACCTCTTTGCCTTCAGAACTACATGTTCCTGGGATATTCCTCTGACTGCAGATAGTGATATTTCCTGGAGGAGAGAAAACTGCCTTGGCTATTTTCTATATGAGTTGTCACTTGAAATTCTGGTGTGGGCCCTAGGAAATGTGCATGTGTAGACAATCACACCAGGGAGAGACAGCTTTCTTAGAAACATGGCACCAGCTGGCAGTCTTTTCTGAAGCACTGCAGCAGAAAATTGTAAATATTGTATTGATAAGTTCTGCTGTTTATTTCCAGCCTTTACTTGTATGAAAGACCCTGTCTTGGTGCTGACAGCAGTTTTGCTTAGAAAGCACCAGCCTGGTTCATGGACACTACTGCAAAAAAAAAAACCATGTTAAAGCAGACATGTTATTTGATACAGGAGGACTGCAAGGTGGCAATGTTTTACATTGTCCTAAAATGGACAAAGACACTTGGATGCCACTCATGCTTTTCTTTTATGCCAAATGTTCACAGTATCAGAGTATCACAGTATCACACAGTACCACAGTGTCGCCAGCGTTGGAAGAGACCTCGAGGATCATCTAGCCCAACCTGTCACCACAGACCTCTGACTAGACCATGGCACCAAGTGCCACATCCAATCTCCTCTTGAACACTTCCAGGGACGGTGACTCAACCACCTCCCTGGGCAGCACATTCCAATGACTAATGACTGTCTCAGTGAAGAACTTTCTCCTCACCTCGAGCCTAAACCTCCCCTGGCACAGCTTGAGCCTGTGTCCCCTTGTTCTGGTACTGGTTGCCTGGGAGAAGAGACCAACCCCCTCCTGGCTACAACCACTCTTCAGGTAGCTGTAGAGGGCATTGAGGTCACCCCTGAGCCTCCTCTTCTCCAGGCTAAACAATCCCAGCTCCCTCAGCCTCTCCTCATAGGGCTTGTGCTCAAGGCCTCTCACCAGCCTTGTTGCCCTTCTCTGGACACGTTCAAGTGTCTCAATGTCCTTCCTAAACTGAGGGGCCCAGAACTGGACATAGTACTCAAGGTGTGGCCTAACCAATGCAGAGTACAGGGGCACAACGACTTCCCTGCTCCTGCTGGCCACACTATTCCTAATGCAGGCCAGGATGTTATTGGCCTTCTTGGCCACCTGGGCACACTACTAGCTCATGTTTAGGTGGCTGTCGATCAGCACCCCCAGGTCCCTCTCTGCCTGGCTGCTCTCCAGCCACTCTGACCCCAGCCTGTAGCTCTGCATGGGGTTATTGTGGCCAAAGTGCAGCACCTGGCACTTGGACTTGTTAAATGTTGTCTTGTTGGACTCTGCCCATCTGACCAGTCAGTCAAGGTCCCTCTGCAGAGCCCTTCAACCCTCTAACTGACTAACATCTGCCCCTAACTTGGTGTCATATGCAAATTTGCTGATGACTGTCTCAATCCCCTCATCCAGATCATCAATGAAGATGTTAAAGAGGATGGGGCCCAGCACTGATCCCTGGGGGATGCCACTGGTGACTGGCCACCAGCTGGATGTGGCACCATTCACCACCAGTCTCTGGGCTTGGCCCTTCAGCCAGTTCCTAACCTAGCACAGAGTGTTGCTGTCCAATCCACGGGCTGATAGCTTAGCCAGCAGTTTTTTGTGGGGGACGGTCTCAAAGACCTTGCTGAAGTCCAAGTAGACCACATCCACAGGCCTCCCCACGTCCACCAGACAGGTCACCTGATCATAGAAGGAGATCAGGTTGGAGAGGCAGGACCTGCCCTTCCTAAATCCATGTTGGCTGGGCCTGAGCCCTTGGCCAGCCTTCAGGTGCGCCGTTATTGCTGCCAGGATAATCTGCTTCATCATTTTCCCTGGCACTGAGGTCAGGCTAACGGGCCTGGAGTTTCCAGGTTCCTCCATCCGACCCTTCTTGTGGATGGCGACCACATTGGCCAGTTTAAACCACATCAAGTAAGGCATATGCAGAAAGTGTAATACTCTTCCCCTCCCCGCCCCCAGTTTGGTGAAAACTGTGTACTTGATAGAGACTATTAGAAACTATTACTCCCATTTTCCTCTGATGATCTTCCTGAGCAAAATGTTATGGTCAGAAAGGTAACATGAATGAGTGATCAGATGCCAGAGTTTAGTGGGCATGAGCCTGTGGAATGCACTTTTAGCTGTACAGTTGCCATGCCCTCTAAGCCCTGACCTCATAGAACAGGGAAATGCTGTCATTTAGAGCTGTTAAATCTGCAGAAGGGCACTCATGAAGTATGAGCTGTTCCAACAAACAGCAGTACCAGTAAACACAACTTTGAGAACATCTGTGATAACCAAATGCAATGGGCCATGAATGCTGTACATGAGCTGAAGATGGGGAAGGGGTGAAGACACCAGAATGCCAATTACTGGGCTAGCCATTGTTCTCTTTGTTATGTACTTTCTTTTGTTTCTCCTGCTCACACATCACCGTGATGCAGCTGTATGGAGAATTTGAGCTTTCTATGCTATTAAAGCCTCTCAGCTAAGATGTTCTGGAATTTCAGAACTATATTTGAGTGTATTCCACCTCACATTTGTGTTTGTGGCCACAGTTCTGCAAGCAAAAAGTGATCCAAGAAGTACAAACGTTCATCTGTTGACACAAAATAACTGCCCATGTAGCTTATTTATTTGTTTACAATTTGGCAACAACAAGCACAGTTTGTGTAAAAATAAATCACAGAGCTTGGGAAATTATGTGGAGATTACATTTCTCTGCAGAATAATTTGCTTTTGCAATTATTTTTTGGTACCATGTTTGATAAAAGCCAGTAAGTAGGTCACATTTTGTAATGTGTCTTCCCTCCTTGTTTTACTTGAACACCATTTGTGGCAGCCTGACTGTGAAAAAGGTGAATGAAAAGTCTCTCTTGAAGTGCAGTCTTTGGGCTTAAAACTGCTTGTTAGAATAGAATAGAATAGAATAGAATAGAATAGAATAGAATAGAATAGAATAGAATAGAATAGAATAGAATAGAATAGAATAGACCAGGTTGATAGAGACCTTCAAGATCATCACATCCAACCTATCATCCAACACCATCTGATCAACTAAATCATGCAACCAAGCACCCTATCAAGTCTCCTCCTGAACACCTCTAATGATGGTGACTCCACCACCTCCCCAGGCAGCCCATTCCAATGGGCAATCATTCTCTCTGTGTAGAACTTCTTCCTAACCTCCAGCCTAAACCTCCCCTGGCACAGCTTGAGACTGTGTCCTCTTGTACTGGTGCTGGCTGCCTGGGAGAAGAGACCAACCTCCGCCTAGCTACATCCTCCCTTAAGGTAGTTGTAGAGAGCAGTAAGGTCTCCCCTGAGCCTCCTCTTCTCCAGGCTAAACAATCCCAGTTCCCTTAGCCTCTCCTCATAGGGCTTGCACTTGAGACCTCTCACCAACATTGTTGTTCTTTTCTTGATACATTCAAGAGTCTCAATGTCCTTCTGTTTACCTCAATTCCATAGCTTTTTCCTCAAAAACTTCTGAATTCAGAGGTTCTTTGCTAAATACCAGTTATTTAGTCTCTTTACATTTGTCATATATACACTGAACATATCATCAATATAACTTAGGAAGATGTACTTAGGTAGGATATGGCATAGTCTATGACACCAAAGGGAATGGGATTCCACCCTGTGGACTCCACCCTGCATTTCTCAAGAGCTTCACTCATTTCTTAATAACTTGTAGTTACAACATGGACATTCCTGTGCTCATTCGCCTTATGAATAAGTTTTTAACCACAGAAATAGTTTCTGTATCATGTGAACGTTAAAACAAACAAGCAAAAAACATTAAAAAGCCTAAAAACCCCCAAACTAACAAAACAAAATTAACCAAGCCAAAACAAAGCAAAATCCAACCATTAAAAACTTTCTGCCATCTTCTATATAGCACTTGTTTCTTTTGCTTCTGTTCCTAACATCTGGTCACTTTTTTGTTTTTTTAACGATATAAGTAGTAAATGGGAAAACTGTGCCCTGTAAGCCAGAAGTCTATTTAAAACATATGTAAAATTTTGGGGTTTGCTTTTATTTGGTTTTTTTTGTCTGTTTGTTTGCTTGGTGTTTTGTTTGTTTGTTTGTGGTTTTTTCCCTATTAAATATCATGTAAGATAAAGCCTATATGCATAATACACTGTTTCAGGTCTGTTTTGTTGGCTGATGTTTTTGTTGCAATAAAACCTCTAAAAGAGAGTATAAATAAGCTTTAATTATAGGGTTGGAGCTTGAGAGGCAAAGAAAAATCTGATGTTCTCATTTTAGTGCTTGGATCATAACTTTTGGAGGTGGGAATTGTGTTCATTAGGGTTGTCTATTAAATATATCTTACTGATTGTATAGTATTAAATTAAATATCTGTTCCTTTTTTTTTTACAGAAAGCTGAAGATAAACAGCATTATCTGTGTAAGTTTTCTTAATTATTTTTTGATTGTTGAATAAAAAATTCTTCTTTTTGTTAAGCTTAAGAGATTTTTTTTTTTTAGGAGGAAGGAAAACACAGGTCCTGCCTTTACTGTTCCATTTTCACTGATGCTCTATATATGCCTTTTTTATCTTCTGACTTTTAAAAATTGTAATACCATATTTTGGTCATATACACTGATAATATTGATTATGCCTCTGCAAACAAGCTTTTCACTACCTCTGTTTCTGGTCTATGCGTCTGTGGCTCACTCTGGGTGACCTCTTGGGGTTTTGATATCCTTATAGTCTTTTAATGGTTTCTTGGTATATGCTGGCTCAGTAGCGGAAGAATTGAACACTTTCTGCTTGTCAACACGTTCTAATATCCTTACTTTGTGTTCTGGATTTTGTAGATATCCTGCTGGATACCTTTCAAAAGATGACAGAGTCCCCAGGTCTGTTAGTAAACATGGGAAAGATGGTGACTGAGCTGTGGCAGGGATAAATAATGTATTTGTTTTTTGGTTTTTTTTTTTGAGATTGTAGAAGCATAAAGAATATTCTTAATGTGTAGAACTAAGCCAAATTTTCCTGGTTTCATGTTTTGTAACAAATTAGGCTTCTGTAACAGTTGTCTACCTCAATTGTCTACTCGAGTAGGTCGGGTGGTACTTTAAAGATATGAGAAATTAAATATATCTTTGCTACCCAGACTTGGCTAAGGCATACCTGTGTTGGCAGAGGTAGATTCCAAAGGCTTGCAGTGATGTCTGTTTACAATGCTTTGAAGACTCTCACCACTGTGCAGAAGAGAATCAAGTGCTTCCAATGGGAATGCCTAAGAAACTGTGAAAGTGTTGCAGTTTGAGCTGGGTGCCCCCCTGCAATGTTTACTTCCTGTGTCCAGAAGTCCAGCCCAGAGGGGTGGACACAGGAAATTATGTAGTATTTCCTACCACAATCCTTTGCACCACTATAAGATCCAGTGCAGAGTCTAGCACGCTCTCTTCTCTTCCTCCTCCGTCAGCCAGTAACTGGGGGAGATGTCTCCTGGCTTTGGGTCTGGCTAAGCCCAAGGCCATGGGGGGATGGGCAGTCTCAGATCTGGCCAGCTGAGACTAGCCTAGCAGTGGGAGGGGGAAGAAGGAGCCCTGGGGTCTTGGGTGTACCCTCAGGTGGGGATGGGATCTCTCTGGGTCTGTTTTGGGATCTTTCTTTGTCACTGTGCTTTTGATTTTCTGTAAATGTTCACTGCTTTCTATTTAAACTTTCCATCACTTTTGCAATCCCTTTGTCTGAGTGTTTATTGTTGACTGTGGTGGGGAAGGGGGCTGCCTCAACCCAGCACAGAAAGAAAGGATCCCCTTTTCTTAGAAATAGAGAAACTGCTACCTACCAATATTTTTTGTTCTGGATGTACTGAATCATGGTGTGAGAGGAGGAGGCACTGGACGTTGCTGGTCCTCCCTGGGAAGTGTCAAGGTGATTGCTTAGCTATTTGGTTTTGAATATGACCATGAGTAAGTATGTGTGGTGCTCCAGAAAGCAACCTGTAAGTTGTGATTAGTAGGATTCAACTGTGCAAAAGTGTGTTCTCTAATACCCTGCTGAACTGAGGTTTAGAAGAATTTGCTTCTTGTGATCATTACAGTTTGCATGTTACAGCACATCAGTGTTTAACCCACTGAGTGTGTATTTCAGTATCTTTTAGGAAGTCCTAACATAACCAAGTCAAATATTAGTCTGGCTATGATGACCAGCATCACTCTTCAGTTAGAAGGCAGTTTTGCAGGACATTCAAGAGGTAAGACATATAAATCAGGGCAGCTGTTGACCTAACTAGGTCTCTGCATAGACATAATTATAGCGTCATAGAATGGTGCAGGTTGGAAGGGACCTCCAAAGGTCATCTATTCCAAGCCCCTCTGCAGTAAGCAGGGGCATCCTCAACTAGTTTGGGTTTGCTCAGAGTCCTGCAGAGCCTCACTTTGAATATCTCCAGGGATGAGCACCCAACCACCTGCCTTGGCAACCTGCTCCAGTGTTCCACCACCCTCATGGTAAAGAACCTGTTCCTGACATCCCATCTAAATCTACTCTTCTCTAATTTGAATCCATTGCCCCTCATCCTGTTACCACAGGCCTTTGTAAACAATCTCTCTCCATCCTTGTAGGGCCCCTTCAGGTACTATCAGGTCTCCCTGGAGCCTCCTCTTCTCCAGGCTGAACAACCCCAGCTCCCTCAGCCTGTCTTCATAGCAGAGGTGTTCCAAGCCTTTGATCATTTTCATTCTCTAGACCCACTCCATCAGCTCTGTGTCCTTTCTGTATGGAGGGCTCCAGAGCTGGACGCAGTACTCCAGACGAGGTCTCACTAGAGCAAAGTGGCAGAATCACCTTAATCCATCTGCTGGCTGTCACATCTTACTTGTTACATTAACTGAGTGTAACTTTCAAATCTTCCGTCAACTGGTGGTATCTTAGCCCTACAAATACTACCTATGTCTCAGTAGCTAGTATCTGATTTTGAATCTGGAGTGATATTTATGATTAGTCACCAAATTCTGGCACTTAGAAAGCCAGCACTATGTTGTTTACTGAAGTGAAGCTTTAAAATCCAGGATCTTATCCCTGCAGTGCTTACAGTTGGCTGATTTCACTTAGTTGTGATTCTGTACCTAAAACTATGTAACCAGGACAACTGGAGCACCAGCAAATTCTTTCTTTCCTGTGATTTTTCCTTGGCTGCCTTAGGTGGTTGCTACTGCCTTCAACCAATTGCATACACACAAAATAATCCTATTTTTAACTCCACTAGAAAGGAGAAATAATAACTTGTCTTACAATTCTTTTTTCTACTCAGCATTAAAAAGTCGACTTCTTGTAGCAGAAAGTTGTCAGGTACTTGGTATAAAGCATTGAAGCTGAATCAACACATGATGCAGAAGTATTATATCTGTAATTTAGAATAACTATTTCTTTACCTAGTGGCAGACCCAAAGTGTTATCTCTTGAGTTATGTTCTCCCATAAAAAAAGATTATTTTATTTTCCTTAATTTGAAAAGATGTGTCTTTAGGCTATATTAATATAATTATTTATCTGTATGTAACATGTTTGCTTTATACTTATGTAAATAAAAGCTTCTACTCCAAAGTAGTATATTTGGTATCAATGACTAATTGCATTAGAGCTGAACATAAACTGTTAGCATGTTTTTGGAAAGCACATCAACAGCAACATTTAAAAATTATGCTTTTAAAAGACCCCAAACTTTCATCCTAAAACCTAAAAAAAGAATGCCAAATCTTCTTTAGAGAATTATTAAATGCTGCATGTTTATTTTGCAATCTAAAGTTTCCAGATTAATGTGTTTTTTTTTTTCTCTTATGTTTAGGTATAGTCTTTCTTTTTCAATGAATGCTGCACAATACCCTGTTGTTATTGTGTGTCTCGAAACTAAACCAGAGGAAATCCCCTCAGACCAAGAGGGGATGGAGTAGGTAGATTCTGGAAACAGACCTAGGAAGAGGTTCTCTGCTTCCTCTATTTGGGAGACAAGAAAATTATTAAATGTATTTTGTAATCAAAGCCTAATTGAACACAGGAAATATTCCAGACCTCTTCTCTCTTAAAAACACTAAAAGGAATAGAAAGAAAGAGAGAAGAGAAGAGAAGAGAAGAGAAGAGAAGAGAAGAGAAGAGAAGAGAAGAGAAGAGAAGAGAAGAGAAGAGAAGAGAAGAGAAGAGAAGAGAAGAGAAGAGAAGAGAAGAGAAGAGAAGAGAAGAGAAGAGAAGAGAAGAGAAGAGAAGAGAAGGGAAGGGAAGGGAAGGGAAGGGAAGGGAAGAGAAGAGAAGAGAAGGGAAAAGAGGAGAGGAGAGGTTCGGAGAGGTTCGGAGAGGAGAGGTTCGGAGAGGAGAGGTTCGGAGAGGTTCGGAGAGGTTCAGAGAGGAGAGGAGAGGAGAGGAGAGGTTCGAGAGAAGAGAAGAGAAGAGAAGAGAAGAGAAGAGAAGAGAAGAGAAGAGAAGAGAAGAGAAGAGAAGAGAAGAGAAGAGAAGAGAAGAGAAGAGAAGAGAAGAGAAGAGAAGAGAAGAGAAGAGAAGAGAAGAGAAGAGAAGAGAAGAGAAGAGAAGAGAAGAGAAGAGAAGAGAAGAGAAGAGAAGAGAAGAGAAGAGAAGAGAAGAGAGAAGGGAAGGAAGGGAAGGGAAGGGAAGGGAAGGGAAGGGAAGGGAAGGGAAGGGAAGGGAAGGAAGGGAAGGGAAGGGAAGGAAGGGAAGGGAAGGGGAAGGGAAGGGAAGGGAAGGGAAGGGAAGGGAAGGGAAGGGAAGGGAAGGGAAGGGAAGGGAAGGGAAGGGAAGGGAAGGGAAGAGAAGAGAAGAGAAGAGAAGAGAAGAGAAGAGAAGAGAAGAGAAGAGAAGAGAAGAGAAGAGAAGAGAAGAGAAGAGAAGAGAAGAGAAGAGAAGAGAAAGAAGAGAAGAGAAGAGAAGAGAAGAGAAGAGAAGAGAAGAGAAGAGAAGAGAAGAGAAGAGAAGAGAAGAGAAGAGAAGAGAAGAGAAGAGAAGAGAAGAGAAGAGAAGAGAAGAGAAGAGAGAAGGGAAGGGAAGGGAAGGGAAGGGAAGGGAAGGGAAGGGAAGGGAAGGAAGGGAAGGGAAGGGAAGGGAAGGGGGAAGGGAAGGGAAGGGAAGGGAAGGGAAGGGAAGGGAAGGGAAGGAAGGAAGGGAAGGGAAGGGAAGGGAAGGGAAGGAAGGGAAGGGAAGGGAAGGGAAGGGAAGGGAAGGGAAGGGAAGGGAAGGGAAGGGAAGGAAGGGAAGGGAAGGAAGAGAAGAGAAGAGAAGAGAAGAGAAGAGAAGAGAAGAGAAGAGAAGAGAAGAGAAGAGAAGAGAAGAGAAGAAGAGAAGAGAAGAGAAGAGAAGAGAAGAGAAGAGAAGAGAAGAGAAGAGAAGAGAAGAGAAGAGAAGAGAAGAGAAGAGAGAAGGGAAGGGAAGGGAAGGGAAGGGAAGGAAGGGAAGGGAAGGGAAGGGAAGGGAAGGGAAGGGAAGGGAAGGGAAGGGAAGGGAAGGGAAGGGAAGGGAAGGGAAGGGAAGGGAAGGGAAGGAAGAGAAGAGGAAGAGAAGAGAAGAGAAGAGAAGAGAAGAGAAGAGAAGAGAAGAGAAGAGAAGAGAAGAGAAGAGAAGAGAAGAGAAGAGAAGAGAAGAGAAAGAGAAGAGAAGAGAAGAGAAGAGAAGAGAAGAGAAGAGAAGAGAAGAGAAGAGAAGAGAAGAGAAGAGAGGAGAGGAGAGGTTCGGAGAGAGAGAAGAGAAGAGAAGAGAAGGGAAGGGAAGGAAGGGAAGGAAGGGAAGGGAAGGGAAGGGAAGGGAAGGGAAGGGAAGGGAAGGGAAGGGAAGGGAAGGGAAGGGAAGGGAAGGGAAGGGAAGGGAAGGGAAGGGAAGGGAAGGGAAGGGAAGGGAAGGGAAGGGAAGGGAAGGGAAGGGAAGGGAAAAGAGGAGAGGAGAGGTTCGGAGAGGAGGAGAGGAGAGGAGAGGAGAGGAGAGAAGAGAAGAGGAGAGAAGAGAAGAGAAGAGAAGAGAAGAGAAGAGAAGAGAAGAGAAGAGAAGAGAAGAGAAGAGAAGAGAAGAGAAGAGAAGAGAAGAGAAGAGAAGAGAAGAGAAGAGAAGAGAAGAGAAGAGAAGAGAAGAGAAGAGAAGAGAGAAGAGAAGAGAAGAGAAGAGAAGAGAAGAGAAGAGAAGAGAAGAGAAGAGAAGAGAAGAGAAGAGAAGAGAAGAGAAGAGAAGAGAAGAGAAGAGAAGAGAAGAGAAGAGAAGAGAAGAGAAGAGAAGAGAAGAGAGGATAGATCAGGATGGAAGAGACCTTCAAGATCATCGTGTCCAACCTACCATCCAACACCACCCAACCAACTAAACTATGCAACCAAGCACCCTATCGAGTCTCCTCCTGAACACCTCCATGCTTTTGGGAGTGGCAATATAGTGTGTTTGTATAGTCTTACCCTTTTTATAACACTTCAATGACCTTCCAGTCTTTTTGTATCCTTTGCCACATTCTAGTTCTATTTCTCTGATCAATGCAGGTTTGTTGTTTCATTCCTCTTTTTTAGGACAGCCATTCATCTTTAGTGTTCTTGATCCTCATCTCTTTGTCACGTATAAGTGTTTAACTTCTACGCCCTGTACTTTCGCAATGAGTTAACTTATTCTCATCACTCTGAATTCCTGTCACTTCTGACTAGGTGAAAACTGAGGAGCTATCTCCATCTTTTCTTTTGTTTCTTTAAAAAAACAAACAAAAAACAAACAGAAAAAAAGTGGAAAATTAATTTAAAGGCAGCTTATTTTAGGGGGGAAAAAAAATCTATTTTGTCTTATTCTGACCATCCAGAAAAGGTTGTGTTCCTATCTACTAAACCCAGTTTGGGAACATGAACTAGGTAGCCCTTACCAGAACAAATTATGGTGTTTCTGTAGGTTTTGCTTCGTTCGTAGCAAACATACTTATTCTTGTGCAAAACTCCTACTTGTTTCTGGAAGTGAAGGACTGTGAAACATGCGGACAGAAATAGAAAAGTGGAGGAGAGCTCACAGCATATTGTATTACTGTAAACTCTGGTCTGTCTGTTAGAAAATGGCAATACCCATTGGGTTGAGATAGGCTGAAGGATATCTTGCTGCTGCCTCCACCTTTTTTGCTTAATCTTGATGGTCTGAATTAAAACCTTGCCTTTGCTGTATTGCTGTTTCCCTGAAGATGTGGTAATTTTGTGTTGAATATCTATGGATCACTGCTCTTTTAAGACCTCATATGTAGTACTGCATCCAACTCTGAAGTCCTCAACAGAAGAAGGACATGGACCTGATGGATTGGTGTGGTGGGTTGAAATTACCTCCCAACATGAAATTGCCAGACCAGCTCAGTTAGAAAGCAAATGAAGCTGTATGTATAAGCAAAACTATAATCTAAATATGGAATGCAATGAATATGTACAAAATACACAATATTTACATGTATTTACTATTTATAAACAACACAAGAACCCCTCCTGGACAAAACCAGGGGGGTACCAACAGCTTCCCCATCTCTGCTCCCTCTTCCCCTGTACAAGGTGAAGGAGAAGAGCAGAGAGTTTTTTGTTAATACTCAGCAACAAAAAAACAATGCAACCAAGGTCAGCAAAGCCAGCAGAAGCACAAGCTAGTATCTGCTAGAGTGAAGGAAGGCAAAAAGAGAGAAAGTTAGTTTATACAAACCAACTTTGTTAGTAGTCTGGCCAATAGGATTATGAAGAATTTATCATTAGTTTCTTTTCTACATCCAGTGGTGATTTATTTACTTTCTACTACTTTCTGTTCAAGATCTGTTGAAAAATTTCCAGGCACAGCCTAGAGCTGCTAAAAGTGGGTCCAGAAGATGGATGTAAAAAAGATCAGGGGGCTGGGACACCTCTCCTGCAAGGACAGGCTGAGGGAGATGAGGTTGTTCAGCTTGGAGACGAAAAGGCTTTGAAGAGACCTAACATCAGCCTTCCAGTACCTGAAGAGGCTAGAGAGGGGCTGTTTGCAAAGGTCTCTAATGATAGGATGAGGGACAATGTTTGAAATTAGAGAAAAGTAGATTTAGATTGGATGTTAGGAGCAAATTCTTTACCATGAGGGTGGTGGAACACTAGAACTGGTAGCCCAGGGAGGCAGTTGAGGCCTCATTGCTGGAGTTATTCAAGGTCAGGCTTGACAGGGCTCTGGGCAACCTGGTGCAGTGGAGGATGCCCCTGCTCACTGCATGGGTGTTGGACTAGGTGACCTTTGGAGGTCCCTTCCAACCCAAACCTTTCTATGATTTTATGATTCTTTACTGTTGAGGAATAAAGTTTCACATGGGTGCAGTGAAATGTGCACCACTTTCCAGCCTGTTAATATATATTTAGATCACAAGACTAGATTCTTCTTCCTCCCCTTTGTATAGTACCAGTCAGGGTTGGAAGGGACCACAAGGATCATCTAGTTCCAACCTCCCTGCCATGGGCAGGGACACCCACACTAGATCAGGCTGGCCACAGCCTCATCCAGCCTGGGCTTAAACACCTCCAGGGATGGGGCCTCAACCACCTCCCTGGACATCCCATTCCAGGGCTTCACCACCCTCATGGTGAAGAACTTCCTCCTGACATCTAGCCTGAATCTCCCCAACTCCAGCTTCATTCCATTCCCCCTAGTCCTATCACTACCTGAGATCCTGAGAAGTCCCTCCCCAGCCTTCTTGTAGGCCCCCTTCAGATACTGG
Source organism: Melanerpes aurifrons (assembly GCA_011125475.1). Lineage (NCBI taxonomy): Eukaryota > Metazoa > Chordata > Aves > Piciformes > Picidae > Melanerpes > Melanerpes aurifrons. Next base: position 4,192,279 of record WWNC01000048.1, on the reverse strand, counting down.
AAGGCCACAATTAAGTCACCTTGGAGCCTTCTCTTTTCCAGACTGAACAGCCCCAACTCCTTCAGTCTGTCCTCATAGGAGAGGTGCTCCAGCTCTCTGATCATCCAGTTTTCCCTCCAGTTAATTGTAAGAAAAGAGAAGAAGAGGAAAAAAAAGATGTTAGGGGAACTTCAGTTAGCTCAAAGCTTTGTTAGAAAAACCTAGTAATGCTTATCTCAAGGTTTGCTAGATAAGAGGCCTCTATCTGTCTAAAGGCAGCATGCATGCATTCCAGCAGAAAGAGATGGAGAGTGAGAACAGAATGTAAGATCATAAAACTACATCCCACCCATCTACCAATGAAATTTGTTTAGAATTATCTTCCTTTTGTTTTCCTTTTTACACCAACTGTAGCTCCTAACTAAAAGGCACAGCCTAAACTGTCACATTAGGATTATGGGCTAAACTTACAGAATTCATAGACTCATAGAAGCAATAAGGTTGGAAAAGGCCTCAGGGATCATCAAGTCCAGCCTATTACCTAATATCTAACACCACCTCATAACTAATTAAACCATGGCAGCAATCCTTTTTTGAACACTTCCAGGGACAGTGACTCCACCACCTCCCTGGGCAGCACATTCCAATGGCCAGTTATTCTTTCTGTGAAGAACTTTCTCCTCACCTCAAGCCTAAGCTTCCCCTGGCATAGCTTGAGACTGTGTCCTCTTGTTCTGGTGCTGGTTGCCTGGCAGAAGAGACCAACCCCCACCTGGCTATAACCTCCTTTCAGGTTGTTCAAGTAAGGAATGTACAGTTTCCAGCTTAATCTTAACTCATTTGCCACTGCTTGCTCCTAAAGATACCCTGCATAATTTGTCTCACAATTAAAACGTCTTTCTATCATCCTGCAGGACGCTATCACAGTATCTGCAAACAGTGCCTTACAAGTACGTGATGCAATGGGACAGTGGTTCAGTGGAGTGAAGGACAACAGTCACAGTGCAGAATACATCTTGCAAGCTAGTCTTTGTCCATTTCCAGAATGTAACTGCTGCATGAAGAAAGTGTGAGAGACTAAAAGTTGGCTCTCCTGGTGTGACTCAACAAAGATAAAATCACTTGCTGCTTGCCCAGACAATAGCTGATATGTGTTGGGCAGAGCCACTGGAAGGAAGGTGCAAAGATCGTGTAGGAATCCTGTCTACCAATCCTGGATGCAAATCACCTTGCGATTGCATCATGCTAACATTGGACTGCAGCTGGCCTACAACAATGGACCCAAGGACCCAGCCAACACGCCTTCAGGACAAGATAATCTCCACCCATCAAGTACCCTGGAAAGGGTAGACAATGGGTTCACCACCTGTTTCCTGATGTGTAATGAGTGTGGGGGCATGTCTGGATGGAGATGGAGGAGGTGGAGGCCCCCCGCTCCCCCCCCCCCTTTCAGACCTCTGCCCAAACACACAGAAATACACAGAAAGATTTCTGGGGGAATGATACCTGGACATTTACCTAAGGATGATTTCCTGGCCCTGGAATTCCTGAGGGACAATACTTGGACACATACCTAAGGACTAAAACTGTATAAAAGACTTGAACAACTACTGGCTTGTAGAAGAAAAACGCAGAAGAAAACTGTGGGGGACTGTGTCTCCCAGACTGGCTGATTAAAGGAAGAAAAGCACAGGAGAAAAATGGAGATGAAGGAAAACACAGGAGACAGACCATGCCGCTGAGAAGGAAAAGCCCAGGACAATGCTGCTCTGGAGAAAAGAGGCCGTGGAGCCTGGAAGAAGCTCTCCATGTCCTAAGTTCTGCCTGCTGCAGCTCATGGAGCTGAAGAGGCTGCCCAGAGGACCACATCTCTTCTCCAGCCAATGCCTCAGCACCGTTTCTCTACAAACCCAACACCTCCTGCAGCGCCTTTCTTCCACAGACTCAAACTGTCTTGGGGGGGTGAGGGGTGTGGTAATATAATTCCTTTCCTCTTCTCTCTCTCCCTCTCTATTTTCTTCCTCTCCCCTTCTTATTTCCCCTTAATTTATGTAATAAATAGTCTAGCTGTTGATATTTTGGCCTCGTTTGTGCCTCTAATTTCACAACACGGGGATATTCTAAAAGAACTGAGTCTCTTTCCCTCTCTGGACGGAGACAGGAAGTCAGCACAAGTGTACCTGTAGGGTAATTTCCAGCTGCCTTCTGTAAATGACAGTGCTTTTCCTTTCTGCTTGCTGAATCCACGTCTCAGAGCTGTTTGTTTCTGAAAACTGTCTTTGGTAATAGGACAGAGTCTTCAAGTTCACTGGTGAAGACTTTGCTCTAATTTATAACTGCTTTTAATTAACAACTGCTCCTTTCCTCTCTTCCTAACCCTCTCTGGGGAAAAAGGGGAGAGAAGAGGGTACAGGGGGGAACCCTCCTCCAGAAAGGGGGGGCAGAATTTCGTTCCTTTATTACTTTGCTGTATATTTCTCTGCATATATTATAAATACTGTAAATTGTGTATATATACCCTGCATTCCCTAAAACTGCATGTAAATACAGCATTCCTTTTGCTCCTCCAGTTGTGGCTAGCTGTGGTTATTTTTTTTTCCTTCACTTTGTGGTGGGGAGAAGGCTGGGTCTTCCTCTCAAACCCTTGACAACTGGTTAATAGAAACTTTAAAAACTTTTCTGGTTTTTATGCATGTGTAGGAGCAAAATTCTGTTTGAGTACTTTGTATACACCAGGCTAATCTCACAGCTTCCAGTGTAGCTGCATTAGATTTATGGCATCATTACTGAAAGATAATTTATTTGGTCTCTGGCCACCAAGAATGCAATGTATCATGAAACAAAGCAAGTAGAGAAAGTCTCTACTTTCAGAAAGTTCAGAAAGCAGAAAGTTGTGTGGAAGGAAGACAGTGCAAAGTAAAGTTTAGGGTCTTTCTAAAATATTTTGCCTTTGAGTCATATTTATAGTCTTAATTTCCAATTATTACATTTATTGATAAAAGAATACGCACAGATATTTCCAAATGAATTGTTCTGTCCTTGATACTTTTAAAGCAGCTGTTGTATAAAATATCCTGGCTTTCTAGTGGTCTTAATCACAAAACCACACAACAGTCTTTTCTCTGTTCCTAGGCAGATGCTGTTCTACCAGTATAGAAATACTTGTACTTAAGTAGATCCACTAGTGAATAGAATAATTTGCAACATACTCTATTTCAGTATAATTATGTCATCTTCAGGGCTTTTTGCTTATTGGTAGAAAAGCATAAATAGAACCCTAAATTGAATAATTACTTGCATCCTCCTATAACCTCCAAATGTACATGAAGCCTTGAAAGTTTAGGAGGCTTGTTCACTGTACATTCCATGTCATTGTAACAAACATGTAAGGCAAAGTCAGCTATTTGCCTTTTCATGCTTTACTATACCACCTGAATGAAGGAACACAGAAGTTTTTGTCATGGTTTGATCCTACCCAGACTTAACACTATGCAGCTGCTTGCTAACTCCTCTTATGGTTCAGTAGGACAGGAAGCAGGAAATAAAACAAAAGGCTCAAGGGTAGAGACAAAAGACAGGGAGGGCTTACTCACCCATTATGGTCATAGGCAAAACCACATTTCACACAGGGAAAACAACATCAGTTTAGTTAAAACAACTAAACTACCACCACCATATCTTAAATACACCTTTCCTCCACCCTGCCTGTCTTCCTGGGCCCAGATCTGCTTCTGGTTTTCTACCTGCTCCCTGCCAACAACACAGTGGGCAAGGAATGGGGGTTGCAGTCAGTCTGTCCCATGTTGTTCCTGCCACTCTTCCTCCTCTGGTGGGAAAACTCCTCACAGTCCTCCCTGCTGCAACATACTGTGTCTCCAACAGCTCTCCATGAACTTTTCCCATCAATATGAGTCCCTTTCATGGGCTCCCTTAGAGCCACGGACTTCTTCAGGTGCAGTCCCTGCTCCAGCATGAGGTCCTTCTGGGGCTTCAGAAGAGAGGATTCTGCTGCATGGTTTATCTCTAAGGGCTGCAAGGGCTCAGCCTGCCATTGCACCACAGGCCAAAGGGGAATGGCCACTCTAGCATGCATCCCCACCTCTTTCCTCAATTACCTCCTGGTCCACATAGTTGTCTCTCTCCTGTCCCACTCATCTTTGAAAGAACCCCAAAACCAAAAGAACCCACACAACAGGTTTTTCACTCTTAAACACATTATTGCAGAGGTGCTGATCACCTCAGCCTTGGCCAGAGGTGGGTCCAACTTGAACTCAAAGCTTATTATAGAAGTCACACCAGTAGCCTCCTCTGCCACTACCAAAATCTCACCAGACACAATATCAGTAGTTATTTGAAGAACCATGCATACCATATCTGGTAACCATTTAATGAAGGGAAAACAGTAAATCGACATTTTTTCCCCCCATATCCAGATGTACCTTCAAAGTACATGAATAGTCATGAGGTTTCTGAAACTGCACATTGTTGTCTTCTAGTCAATATGCAGCATCTTTCTTGTTTCTCTTTTTGTTGACTATTCCAAACCAACAAAGTAGATGACATTCTGACTTTATAGTCTCAAGGTTGGGTCTTATTTTTATGCTCAGATTTGAAAGAAAAATCTTGAAATATCACAAACTTCTGCAGTGTGGTATAACACTGTTTGTTTATTGAAGTTTCAGTGCTCTGTGCCAGAGCTCCACTGGCTGCAAGGCTGTGTATGGAACTTGAGCTGTTCTGCCACAGGGAATTGCAATCCTGTTTTTTAACAAGACAAACTGCACACTAAAGGGATTGGAAGTATGCACTCTGTATCTATTTCTGCAGAATGGATATCTGTTTTAGGAGAGAGGTGGATGACATAGAGCAGAATTATTTATATTGGAAAAGACCTCTAAGATTATTGATTCTAACCATTAACTAACTCTATCAAGTCTTTTGCTAAACTGTGTCCCACATCTAATATCCAGTCTAAACCTTCCCTGGTGTAACTTGAGACAATTTCCTCTTGTCCTATCACTTGCTACTAGGGGCAAGAGACCAACACCCACCTCACTACAACCTCCTTTCAGCTAATTGTAGAGTGATAAGGTCTCCTGTCAGCCTCCTCTTCTCCAGATGAAATTCCCTCAGCCACTCCTCATAAGATCTGTTCACCAGACCCTTCGCCAGCTTTGTTGTTCTTCTCTGGACTCCAGGAACTCAAGTCCTTCTTGTAGTGAGGGCCTCAAAACTGAACATGGTACTCAAGGTGCAGCCTCACTAGTGATGCCTACAGGGACACAATCACTTCCTGTGGTGGGTTGAAGTTCCCACTAGCGTTAACTTTGCCAGGCCAATTCAGTTAGAAGCAAATGGAAAGCTGTATTTACAAGCAAAACCTACACTGTACAATGGAATGCAATGAATATGTAAAAAATATTCAATATTTACAATATTATACAGATATTTACAATTAGCAAACAACATGGAAAAACCCCTTGTCAAGAGACCAGGGAAGCCACTCCACTGCCCCCTCCCCACACGTCCCCCAAGAGAGAAAGAGGAGCAGAGAGAAAACAGTTTAGTTAGACTTCACTAAACAACTCAGCCAAGGTCAGCCAAAAGCAGATTAGTCTCTCCTGAGTGAAGCAAACAGCAGAGAGATCAGAAAAGAAGAAAGAATTGTTTAGGTACAGACTGGTTTATGACAGGTATTTATCCAATTAATTTGTTTAGAATAATCTTAAGCTTTCCTTTTTACACCCAATAGTGATTTATTTATATTTTTCTACTTTTCTGCTTGAAACCTGTAACTAAATTTTAAAGGCATAGCCTAAACCCACCACACTTGCCTACTTCTGCTGGCCACTATTCCTGACACAGCCCAGGATGCTGTTGGCCTTCTTGGCGACCTGAGCACACTGATGGCTCATCTTCAGCTGGCTGTCAACCAGCATCCCCAGGTCATTCTCTGCTGGGCAACTTTGAAGCCATTCTGCCCCAGGCCTGTAGCACTGAATGGGATTGTGACTCACATGCACTTGGACTTTTTGAATCTCATACACTTGGCCTTTGGGCCATCAATCCAGCCTGTTCAGGTCCTTTTGTAGAGCCTTCCTACCCTCAAGTAGATCAACACTCCCTCCCAGCATAGTGTCATCTACAGACTTATGGAGGGTGGACTCAATTCCCCTCATCCAGATCACTGGTAAAATTATGAAAGAGAACCAGCCTTTCTACTAAGCCCTGGGGAACACCACTAGTGACAGCCAGCAACTGGATTTAACTCCATTTCCCACCACTCTTTCAGCCCATCCAGCCAGACATTTTTTAACCCAGTAAAATGTCTACCCATTCAACCCACAAGCAGCCACTTTCTCCAGGAGAATGCTGTGGCTGACAGTACCAAAGTCTTTACTAAAGCCCAGGCACACAAAATCCACAGCCTTTCCCTCATCGGCTAGGTGGGTCACCTTATCATAGAAGGAGACCTGGGTTCATAAAGTAGGACCTGCCCTTCATGAAGGGCATCTTATCTTCAAGGAGATTGCTGATCTGGAAAAAAATAGGAAAGGTTTCACCTGAGGATAGTGGTACCTTAATTTGTCAAGCTTATAGTGACAACGCTAAAAGCCATTTAGGACATCTCCTACTTCTAGTTCTTTTGTATTTTTTTTCTGTTACAGGATGGATTTGAGGCTGATTTTCCTGTAATCTAGCCTGGGTACTGTGTTTTCTTTAGTGAGTCTACAAACTACTTCCCTTGTCTTTATGAATCTGGGCCTAGAAGAATGTATGTCAGTGCATTGTGTCCTGTCAAACGTTTATGCAATTCCTGAATAAATTTCCTCCTGAAGCAGTGTAGGTAAGCATACATCAACAAAACAAAAAGATGTACATATAATCTCTACATCTCTTTGGCTGATATTTCTTTTATGCCATTTTTCTTCAGTGGTCTTCTGCTGCTGTCTGGTCTGATGGATTTCCATAAAATCTGGACCATCACTGGAGGTGTTTAGGAAGAGGCTGAATGGGGTGCTTGGTGCCATGGTTTAGTTGATTGAATAGTGTTGGGTGATAGGTTGGACTCAATCTTGAAGGTCTCTTCCAACCTGGTTAATTCTATTCTATTCTATTCTATTCTATTCTATTCTATTCTATTCTATTCTATTCTATTCTATTCTATTCTATTCTATTCTATTCTACTCTACTCTACTCAACTCTACTCTACTCTACTCTACTCTACTCTACTCTACTCTACTCTACTCTATTCTCTTTCAGGTATTTTAAGTACCCTGCACTATAGTACCCAAAGATTTCCTTGCCAGTTACTAATCTGCCCTTGCAACTCTGGCGGCCAGTCAGTAGTGGAGTCCCCCAGGGATCAGTGCTGGGCCCCATCCTCTTTAACATCTTTATTGATGATCTGGATGAGGGCATTGAGTCTATCATCAGTAAATCTGCTGATGACACCAAGCTGGGGAAAGGAGTTGATCTGCTAGAGGGTAGAGAGGCTCTGCAGAGGGACCTCGACAGGCTGGACAGATGGGCAGAGTCCAACGGCATGAGATTTAACACATCCAAGTGCCGGGTTCTGCACATTGGCCACAACAACCCCATGCAGTGCTACAGGCTGGGGTCAGAATGGCTGGAGAGCAGCCAGGCAGAGAGGGACCTGAGGGTACTGGTGGATGGTAGGCTGAACATGAGCCTGCAGTGTGCCCAGGCAGCCAAGAGGGCCAATGGCATCCTGGCCTGCATTAAGAACAGTGTGGCCAGCAGGAGCAGGGAGGTCATTCTGCCCCTGTACACTGCACTGCTTAGGCCACACCTCGAGTACTGTGTCCAGTTCTGGGCCCCTCAGTTTAGGAAGGATGTTGACTTGCTGGAACGAGTCCAGAGAAGGGCAACGAAGTTAGTGAGGGGCTTGGAACACAAGCCCTATGAGGAGAGACTGAGGGAGCTGGGGCTGCTTAGCCTGGAGAAGAGGAGACTCAGGGGTGACCTCATTACTCTCTACAACTACCTGAAGGGGGGTTGTAAACAGGCAGAGGTTGGTCTCTTCTCTCAGGCAGCCAGCACCAGAACAAGAGGACACAGTCTCAGGCTGCGCCAGGGGAAGTTCAGGCTGGAGGTCAGGAGGAAGTTTTACACAGAGAGAGTGATTGCCCATTGGAATGGGCTGCCCGGGGAGGTGGTGGAGTCGCCGTCACTGAGGTGTTCAGGAGGAGACTTGACAGGGTGCTTGGTTACATGGGTTAGTTGATTAGGTGGTGTTGGGTGATAGGTTGGACGTGATGATCTTGAAGGTCTCATCCAACCTGGTCTATTCTATTCTATTCTATTCTATTCTATTCTATTCTATTCTATTCTATTCTATTCTATTCTATTCTATTCTATTCTATTCTATTCTATTCTATTCTATTCTATTCTATTCTATTCTATTCTATTCTCTTTATCTGAGCTTCAATATGAAAACAAATAAAACATGCAAAATTCTATATGGGTATTATTGCAGTTACAAGCACATTAGTTCAATAATAAGACTGTTCCTACAAACAGATAGTGTATTTGAATTCCTCTATAATGCAGAGATGTGTAGGGACAACAGAAATAATATCAACAGGTTTGAGTAGTTATGTCAAAAAATGCCCCAGTACAGGAACACTGGAGGTCAGTGCTTCTCAAGTGATAAGGATGAGCAATGTGGTATAAAATGGATGTGCATACAGAGACACACAGCTCTCAGAGGATGGATTGTTAACCTGTCAATGGGTTAACATACATGGGAAGTGCTGCACAGTGTAGACAGAAAACACTGGTCTTGTGATCTTAGTTTAATGGCAGAACCACTAAATTTCACAAAACCTTCTAGTGTGTAGGTATGTATTTTACCAAGCCCTGAACACATTTTAGAATAGAATAGAATAGAATAGAATAGAATAGAATAGAATAGAATAGACCAGGTTGGAAGAGACCTTCGAGATATTTTGCCTACAGAAACTCTAAATAACATAGTTACATGTCTTCTGGAAGTAATTTGGTAAAGAATTATCTCCCTTCTACTCTGTACAATATCCAGATACACTTGCCTATATTATATGATGGGTTTTTTTCTCCTTGTTGCTGGGTACTGTTCAGCAGCAAGTAATAAGGTTTTGTATTTTGACATTTTGAATGGTTTTATAATTATAACTTGAACATTTTAGTGCCTGTCTGTAACCTTGAGTGGATGAATGTAAGTGGATTTAACTCTGATACATTAATATGTGAGGCATGTATGGATGTCCCTGGGGGAAAACCCTGCACAATTTGTTTGTGTGAGACTGCAGGACAGGCTTATAAAAACAATCTAAACCCCAAACCCAAACAGAACAAACAACACAATATTTTATATAACTATGGAGCATCACAGCAAAGACAAACAAAAAGCTTCACTTGAGTGAGGCAATTCCTACCTCAGTGTAGGTTCTAGCTGTGGTGTGATTGTCAAATTTGCCACATGACTTCTCAAAAAGACACTTCCCCATTGTTGCTGTTATATTTTCACATGTCTGAGAAGACCATCTGCCCGAATCCCTTAACACACAGTTAAATACACATTTCAACTCACAGTTAGGAGGTCTTCTGACTTTCATAAAAAATTGGATAAATGTCACCTAGTGTGGCATAAAGCTGTGGTGAATCATAAGTGAGGCCCATGACTGCATAGCAATTTTGGCATAACAAGGCCTGTACCCCCTCCAGATGGTACTATAGCATAGCCCATTGCTGCAAGATCTACTGTTGCATAGCCAATCACAGAATGTTAGGGGGTA